>CM041777.1:176630196-176840031 GCA_023374045.1 Limonium bicolor
AGAAACGTCATCTAATTGAAGAACGATGACGAATCCGGTCCCTGTCTTCTGCTCCGGTCTGTCAAAACCGACTGTTGTCTCCCTCTGTCTGACTTCTACTATGCACGGCTAAGGTTAGGTCTCTATTTCTGTTTCGTGTGTTTCATAATGTGTCGTGGCTAGGTTTTTGATCTATTCAATCGTACTATAATATCCTTTTCTCTATTTCGTCTTTTGAATATAAATATATATTATATGTCAGCCGTAATGATTATGAGGTAATTGGTGTATGGCCCATGTTGGCGAAGTGTGCATGTCCATCAACTGACTTGTCTGCGCCTCTAAAGTCTTTGTCGAAGTCTGCACAGAGCCCATTCCATGTGTGCATGGCCCAAGTCAAAGGTCTGCACCATAAATAAATGTTTGTGCCTCCTGTGAAATTCTGTCGGCCAAGAACTCAAGAGTGTCTGCGCCTATGAAGATAAACCAATCCAGCCCACGTAAAAAGTCTGTCCTTCTGAAAGTCTTGTCTGCGAGACATTATTTCTTTATGCCCCGTCTTTGGTCCGAGAATTTACTTAGCATGTAAACGCGGACCACTTCAGAAAGTAGCCTGTAGAATTTGCTCGGGTGTGGTATGGGTTTATAAATCCTGACACATATCCGGACCACACCTAAATATTGGCAGGAAGTTGTCCTCGTGGTTGGTCCGGACATACATGTCCGGACACATGTTCGAACACACCCTAAAATGCATTAGAAAGGCTGTTTTAACTCTCGTTTGGTCCCGGTTCGATCGTTAAGCTCTTGACATATGTTTTTAGATCTTTTCTTCAGCATTTTAACCTGTTTTAACATAAAACCACATGTGAGGAATAATCTAAACATTTAACATAATTAAGCATATAAGTAAGGAATTTATCATATAAATCGAATGAAATATTAATCACATTAAGCACAGAAATATAGATAAATTCCGCACTTATCAAAGTGTTGATCAAATGTGCAAGGGTGTTAACCTTGACTTGTTGAATGTGGACTTCTCACTAACTCCCTAACTATCTAACATTTCTAACTTTGAGAAATTGGTAACTTGGAGTATTGAGAAGCCCGATATAGTTTCGGCCACACGTGAGGATGAGGAGATACAAGAGGTTGGATCCGATTCCCGGCCTTAATCTTTTCCATGGTCCAAATCCCTTAAATGGGTAGCAACCTGGATTAGTGAGCCAACCTAAAGCCCGGTGGTGGTATATCGTAGTCCCTGCCCGGAGGTCACATCGACTTGACTTGAGTATTAAAGTAAGAAAAGTATTTGGTATTGTAAAGATCATGCCTAGTGTAAGTCATTGATCAAGAGTAAAAGAGTAAGAACATTCGATTAACCCGGATGAGTAACCAACTAACAAAGTATTGTGTGTGAACTTGAGAAGTGTATCTCAGTGCCTTGGTATGTATGATTGGTTGATTTATAATGGTCTTCCATTGTATGTATTGAAATGTATGTGTGTATGCACTATTGTGTAAATATATGGTTGTTCATTATAGCATGTATGTATGTACAAATAAATGTACCTCATGTATGCGACAAAGTAGACGGCGTACCCCCGTTAGCACGCGGGGTATGCGAATTTCATGCCAGCAATTTGCTGGCCCCTTGGGGCGCTGTTTTTATATTTCAGGTACCCGACAAGGCTAAATGGTCGAGAGTGAGACTGGGCTGTATGCTTAGTTTAGCTAGGGAATATCTTGGATGGAGTATTATTTGTATTTGGGCTTGTAGCCCTTTGAAGTGCCGGTGTACCAAGTGGTACACCCTTATGTATTTTTGGGAAGCATGTAGACTTGTGAGATATGGTAGGAGGTTAGACTTTTGATAAGTATGTATAGACTTGTGAGAAAGGTTGTACTTTGGAATTGTACCTTAGAAGACTCGGTATATTGTATTGTACGTATTGAGCAATGTATGAATGGAGAATTGTTTGTACTCGGTTTGGAAATTGAAGTGTGAGTTGTATTGTTTGTACTCGGGTATTCCGGTCCATCAGACCGATGCTGTAATTGAAATACCCCAAACCTTAATATATTAATGAACTATCTAATTAGGATATAGTAAGGCTAGAACGTGCCTTAGAAACATTAGAAGAAGTGTTAAACAACAATTTACACCAAAACATGCTTTAGGAACAATTAGAGCAAAAAGGTGTTTTAAAGAGCACAAATAAATTAGGGAACTACCAATAAGTTCCCAAGAGATTTCAAATGTGAAATTCCTCTAATATTAGTAATACGCATTAAGCAGAATTTGCGTTTAAACCGAAAACGCACCTTAGAGCACAAAGATGTGCTTTAAAGGAAAAAATGTGCTTTAAGCATGTATACATGGAACTAAAAGGCTAATGAGCCTAAATACCATAAAGAAATAAGGGAACAACAATTAAATGGTCATAGGAGCCATAGCGTATACACACAAAATATGTATACAAGTCCACACAAAAACGGTACTAAACTGACGAAAGTCAAGGAGAAACCACTAAACGACTTGGTTTAAATTGGAATTAGCAACATGCTATTTCATGAAAAAAGTTTCTAAAGGTTGTAAATATATTAAGGGAACATTTAAACTAGCCAAAACAAATTGCATAATCAATGTGAACCCGGAAGCACATAAAATGGTGTTTTAAGACATTTTTGGCTATGTAACATACCTAACACATGGTATAAGTCATTATGAACGAGTTTAATGTATCAAATATTACATAAAAACATTAGAGAAACAAAAAAATTCAGGTCAAACAGGCCTTAGGCTGGCCGACATCAAGGGTGAGTCACCTTGTCCAAATTTGCTTTTAAATTCACTATTTCAACTACCAAGACTTATTTGAAGTGCCATATCGTCTTGTCCCTGGTAAATCATTAATCCGACTCTTAACATGTCAAATGAGAGCTCCCAAGGTCGTAGCTCATCCTCTCTTTGAAGAAACAACACAAAACAATTCCAATGTCTTAGTTTTGAACCTTAAAGAACACCTTACCTTGTAGAAATCATAACTTTCTCGTCCTAGCTCCAAATAACAAGCTTGATAGCTCGTTGGAATCCTCTCTTCAAGAGCTTTACAACCATAGCTCATGAGCCCCCAGATTCTCAGGAAACACCACAAAGAAGTGCCTTTATTCTCGAGGTAAAACATTGCCTTCTTGAAAACTTCTGTTCTTTGGTTTTTGTTACAGCCGATTGGCATGGGATACTAACCCATCTTATTCTTCATCTTGTTGTATAATTTTGGAGCCAATTTCTCTAGCAAATTGCTGTCAAAATTTCTAAGGAAATCAAGCTTAAATATTAAGCTAATGGTTAATATACAAGGTAAATCCTACAACTACCTATTTCAAGGTTTAATTGTTGATCTATTATGATCTAACATATTGTCATTTTTTATTATTACGAATTATAAGTGTGTTAGATTTAATTTTTGACACATTAAATGTTAATATTTTGTAAATCTAAAATTAGATTTATACTCCTTATGATATAAGCTTCAATATAAGCTATCATAATATGCAAGAAAAATTCATATACTATAATTTATATGGTGGCCGAAAATTAAGGGTTATAATGAGTTAGAAAAATTATCTAACTAGTTAAATTAAAGGAATTAGTATAATTAAGAGTAATATGTAAAATTTGAGAAGTTTTGGTACATAATATTAAGGCGAAAATATATGAGTCAATATGGAATTTTTGAGAGTTTAGATGATGAGAAAATAATTGTAGAATTAAGTTTACAATTTATAAAGAGTTTATAAGTGTTATAAGGAATTTATAAGGTTTTTGATATTTAAGTTAATAAAAGATAGTATATATACTATAACATTAGATAATTAAATCTGGTGATTTAGAGATGTTTAAAATGATTTTTGATGTTCAAAAATCTGTAGGAAAATTAGTTACGAAAATTAGAAATTAATTAGAGTTAAATTGGTTAATAAATGAGTTAGGATAAAAGAAAAGACCACAAGGGTAAAATGGTAATTTCCCTGGTCAATGGTCAAACGTGGTCAAACTTGGTCAATGACAGTTTATAAAATGTTTAGAGGAGCTAGAATAAAATTTGTAGCAAAAGATTAGATATTAAAAGTATAAAGGAATAAAAAGTTAAGTTAAATTAACTTTAGGGGTATTTGTAAATATGGAAAGTTAGGGGGTTTGACCAAAAGACTGGTCAAACATGGGTATATTTGGTAATTGACCAAAAGTATAAAAAATTAATTAAGTAAGACTTTGGAAGAAATTAGAAATAAAATAACAAGTTTAGAATTATTATGAGTAAAATAGAATTAAGAGAAAACTATGGTAAGATGTAAATAACACATTTTATGTGTTTAGAAGGTTAAGGAAATTAAATAAAGAATTTAGAAACAAGTTGTAAAAGAAACAGAGTTAAGACGGGTTTAAACGTGACCCGTATATAAATTAAGGTATACGGGGTATACCCTTAATTTAGTAAGTATAGGAGAAATCAATACTTAAAGTATTTTAATGAAAATACAAGTTATTTTGGAAAAAGAAATAAATACGTATGATACGGAGTATCATACAAGCGTATAAGAAAAATTTAGTGTACATGAATAGTACTCATATACGTGAATAGTATACGTATACATGAATAGTATACATATACATGAATAGTAAATCGTATACATGAATAGTGAATACGTACATGAATAGACTACGTATATAGAATAGTCAAATACGAGACGTATACGTGAATAGTGAAATACGGTGAATAGTAAAATACGAGGCCGTATAAATGAATAGTAGAATACGAAACCGTATAAATGAATAGTGAAATACGGATGAATAGTGAAAAATACGAAAATCTAATACAAGGTCCGTACGAGTCTAAGTTGCTAACTGTGCAACTAAATAACTGCTAACGACGTTAGTGTGTTAATGAATTGGAATTGAGCGAAAACGCTCCTAAATGAACGAACCCGTTTAACGGTATACTATTATACCGGGTTAACCTAGGAAGAGGTTTAAGTTGAAAAGAGAACCAAACTAGTTCTAAGACACGGGTACTAATACTAGTTCTGATTACAGATCTAGATAAGTCAGAGGCGTTCGGCGGATTAGGCGAACGTGGGATTAAGAGCTAGCCAGTCTCCGGTGTACGGTATGGGATTCTTGTAGCTTGTTTGCTAACGAGGTCTACCTCGGTTTGTGTGCTATGTGTATTGTGATACGACCAAACAAGATTAAGCATGAAACCGATTTACTGTATTGTTATTGTGTTTCCATTGCACACTAACAGAATTGATTCAGAGCTTGTTCATTAAATGTTTAATAAACAATTGAGGTTATAAATATTCCCTATTAGTTAGTTGGTTAATACGAGAGAGGTTTAACTAACAAATTTTCAATGAGACTTCAGCTAACTGGAACTTGGGAGAAGAGGAATCTGGGACTGACTCCGGTCATGCATGTTCAGGTTAGGAGGTCGGCATCTGTATCAGATCTGTCTTCCGCCTAGGGTCGACAAACTGACCCGACCATCTCGAATGAACAGTTCGAGATGGGAGGCAAATTTAGGAGGCGCAGGAGGGTCAAGCCTACACCCCTCATAACTTAAGAATTAATGTTTATTAAACCAATGGAGCTAATAACTCATTGGCTAGGGTTACCTTGACCCGACAAAAATAAACAATTCAGTTAGAGAACAACCAGTTCTAATAAGAGAACGGTTGACACTTATAAGGTATGATCAAACACGAGAACTAAACAATTTTTAGGCCTCAGGAGTTAGCAATCTAACTTACATCATTAATGGGCGTCCATTACGACGTTCAATTTATTTGAGCTGTGAATGTTTCACATAAATGTGTTGTTTGTTATCGTACTTCTTATTATTATTTGTATGAATAAACAATTGCATGTATCGACAAAGTAGTCGTGTGTAACCCGGCTAGCTTGTGGGCTGCACGTTTTCTGTACCAGCCATGTGCTGAGCCCCTTGGGGCCTGTGATTTAAACTTTGCAGGTAGGTACCAGACGAGGACTCAACCTGAGAGTAGGAGCGGGTAGAGTACTTCGGGTTGCTTTTACATTTGTTACACGAGTTGTGCATGTACACTCGTTTAGTAAATTGATGAGATGTTAGTATGATGTATTAGGATATGAGATACTCGGTATAAGTTGTGATTTATGGATTGTAATGTTTTAGATGCTCGAGTAATTATCCGTTTAGTCAGACCATGACTTGTAAGAGAATAGACCTAGTTAGTCACGTGGGTGACTAACGGCGGTAACACCAAATTTAGTAGAACTTTTCCGCTGCGTTGTTAATAAATGAGATGGACTTAGGGCGTAGTTCATTGTATTTGGAGTTGGGGTGTTACAAAAAGTGGTATCAGAGCGTAGTTACGCTCTGATGACTGGAAATTACCGAGCTTAGGAATTACTGAGTTAGGAACTTTGGACTTTGGGACAAGGGTTGAGTGTTAGTGCGAGAGGTGCGTTAGTTAGGATTCCCCGATGTGTATCGGATATCTATAATACCTGAACCGCCCTCCGCGCCCCTGGTTCTAAGATACCAGAAATGAACGCCAGAGAGATGACAAGCTTTCTCTTACTCGGGAAAACCCGATCTGGCAATTACTTAGCATTATGCAATACGAGAAGCACCTCGTTATGCAATAGTCTTTCAAGACTTGAAGGTCCCAATTGGAGCGCAACGTTGAAACAGGCGCTGCCAACGAAATCCTACCAATGAGAGAATAATAATCACCGGCAACTTGGGTCGACATGCTACGCAGTCGATATAACCCCGCCATACCAGTAAGAAGAAAAGCACTACGAGTGCAATGGGAGGACAAGAGAAGCGACAGAAACACCGGACAACAGTCCAAGGGAGCAATAATAGTGGGATAATACCGCGCAAGAGCATAGGTGAAATACCCCAAACCTTAATATATTAATGAACTATCTAATTAGGATATACTAAGGCTAGAACGTGCCTTAGAAACATTAGAAAAAGTGTTGAACAACAATTTACACCAAAACATGCTTTAGGAACAATTAGAGCAAAAGGTGTTTTAAAGAGCACAAATAAATAACTTAGCGAACTACCAATAAGTTCCCAAGAGATTTCAAATGTGAAATACCTATAAGAGTAGTAATACGCATTAAACGGAATTAGCATTTAAAGCGAAAACGCACCTTAGAGCACAAAAATGTGCGTTAAAGAAAAATGTGTTTTATGAAACCATAGTGATTTCATGACCTCAATAAGGATCCAAAGTGAATTCATAAGTCTTATAATCAAGCTAAGAACATTATTAAACCATTACCAAAGAAAACCAAGCTCAGAAACAACTCAAGACAAAAATATGCCATAAAAACCCTTAAAGCATATTTTGGATATATTATCTTAAGAATGAGTCTTGGATGGTTTTAAAGGCTTTATTATATGTGAATGTACTACAATAAAATAATAAAATTATTTTCAAAGCAAACCAAACTCTAAAAAGAGTTAAGACACAAAAAGGAGCCCGAAAACTCCTTAAAACGTGTTTTTGCGAATTGTCTTCGAAATTGGTTTTGAGTGGCTAGTTGGCCTTGTATACATACTAAAATACATGTATACTACCTAATATAATATTAGGAATTTAATTTGAAGATTTTACCAAAAAGTTTACAAATATAATATTTAATGTGAATAGTAACCTCAAATAGTGCCCATTTAGTCAAATATTGACCAAGAATGGTCAATGGTCAAAATTTGACCATCCTTGGCTGAGTGAGATCGACATGGGCAAGAGGAGAAGGCCAGCTGCACAATAATGCTACGTAAAGCAACTAATGAGTCATTTGGAAATTACTATTCACTTTACTTTACATTATAATATACCTTACTTTTCCCTTCTTTATTACCTTCCTTCCTTGAAATTGTCCCCTGCATAATTCATCAATCAGACCCTCATCCATCCTCTCTAGCCAGAACAATTCGTGGCTCCTTCTTCCTTTGAAGAAAATTCCATTAGAACTCATTTACTTAGATTAGAACCTTAAAAACCCTTATCTTGTAGAAATCATAACTTTCTCATCTTAAGTCCAAATCACAAGCTTGATATCGTTGGAATCCTCTTTTCAAGAGCTTTACAACCATAGCTCATGAGCCCCCAGATTCTCAGGAAAACACCAGAAGAAGTGCCTTTGCCGAGGTAAAACATTGCCTTCTTGGAAACTCTTCCTTCTTTGATTTTCATCAAGGCCGAGTGCCTAGGGTTACTAACCCTTCTTATTCTTCATCTTATTATATGATTTTGGAGCCAATTTCTCTAGCAAATTGCTGTCAAAATTTCTAAGGAAACAAGCTTAATATTAAGCTAAGGTTAATATACAAGGTAAATCCTACAACTACCTATTTCAAGGTTCTAATTGTTGATCTATATATGATCTAACATATTGTTCATCTTATTATTTATTGCCGAAATTTTGGTGATTAATATTCAGTTTTTAGCTTATTAAATGTTAATTTGTAAATCTAAAATAGATTTATACTCCTTATGATATAAGCTCAATATAAGCTATCATAATATACAAGAAAAATTCATATACTATGAATTTATATGGCCGAAAATTAAGGGGTTATTAATGAGTTAGAAAAATTATCTAACTTAGTTAAATTAAAGGAATTAGAGTAATTAAGAGTAATATGTAAAATTTAAGAAGTTTTGGTACCTAATGGTGATTACCGAAAATAAAGGTATATAGAATTTTTGAGAGTTTAGATGATGAGAAAATAATTGTAGAATTAAGTTTACAATTTATAAAGAGTTTATAAGTGTTATAAGGAATTTATAAGGTTTTTGGTATATTTAAGGTTAATAAAAGATGGTATTATATACTATACATTAGATAATTAAATCTGGTGATTTAGAGATGTTTAAAATGATTTTTGATGTTCAAAAATCTGTAGGAAAATTAGTTACGAAAATTAGAAATTAATTGGAGTTAAATTGGTTAATAAATGAGTTAGGATAAAAGAAAAGACCACAAGGGTAAAATGGTAATTTCCCTGGTCAAACGTGGTCAAACTTGGTCAATGACAGTTATAAAATGTTTAGAGGAGCTAGAATAAAATTTGTAGCAAAAGATTAGATATTAAAAGGATAAAGGAATAAAAAGTTAAGTTAAATTAACTTTAGGGGTAAATTGTAAATAATGGAAAGTTAGGGGGTTTGACCATAAAAGACTGGTCAAACTTGGGTATTTTGGTAATTGACCAAAAGTATAAAAGAAATTAATTAAGTAAGACTTTGGAAGAAATTAGAAATAAAAATAACAAGTTTAGAACTTATTATGAGTAAAATAGAGATTAAGAAAAACTATGGGTAAGTAATGTAAATAACACATTTTTATGTGTTTAGAAGGTTAAGGAAATTAAATAAAGAATTTAGAAACAAGTTGTAAAAGAAACAGAGTTAAGACGGGGTTAAACGAGACCCGTATATAAATTAAGGTATACGAGGGGTATACCCGTAATTTAATAAGTATAGGAGAAATCAATACTTAAAGTATTTTTAATGAAAATACAAGTTATTGGAAAAAGAAATAAATACGTATGAGTATCATACGGAGTATAAAAATTTTAGGTACATGAATACTCGTATACGTGAATAGTATACTATACATGAATAGTATACGTATACATGAATAGTAAATACGTATACATGAATAGTAAATACGTATACATGAATAGTAAATACGTATACATGAATAGTAAATACGTATACGTGAATAGTACTACGTATATATGAATAGTCAAATACGAGACGTATACGTGAATAGTGAAATACGTATAGTGAATAGTGAAATACGGTAATTAGAATAGAATACGAGACCGTATAAATGAATAGTGAAATACGGATGAATAGTGAAAAATACGAAAACCTAATACAAGGTCCGTATAAGTCTAAAGTTGCTAACTGTGCAACTAAATAACTGCTAACGACGTTAGTGTTAATGAATTAGAATTGAGCTGAAAACGCTCCTAAATGAACGAACCCGTTTAACGGTATACTATTATACCCGGGTTAACCTAGGAAGAGGTTTAAGTTGAAAAGAGAACCAATTAGTTCTAAGACACAGGATACTAATACTAGTTCTGGTTACAGATCTAGATAGTCAGAGGCGTTCGGCGGATTAGGCGAACGAGGGATTAAGAGCTAGCCAATCTCCGGTGTACGGTATGGGATTCTTGTAGCTTGTTTGCTAACGAGGTCTACCTCGGTTTGTGTGCTATGTGTTATTGTGATACGACCAAACAAGATTAAGCATGAAACCGATTTACTGTATTGTTATTGTGTGTCCATTGCACACTAACACGACTTGATTCAGAGCTTGTTCATTAACTATGTTTATAACAATTGTATAAGGTTACAAATATTCCCTATTGTTAGTTGGTTAATACCGAGAGAGTTTTAACTAACCAATCGTCAAGAGACTTCAGCTAACTGGAACTTGGGAGAGAGGAATCCGGGACTGACTCCGGTCATGCATGTTCAGGTTAGGAGGTCAGCATCTGTATCAGATCTGTCTTCCGCCTAGGGTCGACAAACTGACCCGACCAGCTCGAGTGAACAGTTCGAGGTGGGAGGCAAATTCAGGAGGCGCAGGAGGGTCAAGCCTACACCCCTCATAACTTAAGAATTAATGTTTATTAAACCAATGGAGCTAATAACTCATTGGCTAGGGTTACTTTGACCCGACAAAAATAAACAATTCAGTTAGAGAACAACCAGTTCTATTAAGAGAACGGTTGACACTTATAAGGTATGGTCAAACACGAGAACTAAACAATTCTCAGGCCTCAGGATTTAGGAAGCTAACTTACTCATCAATGGGTCCATTACGACGTTCGATTTATTTGAGTGTGAATGTTTCACATAAATGTGTTGTTTGTTATCGTACTTCTTATTATTATTTGTATGAATAAACAATTGCATGTATACGACAAAGTAGTCGTGTGTAACCCGGCTAGCTTGTGGGCTGCACGTTTTCTATACCAGCAATATGCTGAGCCCCTTGGGGCCTGTGATTTAAACTTTGCAGGTAGGTACCGGACGAAGACTCACCTGAGAGTGGGAGCGGGTAGAGTACTTCGGGTTGCTTTTACATTTGTTACACGAGTTGTGCATGTACACTCGTTTAGTATATTGTGAGAGTTAGTATGATGTATTAGGATATGAGATACTCGGTATAAGTTGTGGTTTATGAATTGTAATGTTTTAGATGCTCGAGTAATTATCCGGTTAGTCAGACCGTGACTTGTAAGAGAATAGGCCTAGTTAGTCACGTGGGTGACTAACGGCGGTAACACCAATTTAGTAGAACTTTTCCGCTGCGTTGTTAATGTACAGATGGACTTAGGGCGACGATCATTGTATTTGAGATGGGGTGTTACAAAAAGTGGTATCAGAGCGTAGTTACGCTCTGATGACTGGAAATTACCGAGTCTTAGGAATTACCGAGTTAGGAACTTTAGACTTTGGGATAAGGGTTGAGTATTAGTGCGAGAGGTGCGTTAGTTAGGATTCCCCGATGTATATCGGATATCTATAATACCTGACCCGCCCTCCGCGCCCCTGGTTCTAAGATACCGAAATGAACGCCAGAGAGAAGACAAGCTTTCTCTTACTCGGGAAAACCCGATCTGAATTACTTAGCATTATGCAATACGAGAAGCACCTCGTTATGCAATAGTCTTTCAAGACTTGAAGGTCCTAATTGGAGCGCAACGTTGAACAGGCGCTACCAACGGAATCCTACCAATGGAGAATAATAATTACCGGCAACTTGGGTCGACATGCTACGCAGTCGATATAACCCCGCCATACCAGTAAGAAGGAAAGCACTACGAGTGCAATGGGAGGACAAGAGAAGACAGAAACACCGGACAACAGTCCAAGGGAGCAATAACTGGGATAATACCGCGCAAGAGCATAGGGACTACCTAAAAGTCAATTATGCAGCGGGTAACTCCGAACTACACAAAAAGGGGTTGCAAAGACCTAACTGCAATAGCCAGACGACTACGAATGCATATGCAAGTCATACTCCAAGATAGGACTACGACGTAGTGCCTAAGCAGAGTCAATACTCGATAACCTCGACGAAGGTGTGGAAATGAGAGTGAGAACCAGGCGAAAGCAAAGAAAAAGGGTTCCCTCAGAAAGAGGAATACCCTGATAAGTAACTATACAATCAAAAGCAGTCAGGAAGCTGCCCAGATAATCAATTAACCAAAGCCAAAAAGGGCAAAGAAGGAGTCCCATGGACTACCACCTACATGGAGTTTAGGAGAATGTACCATTACCGACGTACACAGTACCGATAGCCCATCTTGCATGGCGCACTTGCCTTGGCAAGTGCTGCCACAATGAAGCTTACGGAAGCCGTGAAGACCAAATGGTAAAAACCACAGATATAATACAATTAAACCCGGATTACAAATCCTTAAGACTGAAGAGCGAAACATGGAGGGCCTGACGGCCTGACCATGACAACTAACAATACACCAGTCAGCAGGGAGCTGGACTTGGTCAGGAAACTAAACGACGTGAGCATCAGCAATAGACAACCGACACTACAGGTAAGAACACAACCCAAAACCAAGCCTAACCTTGAATGGAGAACCTAAGAGATTACTCAACAATGTGAGAAGACCAGATGTAAGTAATAACCTACAAGGAAGGTATTACGACATACAATGAAGATGGAGGACATAACAACTTTCAATAAAAAGGGATGAACTTCCAGAATAATACCATTAACAACACTCTTCATTGAGGATGTTGATAAACCCCAGAAACAGAATCAGAGAAAACAAATTTAAGCAATGACCTACCTAGGATCAAAGACGTGCAATCACAAAAGAGAGAACCTCAAAAGACTACACCATAGAGTTGGTATAGTTGAGCAGAAAAAGACCCATAAACGATGGTTAGTATTGCTTGCCTAACTCATTAACACCCAAGTATGATTAGTCATTAACGGGTGGCGTAGTCAACGAAAGTTGAACAAAGTATTGACATGGCGCACATGATATCCAGGGTAAATATCCGACTTAGACACCTGAAGGCAGAGGCCTAATGAAAACAATCCTTAATTGCTAAAAGACGCAAGTCTATGAGAGCGAAAGTATGTCACAGACACTGATTAACATCGGATTACCTAAGCGAACTTCCACAGCAGGAAGCGAGACACAGTAACTTATTGTGAAACCCAATATTATATCCAATGTGACCAACTTGGCAGAGTTCAGAGAACAGAAAATTACATGGATAACCTACAAATGATTAAGAATACAGTGAACCAAACACCGGCTATCACTTGAGACTAATCAAGCATTAAGAGCCTACGAGCCAAAGATGTTAAATACATCAGAACTCGAGGCACAAGAAAGCATAAAAGGCTGATTTAGGCCATGAATGAACTACAACTCGTACATACGAGTGGTTATGGGAACCTATACTAAATTGAGGAAGAATTGCCAGTAAAGGGCACCAATGAGAATGTTGAGATAGTGCTATTGACAGGGGTGGAGAACGAACCATTCCTTTTAGGGTGGGGGTACCTCTCCTTGTTGTGAGGCCATGAGTGGGAATAAACCCCTTAAAAAGGGCTTTCACTTCTTAAAGATTGAATACTCTCTATTAGAGAATGGAAACCGTAGACCTTGAAATTACCTTGGAACATTCCAGTTACACATAAATAATATGGAAGGCTGCAGAGACAGACCTCATATCCAATACCCAGGATTTAAGAATCAGCAATCGTCAGAGATAAACATTGAGAGTGCGCAGTACGGCATGACAAGTGACCAACGCTCAAAAGAGCTTGTGATTCAATGAATGGCTTCTTCAGTAACTGATTAAATTACATGGTAAATAACATCATAAAGGATGAAAGAATATGAGAAAAATTAGCCTACTTACGAACCTGAGATTGAAGCAGAACACCTTCATATTAAGAGATAACCATTTTACAACACGATACGGCAACTGCCAAACATCGAAATTAGAGAACCCCCAGTGTGTTTACACCATGAAGGGGATTGAAAATAAGACAAGACATGGAAGTCAACAATTGAAGAATTGTGCCATCAATGGGCAATATGAGAAAGCTAAAGCTACTTTGATAATGGAGGCCGTGAGAATAATACCTTTCAGAAAGATTAAGTTACGGTGCACAGCAAAGCAACCACTATATATAAGCCATCAAATAGTGACACGAAAGCAATCAGATTTATGAATTAAAACCTGACGTAAGTAAGATGATGAAATGGGGGACAGACTGTGCAGTAACGCCAGTAGCCTGGACCATGTGATGAAGGATTTCACAGGAAGCACATTGTCCATTCCGTGAGGAACTGGAAGTGCATTCCTAGTGGATCGACATGAGAAATGAGATAAGAGGCTCTAAGGAAAGAGACCTCAAATCACTAAAGGATCGAGTCCGTACTAAATATAGAAGGTATAATGCAGTTATGAACCCAGTTGATGGATTTTCCCTGATTAAGTTCAAGAAGAACGACATGTGCGTTTTCAGGAAATGATGAAAGAGGAGATCGACAACAGAATACTTCACAAATTAGTTGTAACTAAGCATGTGACGAACACTACAAGCATACTTAAATGAGATGTGGGACGACCGCACTCCAAAGGAGCTTGTGGGCCTGATGGACTTATTTATAAGTTAGTCGGGTAAGTAGCAATGTATCAGTAAGGTACCCCATATATGTAAACAAGTAGTGTAAGAAACACGAGAAGTAGTCGACTCCGTACGACAGTCAACAATGAAAACTCACACCAGAACGGCAAGTTACCGTGAACAATGGAGGAGGAAGAACTCAGATAAACCAATGAGATTAAAAGAGTCAAAGAACTCATTCCAGGAGGAAACAATTAAGAATTATGTAGTGCGAGAAGCACTAATTAGTAAGTATGAACAGTTCATATGTCTCAAGATTTTTGGAGGAAACTGTGAAGAGCAATAAGCACTGAACTGTAAGTCCAGATAATATAGAAATCCCAGACTGAGGGTCAGTTAGTAGGAAACAAATCAGACGCTGGAAGGCGTAATAAGAGTATGAACATCAGATCTCCAGAGAATTGGATAAACAAGCTATAACTCATTGAGACCGTGTATACATAAAGATACCACGCGTCCATAAGAGACCATTATTCCTAAATTATAATGATACAAAGGAGCTGTAAAATATATTGAAGAGGAAAGGAAGGACAAACTAAGCCCCAAGATTATCAGAGTCGCGCAGCAGAAGCTAGTGGTCCGAATCTTAAAGGTTTGATATGCCTAACAAAAGGGAAAAAAGGAACGAAGTATTGCACATCTTCCAGTCAAATAAAATATACGATTTACCTACCAAATACTTTGGAGCCTTAGAGACTACACTGGAACATAGTTGTAAGATTGGTATGAACACCAATAAGAATCCTTGATACAGAGACTAAGCCATTACCATGGTGAAGACCCTCTGACCCAATCATAATGTGAGATAGACTACATGGGAGCCAGAATGCTCCATGACACATAAACATCTTGAACCTATGTTCAAGGATGATATCATGTTGATTACGTGGGCGTAATCCATTTTTAAGGGGGGTAGAGCGTACAATCTCTTAGCCTATATTTCACGTATTGAGTACGTAACCTACAGTGTGCATAGCACAATACAATTAGTTGTGATGTTTGGTATGTATGTTATATACACACTTGTATTCATTCTTATGTGGTTGTGGTTAGTACGCACAATTAAATGCGGATACCAGATGTATTAGAGGCTTACCTCGTTAACTTCGATGCGAGAATTCAGGAACAGAGGAGTAGAAGCTCTAGGGGAATTAAAATCCCTATGATATATATTGATATGAGACCAAATATGGTAATGTTATGAGGTATGAATTGGTATGAGACCAAATATGGTAAGGTTACGAGGTATGAATCGGTATGAGACCGATGTAGAACCTAGTAGGAATTAAATTCTCTAAGTAATTGCTGAGAGGTGAATCAAGAATGAATGATGGACTGAGTTCCATAATTTGGAGATGTATTGATTTGTGATTATGACTAGAAGGACTAAAAGATATAAAATGCTACATGAATAATTATTTGATTGTTTGAAGTTGACGTGGGAGGTAGAACTTGATCTTGGCCAGATCAAGGAAAACTGAACACAAATTGGGGTGAAAGGATAGTTCAACACTGATGCTGATCACATCAGGGTCGGATGATTCCTGAAGCTCCCTACAAGTGGTCACAATTAACCACGTTAAGAGTAGATGCAGTATCATAAAGTGGAAATGGAGTTGACAAGTATTTTTTGTATTACTCGCTCATGAACTCAAGGACATGAAAATCTTTGTCTTCGGACCGGTTACTTGAGGAGTATACAACAAAGAATGTACAAAAAGTATTTTGATTACTAAAACATGCAAAAGACATGTTGTGTGACAAGTGTGGTAAATATATATATACATATGGCAGACCTTATGAGTCAGAATGCCTATACAGATATTGAGTGATTTATATGATCTTTTAGTGTGAAGTTACCTGTGTGTTCTAAGAGATATAGATACATAGGAACTTTGGGGACAAAGTTCTTTTAAGGGAGGTAGATTGAAATACCCCAAACCTTAATATATTAATGAACTATCTAATTAGGATCTACTAAGGCTAGAACGTGCCTTAGAAACATTAGAAGAAGTGTTGAACAACAATTTACACCAAAACATGCTTTAGGAACAATTAGAGCAAAATGTGTTTTAAAGAGCACAAATAAATTAGCGAACTACCAATAAGTTCCCAAGAGATTTCAAATGTGAAATACCTATAAGAGTAGTAATACGCAAAAAACAGAATTAGCGTTTTAAACCGAAAAGCACCCTTAGAGCACAAAAATGTGCTTTAAAGAAAAAAATGTTTTAACCATGTGATTCATGACCTCAATAAGGATCCAAAGTGAATTCATAAGTCTTATAATCAAGCTAAGAACATTATTAAACCATTACCATAGAAAACCAAGCTCAGAAACAACTCAAGACAAAAATATGCCATAAAACCCCTTAAAGCATATTTTGGATATATTGTCTTAAGAATGAGTCTTGGATGGTTTTAAAGGATTTATTATATGTGAATGTACTACAATAAAATAATAAAATTATTTGCAAAGCAAACCAAACTCTAAAAAGAGTTAAGACACAAAAGGAGCCCGAAAACTCCTTAAAACATGTTTTTGCGAATTGTCTTCGAAATTGGTTTTGAGTGGCTAGTTGGCCTTGTATACATACTAAAATACATGTATACTACCTAATATAATATTAAGAATTTAATTTGAAGATTTTACCAAAAAGTTTACAAATATAATATTTAATGTGAATAGTAACCTCAAATAGTGCCCATTTAGTCAAATATTGACCAAGAATGGTCAATGGTCAAAATTTGACCATCCTTGGCTGAGTGAGATCGACATGGGCAAGAGGAGAAGGCAGCTGCAAATAATGCTACGTAAAGCAACTAATGAGTCATTTGGAAATTACTATTCACACTTTACTTTACATTATAATATACCTTACTTTTCCCTTCTTTATTTACCTTCCTTCCTTGAAATTGTCCCCTGCATAATTCATCAATCAGACCCTCATCCATCCTCTCTAGCCAGAACAATTCGTGGCTCCTTCTTCCTTTGAAGAAAATTCCATTAGAACCATTTACTTAGATTAGAACCTTAAAAAACACCTTATCTTGTAGAAATCATAACTTTCTCATCTTAAGTCCAAATCACAAGCTTGATATCTCGTTGGAATCCTTTTCAAGAGCTTTACAACCACAGTTCATGAGCCCCCAGATTCTCAGGGAACACCACGAAGAAGTGCCTTTGATTCCCGAGGTAAAACATTGCCTTCTTGGAAACTCTTCCTTCTTTGATTTTCATCAAGGCCGAGTGCCTAGGGTTACTAACCCTTCTTATTCTTCATCTTATTATATGATTTTGGAGCCAATTTCTCTAGCAAATTGCTGTCAAAATCTCTAAGGAAACAAGCTTAATATTAAGCTAAAGGTTAATATACAAGGTAAATCCTACAACTACCTATTTCAAGGTTCTAATTTTTGATCTATATATGATCTAACATATTGTTCATCTTATTATTTATTGCCGAAATTTTGGTGATTAATATTCAGTTTTTAGCTTATTAAATGTTAATTTTAGTAAATCTAAAATTAGATTTATACTCCTTATGATATAAGCTACAATATAAGCTATCATAATATACAAGAAAAATTCATATACTATGAATTTCAATATGGCCGAAAATTAAGGGGTTATTAATGAGTTAGAAAAATTATCTAACTTAGTTAAATTAAAGGAATTAGAGTAATTAAGAGTAAAATGTAAAATTTAAGAGGTTTTGGTATCATATTGTGATTGCCAAAAAATGAAGTTAGTATAGAATTTTTGAGAGTTTAGATGATGAGAAAATAATTGTAGAATTAAGTTTACAATTTATAAAGAGTTTATAAGTGTTATAAGGAATTTATAAGGTTTTTGGTATATTTAAGGTTAATAAAAGATGGTATGTATATACTATACTATTAGATAATTAAATCTGGTGATTTAGAGATGTTTAAAATGATTTTTGATGTTCAAAAATCTGTAGGAAAATTAGTTACGAAAATTAGAAATTAATTGGAGTTAAATTGGTTAATAAAAGACTTAGGATAAAAGAAAAGACCACAAGGGTAAAATGGTAATTTCCTGGTCAAACGTGGTCAAACTTGGTCAATGACAGTTTATTAAATGTTTAGAGGAGCTAGAATAAGATTTGTAGCAAAAGATTAGATATTAAAAGGATAAAGGAATAAAAAGTTAAGTTAAATTAACTTTAGGGGTAACATTGTAAATAATGGAAAGTTAGGGGGTTTGACCATAAAAGACTGGTCAAGCTGGGGTATATTTTGGTAATTGACCAAAAGTATAAAAGAAATTAATTAAGTAAGACTTTGGAAGGAATTAGAAATAAAAATAATAAGTTTAGAACTTATTATGAGTAAAATAGAGATTAAGAGAAAACTATGGTAAGTAATGTAAATAACACATTTTATGTGTTTAGAAGGTTAAGGAAATTAAATAAAGAATTTAGAAACAAGTTGTAAAAGAAACAGAGTTAAGACGGGGTTAAACGAGACCGTATATAACTTAAGGTATACGAGGGGTATACCCGTAATTTAATAAGTATAGGAGAAATCAATACTTAAGGTATTTCTAATGAAAGTACGAGTTATATTAGAAAAAGAAATAAATACGTATGATATCATATGGACGTATACGAAAAATTTTAGTGTACATGAATAGTACTCGTATACGTGAATAGTATATACATGAATAGTAAATACGTATACATGAATAGTAAATACGTATACATGAATAGTAATACGTATACATGAATGTAACATAGTAAATACGTATACATGAATAGTATACGTATATATGAATAGTCAAATACGAGACGTATACGTGAATAGTGAAATACGTATATGTGAATAGTGAAATACGGTGAATAGTAGAATACGAGACCGTATAAATGAATAGTGAAATACGGATGAATAGTGAAAAATACTAAAATCTAATACAAGGTCCATATAAGTCTAAAGTTGCTAACTGTGCAACTAAATAACTGCTAACGACGTTAGTGTGTTAATGAATTGGAATTGAGCTCGAAAACGCTCCTAAATGAACGAACCCGTTTAACGGTATACTATTATACCCGGGTTAACCTAGGAAGAGGTTTAAGTTGAAAAGAGAACCCAAATAGTTCTAAGACACATGATACTAATACTAGTTCTGGTTACAGATCTAGATAGTCAGAGGCGTTCGGCGGATTAGGCGAACGAGGGATTAAGAGCTAGCCAATCTCCGGTGTACGGTATGGGATTCTTGTAGCTTGCTAACGAGGTCTACCTCGGTTTGTGTGCTATGTGTTATTGTGATACGACCAAACAGGATTAAGCATGAAACCGATTTACTGTATTGTTATTGTGTGTCCATTGCACACTAACACGACTTGATTCAGAGCTTGTTCATTAACTATGTTTAATAACAATTGTATAAGGTTACAAATATTCCCTATTGTTAGTTGGTTAATACCGAGAGAGGTTTAACTAACCAATGTCAAGAGACTTCAGCTAACTGGAACTTGGGGAGAGAGGAATCCGGGACTGACTCCGGTCATGCATGTTCAGGTTAGGAGGTCGGCATCTGTATCAGATCTGTCTTCCGCCTAGGGTCGACAAACTGACCCGACCAGCTCGAGTGAACAGTTCGAGGTGGGAGGCAAATTCAGGAGGCAGGAGGGTCAAGCCTACACCCCTCATAACTTAAGAATTAATGTTTATTAAACCAATGGAGCTAATAACTCATTGGCTAGGGTTACTTTGACCCGACAAAAATAAACAATTCAGTTAGAGAACAACCAGTTCTATTAAGAGAACGGTTGACACTTATAAGGTATGGTCAAACACGAGAACTAAACAATTCTCAGGCCTCAGGATTTAGGAATCTAACTTACTCATCAATGGACGTCCATTACGACGTTCGATTTATTTGAGTTGTGAATGTTTCACATAAATGTGTTGTTTGTTATCGTACTTCTTATTATTATTGTATGAATAAACAATTGCATGTATACGACAAAGTAGTCGTGTGTAACCCGGCTAGCTTGTGGGCTGCACGTTTTCTATACCAGCAATATGCTGAGCCCCTTGGGGCCTGTGATTTAAACTTTGCAGGTAGGTACCGGACGGAGAGAACCTGAGAGTGGGAGCGGGGGGTAGAGTACTTCGGGTTGCTTTTACATTTGTTACACGAGTTGTGCATGTACACTCGTTTAGTATATTGTTGACACGTTAGTTTGATGTATTAGGATATGAGATACTCGGTATAAGTTGTGGTTTATGAATTGTAATGTTTTAGATGCTCGAGTAATTATCCGGTTAGTCAGACCGTGACTTGTTAAGAGAATAGGCCTAGTTAGTCACGTGGGTGACTAACGGCGGTAACACCAATTTAGTAGAACTTTTCCGCTGCGTTGTTAATGTACAGGATGGACTTAGGGCGACGATCATTGTATTTAGAGATGGGGTGTTACAATAGGGACTACCTAAAAGTCAATTATGAAACGGGTAACTCCGAACCTACAAAAAAAAGGGGTTGCAAAGACCTAACTGCAATAGCCCAGACGACTACGAATGCATATGCAAGTCATACTCCAAGATAGGACTACAACGTAGTGCCTAAGGAGAGTCAATACTGGATAACCTCGACGAAGGTGTGGAAATGAGAGTGAAAACCAAGGCGAAAGCGAAAGAAAAAGGGTCCCCTCAGAAAGAGGAATACCCTGATAAGTAATTATACAATCAAAAGCAGTCAGGAAGCTGCCCAGATAATCAATTAACCAAAGCCAAAAAGGGCAAAGAAGGAGTCCCATGGACTACCACCTACATGGAGTTTAGGAGAATGTACCATTGTCGACGTACACAGTACCGATAACCCATCTTGCATGGCGCACTTGCCTTGGCAAGTGCCGCCGCAATGAAGCTTTACAGGAAGCCGTGAAGACCAAATGGTAAAAACCACAGATATAATACAAATTAACACCGGATTACAAATCCCTAAAGACTGAAGAGCGAAACATTGGGAGGGCCTGACGGCCTAACCATGACAACTAAATCAATACACCAGTCAGCAGGGAGCTGGACATGGTCAGGAAACTAAATGACGTGAGCATCAACAACAGACAACCGACACTACAGGTAGGAACATCAACCCAAAACCAAGCCTAACCTTGAATGGAAGAACCGTAGAGATTACTCAACAATGTGAGAAGACCAGATGTAAGTAATAACCTACAAGGAAGGTATTACGACATACAATGAAGATGGATGACATAAAAAAAAACTTTCAAAAAAAAACGGGGACGAATTCCCAGAATAATACCATTAACAGCACTCTTCATTGAGGATGTTGATAAACCCTGGAAACGGAATCAGAGAAAGCAAATTTAAGCAATGACCTACCTAGGATCAAAGACGTGCAATCACAAAAGAGAGAACATCAAAAGGACTACACCATAGAGTTCATATAGTTGAGTAGAAAAGGACCCATAAACGATGGTTAGTATTGCTTGCCTAGCTCATTAACACCAAGTATGATTAGTCATTAACGGGTGGCATAGTCAACGAAAGTTGAACAAAGTATTGACATGGCAGCACATGATATCCAGGGTAAATATCCGATTTAGACACCTGAAGGCAGAGGCCTAATGAAAACTAATCCTTAATTGCTAAAAGACGCAAGTCTATGAGAGCGAAGGTATTGTCACTGACACTGATTAACATCGGATTACCTAAGCGAACTTCCACAGCAGGAAGCGAGATACAGTAACCTATTGTGAAACCCAATATTACATTCAATGATGCGACCCAAATTGGCAGAGTTCAGAGAACAAGGGAATCACGTGGATAACCTACAGATGATTAAGAATGCAACAGTGAACTGAACACCGGCTCACACTTGAGACTAATCAAGCATTAAGGGCCTACGAACCAAGGATGTTAAATACATCAGAGCTCGAGGCACAAGAAAGCATAAAAGGCTGATATAGGCCATGAATGAACTACAACTCATACATACGAGTGGTTATGAAAACCTATACTAAATTGAGGAAGAATTGCCAGGAAAGGGCACCAATGAGAATGTTGAGATAGTGCTATTGACAGGAGTGGAGAACTGTAACACCCCAACCGCTAATCCTTCCATTATTCACTAATCATTCCCATATTTACCTTACTCGCAGCGGAATACTTACTTACTCCTGGCGGGTGATACAACGCCGTTAGCCATCCAAGACTAACAAGGCTACTACTACTTACAGTAGCGGTCTGACGATTAGAATATACCGAAAACATACTACTTACTTTACAATGCCAAATACTTACTTACATTTGATTACCGAGTATCTAAAGTATATGAATTACATTCCAAGACTATTCCTAAAAATTGAGAGTTTATACATCCACTCCTTTCTATCCAATCATGAATTCATTATCCAAAAAGGTGTACCACCTGGTACACCGGCTACTCAAAAAGGCCTTAGTCGTGTACTACTCGGTACACCATTCCCATCTACTAACTATTCCAAAAAGAATTAGATCCGGTCCTTACTCTACCATCACGCCTCGCGGGTACCTGTAGAATAAAAACATTCCCCCTAGGGGGTCAGCTTACGCTGCAAATGATAACCGCATACCCCGCGTACTAGCGAGGGTACGCCAACTATTTGGTCGAATACATGCAGTTCGTTTCATTCATATATACATACATGCTCATACTCAATACTGTACAATCCCATACATTTATTCCACAAGGCATACATACACTCAATACATGCAAGGAAGACATCACAAGTCAACCATTCATACTTACCGATTACTCACCGCAATACAGAGATACACTTCTCCAATTCATACACAGGTCTTGTTAGCTTCATTACACACCCGGGTTAATCGGGTGTTTAATACTCTTTTACTCAAGGTCGATGACTTACAATAGTCAAGACCGATACACATACAATACTTACTTCTTACTTACTTTACTCAAGTTAAGTCGGTATGACCTCCGGGCAGGGATTACTACATCCCACCACCGGGCTTTAGGGTGGCCCACTAATCCAGGATGCTACCCATTCAAGGGATTTGGTCCATGGAAAAGATTACAGCCAGGATTCGGATCCAACCTCTTGTGTTTCCTTATCCTCACGTGTGGCCGAAACTATATCGGACTTCTACTCATTCCAATTTACTCATTACTCAAGTCAGGAGTTAGATGGTTAGGAATTAGTAGAAGTCATTACTCCTTTTCCATACATCAATACAATACGCAAGTACTCATCATGTACACATATACTTCATTCTCATTCATTCATTTCATGAATTATGCAAACTAAATGTTCAAGAGCATACACAAGAACAATATAGTTCAACATAATTAAGTGCAATAAAAGTCTGATTCGTGCATTTATCTTATTGGTGATCATATAAGCACACAAATCGGGGTAACCAAGTTAGGATACAGGGCATGAAGAAATCATACCGTTCACCGTCGTATTCGTACTACCGGTTCCTTTGGAGCTCAACTATTTGATTCCTATACATACATGAAGTTGTATGATCAATGATCTATTATTGATCCAACTTATTCCTTTCATCAATACTCCTAAGGTGTAATTACTACTCCTTTACATTCATACTTGATTATTAAACCCATTCTTTTCTCATTAGTTCTTATATCTCTTACTCATGTACTTACTTTCTTACCTTTACTACTTCATTTATAGTGTACTACTACATATATATGCATATATGTATATAGGCATATATATATACACATATGATTACTATAATCATATAAATAAAATATTTTTTTTTGTTTTGACTCGACCGACCTTACCTAGGGTCGGTCCCAAGGTCGGTCGAAGTCAGTATGTTTCATTACGGCAAAATTCCAGGCTCGACCGACCTTGCAAGTCCCGTGGTGGGTCCAAGGTCGGTCCATTCCAGTAAGTTTCTTTCGTGAAAATTTTAGTCCGACCGACCTTGCAAGTCCGGTCGCAAGGTCGGTCCATTCCAGTAGCTTTCATTACGGGAATTTTTCTGGCCGACCGACCTTGCAAGTCCGGTCCCAAGGTCGGTCCATTCCAGAAGGTTTCAGACGGGAAAATTTTCTAGTCCGACCGACCTTGCAAGTCCGGTCCCAAGGTCGGTCCATTCCAGAAGGTTTCCGTCTTTGTAATTCTGGGCTCGACCGACCTTGCAAGTTCGGTCCCAAGGTCGGTCCGGCCCAGTACTTCAGTTTTAAAATCTGTTTCAAGTTGATTTCTTTACCCATTGCTTCCCCAATCTTTACCAATACTTCCCCACATGATTTAGTACTAATTAAACCCTCTAAATCACCTTGGTTCATCCACCAAACTTACTACCCAATTCCTATATTCACTAACACATTCTTCCTCATTTTGATCCAACACTTATACTAGTTTTTCATTTCACTAATGCTACAGATTTTTGTTTTCCCTTTCATGCTACAGATTTCACTCAAACTTCTATCCTCCAATACTTCCTCAACTAATGCTACTCCTAGCATTCAAAATACATTACTTTACATCCTAGCTCCATCACATTATCAAGCTCCTTTCCAAATCTGTTTCAAGACACTAAACTACTCATTTTTAACCTCTCCAAATACACCTAGTTATTACCTAGGTTACTTCCTCTTCTTAAACACTCAAGTCTTCTCATTCCTAGGTAAAATTGGACATAGTCTCCCCTATAATATTCACTTTGCCCACACATTACTTCAGCTCACAATTTGCCATTCACACTGAAATACCCCAAACTAATAAAACATGTATTAAACATATTATAACATTTATCAAGGCCTAAACATGCCTTAAAAGTCAACTGAGAACAACAGTGGTCAACACAAAGCAAGATATTGCACCCTTTGACCGTTTAGGGTAAATAAATACCCAAATGAACTTATTAGGACCTAAAACTTTGGCCTAAGAATTATAACACATAACTAAACATATTAAAATTGTTGGACAACACTCCAACACAAAGAACAAGCATTTTCATGCTTCAAGGTTAAGTAGGGCAAAAATGTGCTCTAAGAAAACCTTAAAGGTCTAATGACCTATAAATGTATAAAATTGGATTACATGATAAATATCATGTAAGGAAGAAAAACACAACACATGTCTCAAAGAACTGAGCTCAGAAACGCCTTGCGACACAAAATGTGCACTAAAACACCTTAAGCACGTTTTTGTGTAATTGCCTTCTAAATTGGTTTTAATGGGCTTAAGGTTATAATTACCTTTAAATATGTAATATATCATATTATGAATTTAATTCCAGAAATTTACAAATGTTTACAAATTTTATATTAAGATATTAATAAACCCTAAAAGGGGGCCCGTTTGAGTCAACATTGACTAAGAATGGTCAAGAGGTCAAAGTTGACCCCTTGGACTCCATTGGAGTCGACAGCCACAAGCAAGGGAGCCTAAATTCTCCACTTGCAAGCACAAGGAACAAGGCTCCAACACCTTTCCATGAATTAAGGAATTACTTTTACCTTTCTTATATTATATCTAATATCACACTTTTGGCTACTGATTGAATAAGCCTCAAAACGTGTGAGACTCCCTTTGCCCCTCCAATAATCGATGCCACCATCCTGATGACTCATCAAACACAAAGACAATAAACAAAAGCCAAAAAATGTGTTTTAAGACAATTTGACCTACCTTCTCTCATTGCCTTTCCTCCAGCCACACCAGGCTCCTCAACCTCTCTTTTGCCTCTCTAAACCGTGGAGAGCAAACCAAATACAGAGGAGAACATCAATGACATAGGTAAGCTTATTAAGCCATTTTATGTTCATTCTCTTCACATTTCTTTCTTCTTTCGATGAATCTAAGCATCAACCATTTCCATCCATGGATCTAGCTTGTTTTGGAGGTTTAAAAGGAGGGCAAATCTCGGCTGTAACAAGGGAAGGAGGTGGAGAAACCTAAACTTGTTCTTAGATATAAAAATGTGCTTTAAGCACTTATTTTTGATTCTCTTCAAATCCGTTGTGAAACCTTGTTTCCTAGCCTTATAATCTTCTTCTTAACATACTTATTCAGTGGATCTATCAAGAGCTTCAAGGTATAGCCAGATCTAAGCCAAAACACCATTTTGGCATTTTAATCAAGGTAAAAATAGCCATCTTCTAATCTAAGTTATACCGTTTTAAGCCTTGGTTTAGTAGCTCTTTTGATGCTTTTACCTTCTTTAAAGGCCAAACAACCCTTGCTTGTCTTGTTATTCTAAGTAAATCTTACCTTGAAATATACATTAAAACACTTCTTATGGTTAGATCTGCTTGGAGACTAACCATGCCTTAATTGCTGTTTGAAAACATGTAAATGATGCTGTGGAAATTTTATCCTAAGCAGGCCGTGGCCAAACTGTACACCCCAACTCAATCCAAATGTGGTCTCGCAACTTAACAGTATATATATAAACATGTCACAGCGGAATTCTTTACATCCAGGACCTTGCCACGGTCTGACTACAGAATATACCGAACATTAGTCTAACAACCTAACCATTTACATATCCTTCTACAATCCTCTCACAACCTATACTCTTTCTAACTCAATTGCCATACGAGTGTACATGCACACTCGTAGGTCACACTTAATCCTTAACACTTGTATCCTCCTCTTACTCTTGCGACGGCCGCCTCCTGATGCACCTGTGTAGTAAAAACAGCCCCCAAGGGGTCAGCACGAATGCTGGTACGATCCCCTCATGGCCCCAAGCTAACGTGGCTACGACGACTAATTGTCGATAGCATGGAGGTTGATTATATGCACAACATAATAGTAAATGCTGTAAACAACAATTCATATGAACAATCAAAGTTCACAACGATGAACGACTTAAATGCGTTCCCTTAATTGGAGAGTTTATTTAACTCCTTAAGTAATGTTCCCTCTTAACCTTAGTCCATCCTTATCTCACCTTAATCTTAGTCTTATCTTAACCTTAGAAACAACCATCCTTTAATAAGGAGTGGATGTTGCTTATCTAATCTTAATTATACAAATCATCCTTTAAAAGGAATGATTGTAACTTATCTTAATCTTAACTTAATCTTAATCTTAACTTAATCTTAATCTTAATAATACAAATCATCCTTTAAAAAAAGGAATGATTGTAACTTATCTTAATCTTAACAATACAAATCATCCTTTAAAAAGGAATAATTGTAACTTATCTTAATCTTAACTTAATCTTAATCTTAACTTAATCTTAATCTTAATAATACAAATCATCCTTTAAAAAAAGGAATGATTGTAACTTATCTTAATCTTAACAATCAAATCATCCTTTAAAAGGAATAATTGTAACTTATCTTAATCTTAACTTAATCTTAATCTTAATAATACAAATCATCCTTTAAAAAAGGAATGATTGTAACTTATCTTAATCTTAACAATACAAATCATCCTTTAAAAAGGAATAATTGTAACTTATCTTAACCTTAACTTATTCTCAGAATACAAACCGTTCCTGGAGGGGAATGGTTGTAGCCTAAGTCCAAACCTGGGATTTAGGTGATCCCACCGCACCATCTTAATGCCACCTACCCTGGACGGGAATCCGCGTAGCTGAGGCAACCGGCCCTAGGCTACAAGTCCTAAGACAAGTCCTTAGCGGAGGGCGGATCTGATTCAGATACCGTCCTTTTTCCTTAGCATGCATGACCGGAGATCGGTCCCGAGTTTCCTCACTCAAGTTCCAGTTAGTAATAGTCTCAAGACCATGTTTGTTGGTTAACCTCTTTCGGTTCATATCGTCCCTTATTAGGGCGTTCCTTAGTCTCACTCATTTTCTTACTAACATTGGTTAGTAAGTTCTCACGGTATGTTGTGTTAGTTTCAAACATCACACAACAATACTAATATATATAATATGTTCCGGTTGCATGCTTTATCTTGTTTAGTGAGCACACAAACACAATAGCACACAAGCCGAGGGACACCTCGTTAGCAAGCAGGTCACAAGAGAACTGTACCGTTCACCGTTGGCCGTTTGGTTGCTTACTCTCTTCCGGAGTCAAATTCCAAGTCCTAAAACATTCATCAGTTTAGGTTATTAATCATTTAGCTTAATACAACTTACTTAACCTACTAACTTACTTAACGATTCCCACTATCACCTCTTAAGTCTTACCACTTAATCTTACAACTTAACCTTACACTTTTAAGTTTATACTTAACTTAACTTAATCCCTTAAGTTCTTAGGGTCCTAATCATTACCCACCTACCAAAGGTATTCCTCATTACCCATTACCATTCTTAGAATTCAAAATTTCTTTTTTTTTCTGAAGTGTTAAGGTCGACGACCACCGACCGACCCAACCCCTGGGTCGGTCCATTGCAGAGACTCTTCCATCTTTTGAAACCCATCCGACCGACCCAAAGCTAGACGACCGACCCAAACCCTCGGGTCGGTCCTTACAGAACCCATTTTCCTACGTTAAACCTTTGCCGACCGACCCAAAGCTAAGCCGACCGACCCAAGCCCCTGGGTCGGTCCAGTCCAGAGGCATTCCGGGCTGGCTAACATGGCCCGACCGACCCAAACTGGGTCGGACCCTGGGTCGTCCTCTAGATCTCTCTCTTAATTGCCTCTTTCAATTCCAAACTCTTCCACAAGTGTTCAATAGATCCTACACATCTTTGGCACCTTAAACCCACCTTATAACCTCCACCAAACTCACTAAAACAACTTCAAAGATCTCCTCAACATTTACTCAATTCTCATAAACACTCCTAACACTTATCATATAATTCCTTAATTACCAACTTGTAACCTTACCAAAAACTTCTACCATCCAAAGTGTTTCTTCCAACCCATATAACTCCTCAACCTTGTTCTTCTTTACTTAACTATACTACACCCTCCTTGGACATTTCCACTCCTTTTACTCACTTACTCACCATTATCATTCAACTAAACCTTACTAGTCCACCACTAACATCATCACACTTACACAAGGTTCTCAAAACTCTCATGTCTTACTCTCTAGTTCATACCTAAATCTCCTTAAGGCATTATACACCTTTCCTTAAAACTTATGCACAAGTTACCTCCTCATACCATGACTTTGGTGGTGTTCAATACACCCACCTAAACTCTAACTTCCTCATAGACCTTTCTAGGTCATCTCATCTTAAGAACTCCTTAGTTAACTCATTTCCACTCAAATTCTTCATAATGACTCCTAGTAAATCCTAGGTCATATTAATTCACCACCATCACCTAAACACTTATTTTCTACTCATTTCGCCATAGCTCCTCTAGTATCTTATCATGCCCAAACACATTATTTCTCCTCATTCGACCATCTCACACACCAAGTTCTTCTCATCATATCTCATCACCCAAACCAACTCATTCACAACAAACTCAATATATTGCAATAATCTTAATTTGCATAGCACTAAGGCTCTTAAATGACATGGCTCTTAGGCCCTTAAATAACTTAAACTTAGACACTGAATTTCCACATATATTGCCTTCAACCTGCGAATACACACAACAAAGCTCCCATTGAAATAAAATGCTTCTTGTAATTCACCTTGATGTTCTTAAACTATCTCTTTTCCTCATTTGCTCCTTAGTCACAAGTTCACAAATATGCTCATTGTTTCTCCTAGGTTTTATATAACCCTTTTTCTAATGTAAACTCTACACTAAACTCATCACATATCTAAATCCCATTCCCTTAAACAATAAAACACCTTAAGGTAAGTAATTTACCTTGTTCTTTCACAAGCTTAAAAAGCTTTTCTCCTTAGGTTTTTCTTTGTTCAATGTCGGTCACCAATGTGTATCTCCTTGCCAATGTTCAAACAATGTCCAAACTCTAATGAGCACTAAACAACACATTTACCTTAAGGAATAAAACCTAGGTTAAAATGTGTTTTAAGGTTTTGAATTGATTGTTTTACCTTAGTTCCTCAAGACAAGCTTGGATATGAAGCAAGAAGAACCTCCTCTCTCCTTTGAAGAGTAGAACAAGCTAGAACAAGGCATAAACATGGAGTTCCATGAGTATATTTTCGGACATGTGAAGAAAATGGTGGAAACCTAGATTTTCTTACACTTTCTTTACCTTAAGAGAATGGAGATGCCAATGGAGTCTCCAAACTTGAATTTCCTCCTTTAATGGTGGTTTGACTTGGCACCAAAATGAAGCTCTTGAAGTTTGAAAAGATAGAAAGAAGGAGCTTGAGCTAACTAAGAAGAGTATGTATTTTGTTTGGATTTGGAGCTAAAATGAGCAAGATGTGGGCAAAGCTAGATGGAGCTAGCATGGAGTGTTCTTCACGTTAATGGAGAAGAGAGAGAGCTTGAAGAAACCGTGTGAAACAAGAAGAAATGAGGAGGTGAGGAGAGAGGTAAGTAAAATGTGATATTTATGTTAAAAGGTAAATAGTACTTTATGCTTTATAAGACTTATTTGCTTTCTTAATTACTTAATGAGTCATGAAGGTGGTGACTCACCTCCTAAGAAACCGGCCCCCTTTTAACAATGAGGGTACTTAAGTCTTTGTTGACCAAATGTCTCACTTATATAAACTTATGTTATAAACTAGCTTAATTAATTCACTATTCACCAAAACAAGGCACATTGTTGTGAAATTTTTGATTTCCCATTGATATAGACTTCCAAATGTGATACTATATAGTACACATGTTAATTAAAGAGTAATGATGGACATTTAGCCATTCAAAACTCATTTACAAGACAATTTTTCAAAAACGTGCTTTAAGACTCCTTAAAGCACATTTTGTGTTTTAACTTGTTTTCAAGCTTGGTTTTCTTTGCTAATTGATTTAAAATGACCATTAGAATATTACTAAGGTCTTATCATGATATTTGGGTACTCACCCAAGTCTCTCCAAGCTTAGAGCACATTTTTGCCCTAATTGCCCTTAAGGCATTTTCTTACGTTTTCCTTGGTTAAATTGTCTACCAATCTTTCTAAGGCATATTCTAGCCTTACTACATCATAATTTGATGTTTACTTAGCATACTTAGGTTTGGGGTATTTCAATCTACCCCCCTTAAAAGAACTTTGTCCTCAAAGTTCCCATGCATCTTATCTTATTAGAATACATGTCTTACCTCATTCCTTAGATCATATAGATCATACTTATGTATACCTAATCTCATTGGATCATTAGATCCGCCATATTTTTATACTTAAATATCACACAACATGCTTAAGCATGTATAGCACTCAAAATTCTCCTTATTTCTTTTGATGATTAAAACATTCACATAACTTCCAACGTATTCTCCCATGTCACCGGTCCGTAGATAATGGCTCATTCGTCCTCGTCACCATGGGCCAGAATACAAAACACTGCTCTCCCCATGTCACCGGTCCGAAGACAAAGGCTCGTGCGTCCTCGACTTCATGGGCGAGACTCAGTAAAAAGGTAATCCTTTTTACGAGGTCATGTGAGGAATAATTCCTCTAATTAAAAATACAATCAACTCCAATTTCATTTATCCTAAGGCCTCTATCCTTATTGTGATTTAATTATGACCACTGGTAGGGAGTTTCAGGAATCATCCAACCCTGATGTGATCAGCATCAGTGTAGAACTATCCTTCCACCCCAATTTGTGTTCGGTTTCCCTTGATCCCTAGAAAATCAAGTTCCACCTCCCACGTCATTTTCAAACATCCAAATAATTCACTCATGTCCAATTTCTATCTTTTTAGTTCTTCTAATCATAATCAATACATCTCCAAGGTGTGGACTCAGTCCATCAAACATTCCCAATTCATCTCTTAGTAATTACCTCAAGACTTAAATTCCTACTAATTCTATAACTGTCTCATAGCAATTCTCACCATCTAATCTCATAGCATTACAATTTCCTCCTCATACTCATATCAAATTGATATCTCATAAGTGTTATCTTATTCTTATCTCCCACATAGTCTCATATTGACTCAACCTCATATATTCTTATTTCTTAAGTCTCCTTAATCCTCTTCCTTAATTCTCTTAACTTGTACTCACACCGGAGTTAACAAGATAGGTACTTAATATGTATGGTATTCACATCTTCTGTGTGAAATAACCATGATTTATCTCAAAATGTTTATATAAAACATATTCTCAAGTTATTTTGTGCTATGCACACCGTAGTTTATGTACTCAGTACACAAACATACGCTAAGCGGTTTTCGCTCTACCCCCCTTAAAATGGATTACGCCCACGTAATCAACATTACATGATCTTTGAACATAAGTTCAAGATGTCTAATTCTTACCAAGCATTCTAGCTTCCACGTTATATATCTTACTTATAATTCGATCAGAAATGACTTAGTCTCTGTATCGAGGATTCATAACGGTAGTTATACCGTATTCTTAACTTAGTTGGTCTAATCTCAAAGTAGTGGTCTGCTAGCTTCCGCTGCGCGACTCTGATAATCTTAGGCTTAATTGTCTCAATGGACACGTGTTATCTTCATATATACACGGCCTTAATGAGTTGTAACTCGTCTATCTATTCTTTGAAGATCTTATGCTCATACTCTTAGTATTTTCTCGAATGTCTAAATTGTTCTCCCCAACTGACCTTTGGTCTGAGGATGATTCTTAGTCTGAAACTATTGTTTAGTGCATATCGCGCTTTACAGTCTTAATCTCTTACATCTTAAGACATGTCCAATGTCTGTACTTAACAATCCGTGCTTCTCGCACTTCATAGTCCTTAATTATTTGTTCTCTGATTCCCTTGCGTTACTAGTTCAACTGAATTCTTCTCTTCAACTGTTTGTGGTAGTAGCTGCTCTTGTCTGATCTTGCGTCGTCGTCGGTGTACGGAGCGACTACTTCCCGTGTTCCTTACACCACTCGTCTACATGCATGGGGTACCTTACTGGTAATAATACTACTACCCAACTAACTCATACATGAGCGTGTCAGGCCTGCAAGCCCCTGTGGGGTGCAGTCGTCCCACGTCTCGTTTTAGAAAACTCATAGTGTCCGTCACACGTTTAGCTATTGCTAATTATGAAGTATTCTGTTGTCGATCTCCTCTTCATCGTTCCATAAAACATTTATTGTTCTTCTGAAGTTAATCAAGGGAAGTCCATTTACTGTGTTTCTTGGGTATGTATGCTCTAGCTTTTCTGTATCCCGTACTGATTCCGTCTCTTAATAATTGAGGTCTCTTCCGTAGAGCCTCTTTTCTTGTTTCTCATATTTATTTATGCTACTAGGAATGCACTTCCAGTTCCTTAAGGAATGGGTAGTGTGCTTCCTACGAAATCTTACCTAAAAGGTCCAGACTACTGGCACCAATGCTCAGTTTGTCTACTATCTTATTCTTACTTATACTGGTCTTAACTCATAAATCTAATTGCCTCAGTGTCAATATTGACGGCTCATTCATAATGGCGCCTTGCCGCAGCACATGACTTAATCCACCTTTCTAACTATTGTACTCACGACCACTACTACCGTGGTAGTTGGCCCTTACCATGTTGCCCATTGATGTGCAACCTCTTATTCACTATTATCTAATGTCTTACTTATACTCAATCCCTTCTGGGTGTAAACACACGGGAGTTCTCTCATTCGGTGTATGGTGGTTGCTTTGTACCGCGTTGTAAACAGTTGACTCTTAATATGAAGATTTATGTTCCAATCTCAGATTCATAATAGGCTGATTCCCTCACATTCCTTCTAACTTATGGCGTTCTTACCATGCAATTTAATCGGTTACTGAAAGAAGTCATTCGTTGAACCAAAACTCTTTGAGCGTTGGTCACTTGACGTGCCATGTTGTGCACTCACAACGTTTATCTCTGACGACTACTGATTCTTAAATCTGGGTGTTGGATATAAGTCTGTCTCTGCAGCCTTTCTTATTGCTCAAGTGTATCCAGTATGTTCTAAAGTAATCTCAAGTTTACAGTTTCCATCTCTAACAAAGTCGTATTGCATCTCTAATAAGTGAAAGCCTTTTAAGGGGTTATTCCACTCGTGGCCTCACAACAAGGAGAGAGGTATCCCCACCCTAAAAGGCAGGTCGTCTCCGCTCCTTGTCCTTAGCATATCTAATATTCTCCATTGGTACCTTTCTTGGTAATGTTCTTCACAATCTAAGTTATAGGTTTGGTAACCGTTCATACTACAAATGTAGTTCCTTCGTGGCTTAAACAAGCTCTCTTATAACTTACTGCGCCTCGGGCTGATGTGGTTAACATCCTTGGCTCGTAGGCTCTTAATGCTTAATGTCTCAGTTCCTTATTTGTACTCTTACTCATCTGCAGGTCATCCCTATAAGATTCTGGCTCTTTGAGCACTATCCACCGTTAAGTTACATACTAAATGTAGTATCGGGTTTCATGATAAATTGCTATCCTGCTTCCTGCTAGGGAAGTTGTTCAGGTGATCTGAGGTTACTTAAAGTCTTGACAATACTGTCATTTTACTAAACTTATGTCTTTTAGTAGTCAAGGATAAGTTCGTATTAGGCGTTTGTCTTACAGTGTCCAAGTTGGATATCATCCTGTCATCTTATGCTCCCATCTCAATGCTTCGTTCAGCTTCCGTTGACTACGCCACCCGTTGATGACTATCATACTTGGGTGTTAATGAGTTAGACGAACAGCCTCGACTATGCCCACTCTGTGGGGGTAGTCCTCCGGGCTTTTCCTTTCCAGGGTTGTACGACTTTAATCCTTAGTAGGTTATAGCTTACGTTTATTTCTTTTACCCTTATTTTTTTGGGTTTTCCAACATCTTCATTGAAGAATGTTGTTATTGGTACTCCTAGTGGTCACTCTGGGAGTCTTATCCCGTTTTCGTTGTTAAGTCGATGCTTCAACAGTCTCAATAGTATCTTATAATACATCCCTTGTATATCATTGCTTATATTGTTTTGCTCGGATCACCGAGCGATCTCTTAAGTTTTCCCCTTGGAGTTCGGGATTGTGTTCTTACCGTACTGTCGGTTGTTGTTGTAGTGGTTTATACCGTTGCTAATATTTATACGGTTTAATACTTTGTCTAAGTTCCGCTCCCGGCTGACTGGTGTGTCACCTCATTCATCACGGTCAGGCCGTCGGGCCTTTCCAAGGTCCTATTCTGTTCTTATGGATTTACAATCCGGTATTAATATATGCTACGACTGTAGCGTTCTCCTATTTCGCCTTGACGGCTTTCGTGTGGCTTAATCGTGGTAGCACTTGCTATGGCAAGTGCGCCATGCAGGATGGGTTATTGGTACAAGGTACATCGGTAGTGATATTTCCTTCTAATTTCCTTGTAATTGATAGTCCTCGGGACTCCTTTGATAATCTCTTATTTTGGATAACCAACCATCCGGTAGTTTCCTTGTTGTTTGACAGTACTGTCATCTATTAGGCGTTCCTCTTTCTGAGGGAATCCCTTAATATTTCTTATGTCTTAATCCTCGCTCCTGTCTCCACACATTTTGTTGTGGTTACTCAGTAATGATTCTCCTCTAAGCACTACATCGTAGTCTTATTTCGGTATACAATTTATATGTGTTTCCACCGTTGTCCGCGTTATGTCGGCCAGGTCTTGTAACCTTCCTCGTAATATGGGGTTTGGAGTTCCCGTCTCTAACTAGACTTTCCAGTAATCTCAATCCTTATGCTTGGTATTATCCTACTGTTATGCTCCTTCGGACCACTGTCCGGTACTCATGTCTCTTATCATTTCCTTATCCATTGCACGCGTAGTGCTTTCCTTACCATTGGTATCGCGGGTTATTTCAATTGCGTAGCATGTCGACCCATGTTGCCGGTAATTTCCGTTCCCTTACTGATAGTATTCCATAGGTAGCGCCTGTTCCTCTGTTGCGCTCCATTGCAAACCCCCAAGTTCTCCATGACTGTTGTGCAACAAGATGTTTCTCATACTGCTTATTGTTAGCTAACTGCCAGATCGGGTTTCCCCGAGTAAGAGAAGGCTTTCTTCTCTCTGGCGTTTGTTCCACATATTTAGGGTTAGGGATGTGGAGGGCGGGCCTAGGTACTATGGATGTCCGGTAAGCACCGGGAAGTCCCGACTAACGCACCTCTCACTCTATCTCTCAACCCTTAACCCATAACTCAATCTCAACCTCAATATTCTCCTAAGTTCGGTATTTCTTGTCTTCAGAGCGTAACTACGCTCTGATACCATTTTTGTAACACCCCAACTCAATCCAAATGTGGTCTCGCAACTTAACAGTTATATATAAACATGTCACAGCGGAATTCTTACAATCCAGGACCTTGCCACGGTCTGACTACAGAATATACCGAACATTAGTCTAACAACCTTAACCATTTACATATCCTTCTTACAATCCTCTCACAACCTATACATCTTTCTAACTCAATTGCCATACGAGTGTACATGCACAACTCGTAGGTCACACTTAATCCTTAACACTTGTATCCTCCTCTTACTCTTGCGACGGCCGCCTCCTGATGCACCTGTGTAGTAAAAACAGCCCCCAAAGGGGGTCAGCACGAATGCTGGTACGATCCCCTCATGGCCCCCAAGCTAACGTGGCTACGACGACTAATTGTCGATAGCATGGAGGTTGATTATATGCACAACATAATAGTAAATGCTGTAAACAACAATTCATATATGAACAATCAAAGTTCACACACGATGAACGACTTAAATGCGTTCCCTTAATTGGAGAGTTAGTTATTTAACTCCTTAAGTAATGTTCCCTCTTAACCTTAGTCCATCCTTATCTCACCTTAATCTTAGTCTTATCTTAACCTTAGAAACAACCATCCTTTAATAAGGAGTGGATGTTGCTTATCTTAATCTTAATTATACAAATCATCCTTTAAAAGGAATGATTGTAACTTATCTTAATCTTAACTTAATCTTAATCTTAACTTAATCTTAATCTTAATAATACAAATCATCCTTTAAAAAAAGGAATGATTGTAACTTATCTTAATCTTAACAATACAAATCATCCTTTAAAAAGGAATAATTGTAACTTATCTTAATCTTAACTTAATCTTAACTTAATCTAATCTTAACTTAATCTTAATCTTAATAATACAAATCATCCTTTAAAAAAAGGAATGATTGTAACTTATCTTAATCTAACAATACAAATCATCCTTTAAAAAGGAATAATTGTAACTTATCTTAATCTTAACTTAATCTTAATCTTAACTTAATCTTAATCTTAATAATACAAATCATCCTTTAAAAAAGGAATGATTGTAACTTATCTTAATCTTAACAATACAAATCATCCTTTAAAAAGGAATTTGTAACTTATCTTAACCTTAACTTATTCTCAGAATACAAACCGTTCCTGGAGGGGAATGGTTGTAGCCTAAGTCCAAACCTGGGATTTAGGTGATCCCACCGCACCATCTTAATGCCACCTACCTGGACGGGAATCCAGCGTAGCTGAGCCGGCAACCGGCCCTAGGCTACAAGTCCGAAGACAAGTCCTTAAGCGGAGGCGGATCTGATTCAGATACCGTCCCCCTTTTCCTTAGCATGCATGACCGGAGATCGGTCCCGGGTTTCCTCACTCAAGTTCCAGTTAGTAATAGTCTCAAGACCATGTTTGTTGGTTAACCTCTTTCGGTTCATATCGTCCCTTATTAGGGGCGTTCCTTAGTCTCACTCATTTTCTTACTAAACATTGGTTAGTAAGTTCTCACGGTATGTTGTGTTAGTTTCAAACATCACACAACAATACAATATATATAATATGTTCCGGTTGCATGCTTTATCTTGTTTAGTGAGCACACAAACAAATAGCACACAAGCCGAGGGACACCTCGTTAGCAAGCAGGTCACAAGAGAACTGTACCGTTCACCGTTGGCCGTTTGGTTGCTTACTCTCTTCCGGAGTCCAAATTCCAAGTCCTAAAACATTCATTCAGTTTTAGGTTATTAATCATTTAGCTTAATACAACTATAACCTACTTAACTTACTTAACGATTCCCACTATCACCTCTTAAGTCTTACCACTTAATCTTACAACTTAACCTTACACTTTTAAGTTTATACTTAACTTAACTTAATCCCTTAAGTTCTTAGGGTCCTAATCATTACCACCCTACCAAGGTATTCCTCATTACCCATTACCATTCTTAGAATTCAAAATTTCTTTTTTTTCTAAGTGTTAAGGTCGACCGACCCACCGACCGACCCAACCCCTGGGTCGGTCCATTGCAGAGACTCTTCCATCTTTTGAAACCCATCCGACCGACCCAAAGCTAGACCGACCGACCCAAACCCTCTGGGTCGGTCCCTTACAGAACCCATTTTCCTACGTTAAACCTTTGCCCGACCGACCCAAAGCTAAGCCGACCGACCCAAGCCCCTGGTCGGTCCAGTCCAGAGGCATTCCGGCTGGCTTAACATGGCCCGACCGACCCAAAACTGGGTCGGACCCTGGGTCGGTCCTCTACAGATCTCTCTCTTAAATTGCCTCTTCAATTCCAAACTCTTCCACAAGTGTTCTAATAGATCCTACACCATCTTGGCACCTTAAACCCACCTTATAACCTCCACCAAACTCACTAAAACAACTTCCAAAGATCTCCTCAAACATTTACTCAATTCTCATAAACACTCCTAACACTTATCATATAATTCCTTACATTACCAACTTGTAACCTTACCAAAAACTTCTACCATCCAAAGTGTTTCTTCTCAACCCATATAACTCCTCAACCTTGTTCTTCTTTACCTTAACTATACTACACCCTCCTTGGACATTTCCACCTCCTTTTACTCACTTACTCACCATTATCATTCAACTAAACCTTACTAGTCCACCACTAACATCATCACACTTACACAAGGTTCTCAAAACTCTCATTGTCTTACTCTCTAGTTCATACCTAAATCTCCTTAAGGCATTATACACCTTTCCTTAAAACTTATGCACAAGTCTTACACTCCTCATACCATGACTTTGGTGTGTTCAATACACCCACCTAAACTCTAACTTCCTCATAGACCTTTCTAGGTCATTCTCATCTTTAAGAACTCCTTAGTTAACTCATTTCCACTCAAATTCTTCATAATGACTCCTAGTAAATCCTAGGTCATATTAATTCACCACCATCACCTAAACACTTATTTTCTACTCAATTTCGCCATAGCTCCTCTAGTATCTTATCATGCCCAAACACATTATTTCTCCTCATTCGACCATCTCACACACACCAAGTTCTTCTCATCATATCTCATCACCCAAACCAACTCATTCACAACAAACTCAATATATTGCAATAATCTTAATTTGCATAGCACTAAGGCTCTTAAATGACATGGCTCTTAGGCCCTTAAATAACTTAAACTTAGACACTGAATTTCCACATATATTGCCTTCAACCTGCGAATACACACAACAAAGCTCCCATTGAAATAAAATGCTTCTTGTAATTCACCTTGATGTTCTTAAACTATCTCTTTTTCCTCATTTGCTCCTTAGTCACAAGTTCACAAATATGCTCATTGTTTCTCCTAGGTTTTATATAACCCTTTTTCTAATGTAAACTCTACACAAACTCATCACATATCTAATCCCATTCCCTTAAACAATAAAACACCTTAAGGTAAGTAATTTACCTTGTTCTTTCACAAGCTTAAAAAGCTTTTCTCCTTAGGTTTTCTTTGTTCAATGTCGGTCACCAATGTGTATCTCCTTGCCAATGTTCTATACAATGTCCAACAACTCTAATGAGCACTAAACAACACATTTACCTTAAGGAATAAAACCTAGGTTAAAATGTGTTTTAAGGTTTTGAATTGATTGTTTACCTTAGTTCCTCAAGACAAGCTTGGATATGAAGCAAGAAGAACCTTCTCTCCTTTGAAGAGTAGAACAAGCTAGAACAAGGCATAAACATGGAGTTCCATGAGTATATATTTTCGGACATGTGAAGAAAATGGTGGAAACCTAGATTTTCTTACACTTTCTTTACCTTAAGAGAATGGAGATGCCAATGGAGTCTCCAAACTTGAATTTCCTCCTTTAATGGTGGTTTGACTTGGCACCAAAATGAAGCTCTTGAAGTTTTGAAAAGATAGAAAGAAGGAGCTTGAGCTAACTAAGAAGAGTATGTATTTTGTTTTGGATTTGGAGCTAAAATGAGCAAGATGTGGGCAAAGCTAGATGGAGCTAGCATGGAGTTGTTCTTCACGTTAATGGAGAAGAGAGAGAGCTTGAAGAAAACCGTGTGAAACAAGAAGAAATGAGGAGGTGGGAGAGAGGTAAGTAAATGTGATATTTATGTTAAAAGGTAAATAGTACTTTATGCTTTATAAGACTTATTTGCTTTCTTAATTACTTAATGAGTCATGAAGGTGGTGACTCACCTCCTAAGAAACCGGCCCCCTTTTAACAATGAGGGTACTTAAGTCTTTGTTGACCAAATGTCTCACTTATATAAACTTATGTATAAACTAGCTTAATTAATTCACTATTCACCAAAACAAGGCACATTGTTGTGAAATTTTTGATTTCCCATTGATATAGACTTCCAAATGTGATACTATATAGTACACATGTTAATTAAAGAGTAATGATGGACATTTAGCCATTCAAAACTCATTTACAAGACAATTTTTCAAAAACGTGCTTTAAGACTCCTTAAAGCACATTTTTGTTTTAACTTGTTTTCAAGCTTGGTTTCTTTGCTAATTGATTTAAAATGACCATTAGAATATTACTAAGGTCTTATCATGATATTTGGGTACTCACCCAAGTCTCTCCAAGCTTAGAGCACATTTTTGCCCTAATTGCCCTTAAGGCATTTTCTTACGTTTTCCTGGTTTAAATTGTCTACCAATCTTTCAAAGGCATATTCTAGCCTTACTAAATCATAATTTGATGTTTACTTAGCATACTTAGGTTTGGGGTATTTCACAAACAAGGCCTAAACTAGGCAAAAACAAGGTATAAATCACTTAAACCTTCACTTGGTATATTAATATGTATTTATACATATGTGTATAATTTGTGCCGTGAGTGAACAAGGTTTATAGGTCTTATTTTGACCTTAGGTGATTAAGGAATGGTTTAGTAAATTTTATAACTAATTAATTAATGTAATTGTCAAATTTAAGACATTATGTGGAAAATTGGTAAATTTGGAAAATATATGGTAAGGGCCGAGAGTTTAATGCATTTTTGGGCATTTATGTTTAATTTATTTTATAAGCTAATGTTTGTAATAAGGCCATGTACTTTAGGCCATTTTATTTATGCATTTATAAGGTTTTATTTAAGTTTAGGTGGTATATATGCATTACCGCATATTATAAGGGGTTATAGTGTAATTAAATTAAATTTGGGGGCTATATAATAATATGGCCGAAAATTAGAGGTTTAAATGAGTTTAAATAAAAATTATAAGATTATATAAAGTTTTGGGGTTAAATGGTAATTTCTAGAAAATAAGGGTAAACCGTAATATATGGATATTGATGGTCAAGGAAATATTAAGGAGGTCAACCTTGACCATATGGTAGGTTTTGACCAAATTAAATAAGTTAGATAACTTATTTAAGGTTTTTATTATAAGATAAGTATTTAATGGTAACAATTTTATAACATATGTGGTATATATGTTATTACCGAAAATAAAGGGGTGTATAATGGTATTATAAACACCCATGGGCTATTAGGAATTTTTAGGAATTTATTGGGTTGATTTTGGAATTAAAATAAACTATACATGTATAATATATGGTTATTATGTCATTATGACACTTTGGAATAAAAGATGGGGTGGAAATGTAATATACCGAAAGTATATGGTTATTAAGGGTAATTATAACCCTTTGGTGAAATTTGGTGATTTTTAGAATTATATAAGAGTATTTATTAAGATATATGTATAATATATAGTTTTAATGAATTATTAAACTATATGTTATAAATTGGGCCAAATGGCAATTATAGAATATATTGAGGTCTGTTCGGAATTTTACAAAATATAACCATAGTTTATACCATTTTATAAGTTAAAAATGTTATATTATATGATATATATATATATAACATGTTATAAATAATGGGGTGATTTTGTAAATAAAGGAAAGTATGGTATATGAAATAGAATATGGTTTTGATATGGTGCCCATGCGGCAATAATAAATAGTTTTGTATAAAACTATAGGTTATAAATTAAAGGAAATAAAAATATCATAATATATGATATTAGTATATGGTATAACATTACATAATGTTATGTGGTCAAAGTGAAGTTTAAATAAAATAAGGTGCTGTACCGAATTATTAAAGATGGGAAAATGAATTTTAGAATATAGTCTATAATGTTATAAATGTGATAACAATTATATGGTTTAAATGGAATTAATAAGTAAGGATATTCACATTAAATAATGTGACAAACTATAAATAAATAAGGTTTATAAACTAAGGTATTTAATGATTAAACCTTAGGAGTTGTAATTATACAACATAAAATGTTACATAATATTGGGATAATAATCTTAATATAAGTTGTACAATATAATACAACTAATGGGGATAATCATCTAATATAAGATGATAAAATGTAACATAAGAGTTTTATAACTCACGGAATTTACCTATTTGCTACATATATACATAAACAAGAAAAAATGTATATAAGGATGGATATATATATATTATGGATGGAAACCATATAATATAATGGTGGTGGTTATTACAAAAAAAATAGTTACAAACTATAAGTTATGAGTTTTTGAATGCAAATATAATTTGCCAAAGATAATGGGTTATATAATACAATGTATTATAATGGATGGTGGGAAAATAATACAATATAATGTAATAATGCATGCATACATGCAATTATAGGTTATATACCTAAGTTTAATGGTGAATAAGATTAAAGAAATATAATGAATTAAACTTAACAGTCGAAATGTTTTTGACGTACGAGTTTTAGTAACAAGGCCGACTGGTTTAGAGAAACCCGTAACAAATAACTGTAGAAATCCGGGGATGAACTGTCGGGGTTACTTGTTATTCGGAAATACCGGATGTAGTTAGTCATGGAGACTGACTTATAGTTTTATTACTGTTTAGATCGTACTTCAGACGAGGACGCTTGACGAGCTAGTGGTCTACACTGCGCATCCTAGTCTTGGTGAACTGTATGTAAAGGGGTTTGATCCGAGTTGTCCTAAGGAAACTCCTTGGGCTCAGATTTGGTTGATATCACTTGTGTGTTAAGTGTTTTGGATACATGTATGTGATTGTGTGCTACTGCATTAATTATTTATGCACGAGCGTCCTACGGGACTAACACTACGTCGACTATAGATCGACTTATATAAACATACATATACGTTATTGTGATGACATGACGGTTACTTGATATAATACCATAGTATTAATATTAAGTATATGGTAACCTAAGTAAAACACTTAGGAACGAGTCACGACATTGTCGGTCTCTAGAGCATGGATCTCGAACATGAATATGACCTAGATTACTTCTAGGTATGCGTGAGACCCATTGGGCAGCTAACTTATAATTATATTCTCCATAAGACTAAGAGCATATCTTAAACATTATGAGAGAGAGATGGTATGAGTTGAGGTGAGGAATCCCGATAGTTTACGAACTACTTGGTTGCGCATTTGTGATCACTGAGGGGTTCCCGATTGGGTTCCGCTCCAGGTTTATACCCAACGAGCCCTATTTGGATCGTGGGTCAGGTGGCTACGGCCTTTTATATGGACGCCTTACGAGGCTAAGTGAATAGTCAGGGGCCTCCGGACCTCTGGCGAAGTGAGCACCTTTGTGTGTACAGGAGGACTACTGTCCATGGTGAGGTTATCGGGTTGTCTTAACATGATGCCCAATTGGTATTAATTAAACATGGTTTGGATGGGGCCTTAAAGGCCAAGATAAATTAACTATGGAAACTGTACGCTACGGTGATTGTACATTGTACATTATACTGTTATTATTCGATACGTTCGATATACAAATGTTGTGGTGATATTTTATGAATGATTGGATTGGATGGATGGCTAAGTGTTTATGAATGTTTGGATGGATGATTAGGTTATTATGCCTGTTTATTACAGTATTGGTTATAACTGTAAAATGGAAAAGCATGAAACCAATCTAATAATAAGATGGTTAAAATGACTAAGTGACCAATAGGGTCCAGGCCCGGCATACTCAGCGTCTATCGCTGATACTACACCATATGTAGGTTGTTGATTATCGCCGAAGCCGAAGTGCGGGAACAGGGTAATTAGAGCCTATTTTAATTACCGCACATGGAGTTGTATTATGGTAAGGTTATGTATATTCAGGATTGGGTAGACGCTCACTTGTCGACGTTTATGGTTTATGGACATAGTATGATGTATAGGAATATTCTCGTTATCACAGCGGTTAGCAGTTTGTTTATGTTGGTTGTTGGATATAGTTTGGCTTCGTTACTCGAATGGGCGAGTAATGGCCGGTGACACCCGAGTGAGTATTGTTATTATTATTTCTTCCGCTGTAAGACGTTTTATTTATTGCTACGTGAGGGATTATTACGTGTTTAAGGAGAGGGGTGTTACAAAAGTGGTATCAGAGCGGAGTGCCGCTCTGATGACGAGAAAATAGGTTAAGACAGTGAGCTTAGGACTTGGGAAATTACGGGAAACGTTTGTGAGGTACGAGACGACTCGTCTTAAAAGATATTGTGATTAGTAACGCAAGTTGCGTGATATATTAGCCTTTAAGGCAATTCAATATCTATTGGTTGTGTACGGTAAATTACCGAGTAATTATGTGACATACTGTACTACAGATGTCTGGGGGAACTAGAGGGCGTGGTACTGGTAGAGGTGGAGGCGGTGACCCCGTGAATCCAGGTGTTGCAGAGACGATTACTGTCGTTCTCGCACAGCTTGGTACTCAGATTGGAGGAGCACTAGCCCACCCGCACAGCCCAGGGAAACGAACTGGCTGAAGTCAGTTACCGAGACCTGACCACCTACATATTCAGGGGAGCCAGACCCCGTAGCTTTGGAGCGTTTCATTGTTGAACATTAGAAAGCCTACGAAGCTTTACAAGTACCTGCCAACCAGGAGGTTGTCATTGCTGCTTTCCATCTGAAGGATGCAGCCAACTTGGTAGAGGTTGGTCAAGGATCATCACCTGGCTATGCCCGACTTTTCGTGGCTGCCTTTGTTGAGTTGTGAGGGGGAAGTACTACTCGGCGCATCTCAAACAGAAGAAGCGCCATGAGTTCGAGACATTATCCCAGGGAGGTATGACGTGGATGTACTATGCTCGATTCATTGGTCTGCTGGACTTTATCCCCGGAGTTGATTACTCAGAGACCGTGAAGTTCGAGAAATTCCGGGGGGGATTGTTGTTTCGCATCCAGATGGCGATGGGTGCTACCCTCTACACTACCATTCAGGTATTAACATGAAAGCCATAAATTCTTTACTTACTACACTACCGATTAACTTTGTGAGAACTTACCAATGAGATTCTAGGAGTGTTATGACGCTGCCTCGAGGACGGAGCTAATGCTCCAGACTCGGGAAGAGACCCTCGGGACAAAGAAGAGAAAGAACCCTGAGGGAGAGTCTGAGGGTGGAGGAGCATCTCCAGGCGATAGCCAGAAGAAGGGAAAGTAAGGACTTCTCCCATTCTAAACTACTTACCATATTAAATATCTTATGAATGCTGACCCGAAACCTTAAACAGGAAATTCTTTCAAAAGAAAGGGCAGCAGGGTCACCAGGGAGCGAAGGGGAAAGAGCCCGTCCTTTGGTTGACCGGCCCACTATAGATGCTCAGCCTTTGAGATCTGCGCCTCCTAAGGGTGAGAACACCTACCTCTTAAATTCATTTGTGACCTTAACCTTATATCATCAGATGTTAACTTAAACTGAATACTTTCATTAGGCACCGGACAGCCCCAGCCATTACTATTGTAAGCGTTGTGGGAAGGACCATCCTGGGGTCGACTGCAATGGCCGCAAAGTTGAGTGTCGGTGTTGCAAGAAAGAGGGCCACCGGGAGTTCGAGTGCTGGATGAACCCTGAGAGCCGTAATTACAGGCCACCAAGGAATACTCAGAAGACCTCAGTTGGAGGATCTGGAGTACCACGAGGCGGTCATGATGGCCAGACATCTACTGATGCTGGAGCCCTGAAGGGAAAGGGAGTCGATAGGGCTTGAGTACCCTGAACTCCGTGAGACCGCTGGTGGAAGATTTTTGCTTACTGTGATATGTACTTACCTTGGATGTTAGAAGGAGATGTGTTATAAATATGTAGGGGTGTGTCATTGACCACTCGCCTTTTTGTGTATGACTTTTGAGACTAGTTTGTGGACTCGATACGAGTAACCTTGGAACCTTGATGGATTATATATATGAACAGGATGTTAATGCCTACATTATCATGTAGCCATACTCGACGACGCAGAGTCAATGAGACCAGTAATTACTGAACCAGAATTTCCACCTGCATGGCGCACTTGCTATTGCAAGCGCTATGACAAGTAAACCACTGAAATTTCCATCTGCCTTGCGCACTTGACAGAGCAAGTGCTGCAACTACAACTGCAACTACTACTTTTTAGTTTTTATTATGTATATACCAAAAAAAAATTCTCATATTTTCTGTATAAACCTTAAGATTAGAAACCTATGCAACTGGAGAAATTATACAACCATTGTGATTGTAAACCACACCAGTTTAATTATTCAAGAATTTTCAGACAGGGCTTATTAGCCAAATACCATAAGTGTATACCTGCATTTAATGCTAATCACTACTAGTGATAAATGTTTAGTCCTTATGGACAAGCATACCCTTTGTAGATGCACCACCGTCAGTGAGGATGGTTGGGAAGTGGAGAGCCGAGTTGCTCAAGCTATTATGCAATCTGCAATACATCCAATTAAACGGATGAGGGATCGAATGTGAACTATGGATGAGATATGATCATGATAAACAGGGAGGAAAGGGAACATGAGTTGTACTCAATGAGATCGAATTAGGAGAACCAAGTTTTCTAAATATAGCATGAATTTTACTTACACCGAGCTGAATGACGCCGGTTTATGTCAGAATTACCACCGATGCCACTAGGGCAATAGCACTTATTACAAGATAACCGACAACAAGAACTGATAAACAAAAAAAAAGGATATCCATCAAGGGGAGATTGACAACAGAATACTTCACAATACCCGTGTGACAGACATTACCAGTTTACTAAACGAGACATGGGACGACCGCACTCCGTTAGGAGCATGTGGGCCTGACAGACTTATTTATGAGTTAGTCGGGTAAGTAGTAATGTATCAGTACGGTACCCCATGCAAGTAGACAAGTAGTGTTAGGAACACGAGAAGTAGTCAACTCCGTATCAAGGACAGTGAGACAGATTACCTCGAAGATGGACGAGAAGAGCCGCAGTTAAACCAACGGCTAAAGAAACTGAGAACCGTTAACGGAGAGCAGTAGACAGTATACAGTGAAGTCAAGGAAACCTTTCAAGGACGTGAATACTAAGGAAAGAAACATGGAAACCCATTATGGACGAATAATATGTAGAACCCTCATAAGGATCAAGCAAACTCTTGCAATCCAGAGGAAATCTACCAGATGATGTGGACATAAACGCGTGACTACGTAATGATGAGAGACAAAGCTAAATACTAGCAGATACCTTAAGCAAGGAACAATGGATTTGGAATATACCACTCACATGATAATTCACTCATCTTATCTGTTTGACTCATTAGATATTAGCTGCTGAGAGTTTACGCCTCTGCACTCTGTAGGACTGAGTGTTTTGGTATTGCACTTGTGCAGTTATTAATCTAGTGGAAATACAGAAAGATGCAATGGATATCAACACGAGTGTGTATCAAGAACTACAATAGTGTGTTAATCTGGAACAAAACCACCAGGAGACACGTATGACAATCATCATCTCCGTGGACATGTAGGCTGGTACGTCTTTGTATTACAAAGACAAGTGCAAAGAGCACTACGTACTAACAATAGCCGATGTCATATTACACCTCAAGCTGAATATCAGTGAGATAAGACACACGCATGTATGCTAGTGATCCAAATGAGAGGATACACAACAATGAAAAGAGGCAAATTGAGCCTATGTTCATGGGTCTGCACCTCAGTACGGAGCGAGTGGACCCATTAGAACGAACTAGGGAGAGAGCACAAACAGATCAGTGCCTCACCCTTTATGTATTGTGGAGCCCGGAAGGGCTAGAGTCATACCCGTCTCTCTGATATGAGGATAATCCACGAGGTGGTAAACTCTTTGAGAGCCAAGTATCCAGCGCTCCTTGTTGAGCGGCTGTTGTATACTTGTGGGGTACGAGGGCGTAACCCTTTTTAAGGGGGGTAGAGCCTCTCGGCTGTGCACGTGTGTGCACTAAGTTTTGTTGTTTTGTATGCGGGGCATACAGTAGTTTGTGGTATGCGGCATACGAGGTTTGTTTGTTTGTTTGTTTCGTATGCATGGCATACAGTGAATTGGTGGTGTGCGGGGCACATGAGATTTTGTTGGTTATGTTTGGTACGCGGGGCGTACGTTGTTGGTTTGTTTTGTGTGTGATGTGCACTTGTATGTATGTATCTTACGAGATACCTGTTTGAATGTTGTATATACACCCATGTGTGAGGTACTTTTCTTATGCTACTTGTGATATATATATTATATTGCTTTGTAAATGATTACATATGGTATGCTTAGATACGAAATGAATCATTAGATATGGAATGTGGAACGATGGTATGTTATGGACACCTCGGGGAGGTTGTCAGGGTTTGTAGAATTGATAGGAAATGATGGTGCTGATGGATCACCTATATCCATATATGATTGAACTAACGCCACAAAGTGATGGCTATGTGCTGTATAAGCACAATACGATGTGTGTAAATGATATATCACATAGATATACATTATGGGAAAGATGGGTAGTTATATATTATATACAACCTATTTGATTAAGCGACTTCGGGACGAAGTCTTTTTAAGGGGGGTAGATTGAAATACCCCAACTAATAAAACATGGATTAAACATCTAATCATATTGATCAAGGCCTAAACATGCCGTAAAAGTCAACTGAGAACAACAGTGGTCAACACAAAGCAAGATATTGCACCCTTTGACTGTTTAGGGTAAATAAATACCCAAATGAACTTCTTAGGACCTAAAACTTTCCCTAAGCATTATAACACATAACTAAACATATTACAATTGTTGGAAACACTCCAACACAAAGAACAAGCATTTTCATGCTTCAAGGTCAAGTAGGGCAAAAATATGCTCTAAGAAAACCTTAAAGGTCTAATGACCTCTAAATGATATAAAATTGGTTTCCATGATCAAATATTATGTAAGTAACACAACAAAACTGTTCTCAAAGAAAACTAAGCTCAGAAACACCTTGCGACACAAAATGTGCACTAAAACACCTTAAAGCACGTTTTTGTGTAATTGCCTTCTAAATTGGTTTTTAATGGGATTAAAGGTTATAATTACCTTTAAATATGATAATATATCATATTATATCATATTATGAATTTAATTCCGAAATTTACAAATTTTTACAAATTTTATATTAAAATATTAATAAAACCCTAAAAGGGGGCCCGTTTGAGTCAACATTGACAAAGAATGGTCATGAGGTTAAAGTTGACCCCTTGGACTCCATGGAGTCGACAGACACAAGCAAGGGAGCCTAAATTCACCACTTGCAAGACAAGGAACAAGGCTCCAACACATTTCCATGAATTAAGGAAGTTACTTTTACCTTTCTTATATTATATTCTAAATATCACACTTTTGGCTACTTGATTGAATAAGCCTTCAAAAAACGTGTGAGACTCCCTTTGCCCCTCCAATAATCGATGCCACCCATCCTTGATGACTCATCAAACACCAAAGACAATAAACAAAGCAAAAAATGTGTTTTAAGACAATTTGACCTACCTTCTCTCATTGCCTTGCTTCCCAGCCGACACCAAGGCTCCTCAACCTCTCTTTTGCCTCTCTAAACCGTGGAGAGCAAACCAAATACAGAGGAGAACATCAATTGACATAGGTAAGCTTATTAAGCCATTTTATGTTCATTCTCTTCACATTTCTTTCCTCTTTCGATGAATCTAAGCATCAACCATTTCCATCCACGATCTAGCTTGTTTTGGAGGTTAAAAGGAGGGCAAATCGCTGTAACAAGGGAAGGAGGTGGAGAAACCTAAACTTGTTCTTAAGGTATAAAAATGTGCTTTAAGCACTTATCTTTTGATTCTCTTCAAATCCGGTTGTGAAACCTTGTTTCCTAGCCTTATAATCTTCTTCTTAACATACTTATTCAGTGGATCTATCAAGAGCTTCAAGGTATAGCCGAATCTAAGCCAAAAACACCATTTTTGGCATTTTAATCAAGGTAAAAATTAGCCATCTTCTAATCTAAGTTATACCGGTTTTAAGCCTTGGTTTAGTAGCTCTTTTGATGCTCTTTACCTTCTTTATAAACAGGTGAAGACAACCCTTGCTTGTCTTGTTATTCTAAGGTAAATCTTACCTTGAAATATACATGAAACACTTCTTATGGTTAGATCTTGCTTGGAGACTAACCATGCCTTAATTGCTGTTTGAAAACATGTAAATGATGCTGTGGAAATTTTATCCTAGCAGCAGGCGTGGCCAAACAAGGCCTAAACTAGGCAAAAATAAGGTATAAATCACTTAAACCTTCACTTGGTATATTAATATGTAATTATACATATGTGTATAATTTGTGCCGTGAGTGAACAAGGTTTATAGGTCTTATTTTGACCTTAGGTGATTAAGGAATGGTTTAGTAAATATTATAACTAATTAATTAATACAATTGTCAAATTTAAGACATTATGTGGAAAATTGGTAAATTTGGAAAATATATGGTAAGGGCCGAGAGTTTAATGCATTTTTGGGCATTTAAGTGTAATTTATTTTATAAGCTAATGTTTGTAATAAGGCCATGTACTTTAGGCCATTTTATTTATGCATCTATAAGGTTTTATTTAGGTTTAGGTGGTATATATGCATTACCGCATATTATAAGGGGTTATAGTGTAATTAAATTAAATTTGGGGGCTATATAATAATATGGCCGAAAATTAGAGGTTTAAATGAGTTTAAATAAAAATTATAAGATTATATAAAGTTTTGGGGTTAAATGGTAATTTCTAGAAAATAAGGGTACAAACCGTAATATATGGATATTGATGGTCAAAATATTAAGGAGGTCAACCTTGACCATATGGTAGGTTTTGACCAAATTAAATAAGTTAGATAACTTATTTAAGGTTTTTATTATAAGATAAGTATTTAATGGTAACAATTTTATAACATATGTGGTATATATGTTATTACCGAAAATAAAGGGGTGTATAATGGTATTATAAACACCCATGGGCTATTAGGAATTTTTAGGAATTTATTGGGTTGATTTTGGAATTAAATAAACTATATATGTATAATATATGGTTATTATGTCATTATGACACTTTGGAATAAAAGATGGGGTAGAAATTAATATACCGAAAGTATATGGTTATTAAGGGTAATTATAACCCTTTGGTGAAATTTGGTGATTTTTAGAATTATATAAGAGTATTTATTAAGATATATGTATATATATAGTTTTAATGAATTATTAAACTATATGTTATAAATTGGGTCAAATGGCAATTATAGAATATATTGAGGTCTGTTCGGAATTTTACAAAATATAACCATAGGTTATACCATTTTGTAAGTTAAAAATGTTATATTATATGATATATATATATAACATGTTATAAATAATGGGGTGATTTTGTAAATAAAGGAAACTATGGTATATGAAAAAGAATATGGTTTTGATATGGTGCCCATGCGGCAATAATAAATAGTTTTGTATAAAACTATAGGTTATAAATTAAAGGAAATAAAAATATCATAATATATGATATTAGTATATGGTATAACATTACATAATGTTATGTGGTCAAAGTGAAGTTTAAATAAAATAAGGTGCTGTACCGAATTATTAAAGATGGGAAAATGAATTTTAGACTATGGTCTATAATGTTATAAATGTTATAACAATTATATGGTTTAAATGGAATTAATAAGTAAGGATATTCACATTAAATAATGTGACAAACTATAAATAAATAAGGTTTATAAACTAAGGTATTTATTGATTAAACCTTAGGAGTTGTAATTATACAACATAAAATGTTACATAATATTGGGATAATAATCTTAATATAAGTTGTACAATATAATACAACTAATGGGGATAATCATCTAATATAAGATGATAAAATGTAACATAAGAGTTTTATAACTCATGGAATTTACCTATTTGGTACATATATACATAAACAAGAAAAAATGTATATAAGGATGGATATATATTATGGTTGGAAACCATATAATATAATGGTGGTGGTTATTACAAAAAAATAGTTACAAACTATAAGTTATGAGTTTTTGAATGCAAATATAATTTGCTAAAGATAATGGATTATATAATACAATGTATTATAATGGATGGTGGGAAAATAATACAATATAATGTAATAATGCATGCATACATGCAATTATAGGTTATATACCTAAGTTTAATGGTGAATAAGATTAAAGAAATATAATGAATTAAACTTAACAGTCGAAATGTTTTTGACGTACGAGTTTTAGTAACAAGGCCGACTGGTTTAGAGAAACCCGTAACAAATAACTGTAGAAATCCGGGGATGAACTGTCGGGGTTACTTGTTATTCGGAAATACCGGATGTAGTTAGTCATGGAGACTGACTTATAGTTTTATTACCGTTTAGATCGTACTTCAGACGAGGACGCTTGACGAGCTAGTGATCGACACTGCGCATCCTAGGTCTTGGTGAATGGTATGTAAAGGGGTTTGATCCGAGTTGTCCTAAGGAAACTCCTTGGGCTCGGATTTGGTTGATATCACTTGTGTGTTAAGTGTTTTGGATACATGTATGTGATTGTGTGCTACTGCATTAATTATTTATGCACGAGCGTCCTACGGGACTAACACTACGTCGACTATAGATCGACTTATATAAACATACATATACATTATTGTGATGACATGACGGTTACTTGATATAATACCATAGTATTAATATTAAGTATATGGTAACCTAAGTAAAACACTTAGGAACGAGTCACGACATTGTCGGTCTCTAGAGCATGGATCTCGAACATGAATATGACCTAGATTACTTCTAGGTATGCGTGAGACCCATTGGGCAGCTAACTAATAATTATATTCTCCATAAGACTAAGAGCATATCTTAAACATTATGAGAGAGAGATGGTATGAGTTGAGGTGAGGAATCCCGGTAGTTTACGAACTACTTGGTTGCGCATTTGTGATCACTGAGGGGTTCCCGATTGGGTTCCGCTCCAGGTTTATACCCAACGAGCACTATTTGGATTGGGGTCAGGTGGCTACGGCCTTTTATATGGACGCCTTACGAGGCTAAGTGAATAGTCAAGGGCCTCCGGACCTCTGGCGAAGTGAGCACCTTTGTGTGTACGGGAGGACTACTGTTGAAATACCCCTAACCTTAAAAACTTAATTAAATGATCTACTAATGATCTAAGATGGTTAATAAACATCTAAATACCATTGGGGAACAATCTAAAAGATCTCAACAAGGCAAAACATGCTTTAAGATCGGTAAGGCCAAAAATGTGCTTTAAGACACCATAAAGATTGTATGACCTCAAATAGGATCCAAAGTGGATTCCTAAGTATTATAATGAAGTAAGGAACACAACAAAACTGTTCTCAAAGAAAACGGAGCTCAGAAACACCTTACGACACAAAATGTGCGCTAAAACACCTTAAAGCACGTTTTTGTGTATGAGCTCTAGGATAATGACTTTTTGTCATTTTAAAGACTGGAGTATATCATTTATAATATTAATGTGAAATGATAGACTATATTTTAAAGTCTAAATCAAAGTTTGAGAATTAAAAATCAAAATGGGCAATTTATTATGAATAGTAACCCAAATAGTGCATTTTAAGCAATATTGACTAAGTATGGTCAATGGTCAATTAGTTGATCATCTTAGCCCTTGGAGGTCGGCAGCAAGGGAGCTGGGAAGATAGCTCACACAGCATTAACACAAAATATCTAATCAATTTGGTGAATCACCATTACTATTCCATTAATTAATGTAAACTTAACTTATAAGGCAAATTAGCTTACTTTTCTTCATTTTCCTTCACCCCTGCCGACAGCAGCTCCCCAAAACCTCTCTTTGGCTTCTCCAAACCGTGGATAACTCACCAAGAACATAGAAGAACACCTTGATACCTAGGTAAGCTTAATTAGTCATTTTATGCTCATTTTCTTCACAATTCTTACCTCTTTCAATGGAGCAAAGCATCAACCACTTCCATCAATGTTCTTAGGTTGTTTTGGAGGTTAAATGGAGGGTATATATCGGCATTAACAAGGGAAGAATGTGGAGAAAGCTAATCTTGTTCTGAAGGTATAAAAATGTGCTTTAAGCACATATCTTTTGATTCCCTTCAAATCTGGTTATGAAACTTTGTTTATAAGCTTATAATCTTCATCTTAACATACTTATTCAGTTGGTACATCAAGAGCTTCAATTTATAGCCAGATCCAAGCAAAAAATACCATTTTAGGCATTTTAAACAAGGTAAAAATTAGCCATCTTCTAATCTGAGTTATACCAGTTTAAAGCTTGGTTTTAGTAGCTCTTTTGATGTTCTTTAACTTCTGTAAATTTAGGCCGAAGTCAAGCTTGCCTACCTTGGTATTTTAAGGTAAATTTTACCTTGAAAATTGACATTAAACACTTCTTATGATTGGATCTTGCTTGGAGACTAATCATGCCTTAATTGTTGTTTGAAAACATGTAAACTAAGCTGTGGAAAATAAATCTCCCTACAGCCGTGGCCAAACAAGGCTTATACTTGGCAAAAACAAGGTATAAATCACTTAAACCTTCACTTGGTATATTAATATGTGCTTATACATATTTGTATAATATGTGCTATGAGTGAACAAGGTATTAAGGTCTTATTTTGACCTTAGGTGATTAAGGAATGGTTTAGTAAATTTTATAACTAATTAATTAGCATAATTGTCAAATTTAAGACATTATGTGGAAAATTGGTAATTATTGAAAATATTGGTGTAAGGCCGAGAGTTTAAGGCTTTTATGGGCATTTATGTGTAATTTATTTTATAAGCTAATGTTTGTAATAAGGCCATGTACTTTAGGCCATTTTATTTATGCATTTATAAGCTTTTAATTAAGTTTAGGTGCTAAATATGCATTACCGCATATTTTAGGGTTATAGTGTAAATAAAAAATTTGGGGGCTATATATTAATAAAGCCGAAAATTAGAGGTATAAAGGAGTTTATATAAAAATTATAAGATATAAAGTTTTGGGGTTAAATTGTAATTTCTAGAAAAATTGGGGTACAAGTCGTAATATATGGAGATTGATGGTCAAGGAAATATTAAGGTGGTCAACCTTGACCATATGGTGGATTTTGACCAAATTAATAAGTTAGAAACTTATTTAAGGTTTTATAATAAGTTATGTATTTAATTGTAACAATTTTATAACATATGTGGTATATAAGTTATTACCGAAAATATAGGGTGTATAATGGTATTATAAACTCCCATGGGCTATTAGGAATTTTTAGGAATTTATTGGGTTGTTTTTGGAATTAAAATAAACTTATATGTATAATATATAGTTATTATGTCATTATGACACTTTGGAGAAATATATGTGGTGGTATAGCAAATACCGAAAATATATGGGTTAATAAGGATATTTATAACCTTTGGTTAAATTTGGTGTTTTTAGAATTATAAGGGTATTTAATAAGACATGTGTATATATATAGTTTTAATGGTATTATAAAACTATATGTTATAAATGGGGCCAAATGGCAATTATAGAACAGTTATGGGTCTGTTCGGAATTCACAAAAAATATAACCATGGGTAATACCATTTTATAAGTTAAAAATGATATTAAATGATATATATAACATGTTATAAATAATGGGGTGATTTTGTAAATAAAGGAAACTAAGGTTTATGGAAAAGAATAAGGTTTAATATATGTGCCTATGCCGCAATATATATAGTTTTGTATAATAACTATAGGTTATAAGTTAAAGGAAATAAAAATATCATATCAAATGATATTAGTATATGGTATAACATTATATAATGTTATGTGGTCAAATAGAATTTAAATAAATTCAAGGGCTGTACCGAAATATAAAAGGTTGGAAAATGAATTTTAGACTAAGGTCTATAATGTTATAAATGTTATAACAATTATATGGTTTAGATGGAATTAATATAAGTATTAAATAATATGACAAACTATAAATAAATAGAATTTATAAACTAAGGTATTTGTTGATTAAACCTTGGGAGTTGTAAAGATACAACATAAAATGTTACATAATATTAGGATAATAATCTTAATAAAGTTGTATAATATAGTACAACTAAAGGGAATAATCATCTAATAAAAGATGATAAAAATGTAAAATATAATATAAGAGTTTGTAACTCATGGAATTTACCTATGTGGTAAATATATAAATATACAAGAAAAATGTATATAAGGATGAATATATATTATGGTTAGAAACCATATGAAGTAAGGGTGGTGGAAAAACAAAACCTTAGGAAAATAAATACTAAGGTGAAATGTATAGTATATGATTAAGATTACATGCATATAGTGATAAACTATATGATATACAAATGTATTAAATTACATGCGATAATAAACGTTTAAAGTTAAGTATATTAATATACTCGACGTAATCACACATGAAATATAATGTTTTTCCAAATCCCGAGTTAAACCGAAAACCCGACAAACGTTTATAGTTAACAACGGGGAATAAACCGGGATGGATTAGTACCGGTACGGGGTGCGGTAGTGTATTGTTAGTACGAGATGCTGATGCATAGTGTGATGCATATTTATAGATTGTAAGAGGCGTCTTGAGTATCACCAGAGAATTTAGCAGATTCATACTCCACAGTCTTAATCCCGGTGCACGGTATGTTATTTATGTGGCTTGATTGTCTCTGAGGATTTCCTCAGTTCAGACATTGTGTGAAAATCTGTGATAAGATTGAATGTCTGCTTGTGTGAATTAATATGCTTGAGTTGCGTATTAATGCTGCTTTATTATTATTACTGTTGTACGATAACAGTACCATTCGTATATATGAACATATTATAAAACGAACTAGCGGCAATGATGCTATCTTATATGTGTAATATAAGGAACGTAAGTAAAACGTTGTAGCATTAGGATAATAAGATATATACAATATCTGAGTCTTATATACGGAGCATTGGCCTCTTTAACGCCGCTCTCGTATCTAGCACTGGATCCCGAGTCGACATACTCAGGATTGGACTACGACCTTAGTCTGCTGTGTTAGAAAAAAATATAGTAAAACGATGCGATGGTATAGATAAGTTTATCAAGAGGATGTGGCTCTTGCTGTGAACTGTGATCAATTAACGATACCAGGATACCGTGTGGTAACCGTAAGTATCTGGATAAATTTCCAATGGACTACAGATGGTTTGTCGGTCGGAGACTCTACCGCTGGAGTGGCTACTGCCGTGGGTGACCCGCCATAGGAGATGGGTAACTTAGAGACACGTCGTTCTAACGAGACGTTGTCATTAGGCATTACTGAACAATTACGAACGACTATATTAGCTCGTACATTAGGCGAACATTATTTGGGCTTGTACGCCAAAGACGGGAAATTATACTTGTTTATAATTCTCGTTGTTTCGCCTTATTGCTCAGTGGTTATGCTTTGTAATTATGTGTGGTATGTTGGTGGATTTGTTTGAACGAGCCATTTTGCTCATATTGTGTGTTGTGAACTGGTTGTGTCGAGTCACTGTACTCATGTGTAGATTATGGTGGATTGTTTGGTCGAGTGAGTCGTCGTACTCAATTATGAACTATCAAGTGTTTGTTGGAATGGAGTCTCTGTACTCATATAAGCGTTGTAACGCTTTCAGTGGTTTATTACGATGCGATGTGTGAAGCCGGGGGCTTGTTTGTTATTTGAGTTTACTGCAATATATATTGTTGCTTTACAGTTTTAACATTAAACTACTTGCATGAAAATGAATTGCATGCTCTCGACCAATTAATTGAGGGTCCGAGGGGGCATGACAGTCATGTAGTAACATACTTAGCAGGGGCTGATTCCATACCACAAACAACCATTTTTGCAGGTATGCAGCTTCCGGTGTCGACAAAGAGAAGGACGCGCTGGGTAGTTTAATTACAGTTGTTTTAATATGCACTGTTGCATTTTGATACGAACTTAGAAACGTGTATAGGATTGGGATACTTAGAATGCTCACTGTGAATGTATTTTATATATTGGTTTGGGAAGGTTAGATCTATCTCTTGTTGTCACTGTGGGAAATTGTTTCGTATTTAAGAATATATCAGTAAGCACGTTATTACTCGTATGGGCGAGTGAGAACGATGACACCAGTAGTTCAATTGTTGAGATTACCGCTGCGATTACAATGTTAAGTAAGATGATTAGGATCCGATTAGAGTAGGGTGTTACAACTGTCCATGGTGAGGTTATCAGGTTGTCTTAACATGACGCCCAATTGGTATTAATTAAACATGGTTTGGATGGGGCCTTAAAGGCCAAGATAAATTAACTATGGAAACTGTACGCTACGGCGATTGTACATTGTACATTATACTGTTATTATTCGATACGTTCGATATACAAATGTTGTGGTGATTTTATGAATGTGGATTGGATGGATGGCTAAGTGTTTATGAATGTTTGGATGGATGATTAGGTTATTATGCCTGTTTATTACAGTATTGGTTATAACTGTAAAATGGAAAAGCATGAAACCAATCTAATAATAAGATGGTTAAAATGACTAAGTGACCAATAGGGTCCAGACCCGGCATACTCAGCGTCTATCGCTGATACTACACCATATGCAGGTTGTTGATTATCGCCGAAGCCGAAGTGCGGGAACAGGGTAATTAGAGCCTATTTTAATTACCGCACATGGAGTTGTATTACGGTAAGGTTATGTATATCAGGATTGGGTAGATGCTCACTTGTCGACATTTATGGTTTATGGACTTAGTATGATGTATAGGAATATTCTCGTTATCACAGCGGTTAGCAATTTGTTTATGTTGGTTGTTGGATATAGTTTGGCTTCGTTACTCGAATGGGCGAGTAATGGCCAGTGACACCTGAGTGAGTATTGTTATTATTATTTCTTCGCTGTAAGACGTTTTATTTTTTGCTACGTGAGGGATTATTACGTGTTTAAGGAGAGGGGTGTTACACACACAACCTGTTATCCAATACATTATACACACATTTCAACTCCACTACAACACCATAAAATTCCTGCACATATACACTACTACCCATGGTTTTCCCAAGCTTTTAAACATCATTTAAAAACTTCAAAACTGTTACAATATCATCCCTCATTATACTACAACATACTTACTACTCATTACCCTATACATTACTCATTTTTACTACTAAAAAAAACTGTTACATTACACAATACAAAACTAGTTCAAGGTAAGAGCCTTTACCTTGTTCTTCCTAGTTTTCTTTCTTCCTTTCCTTTCTCTTCCTTTCATCTCCTTTGTTCTTGGTTTTGAATGGAGTTCACACTCCAATTCTACAACCCATATCAATACACAATACAATTTCAATACTACCCTTAATTAACCTAAAGCTTAAAGCATAATTTTAGGGTTTAAGAAAAGCTATTACCTTCCAACCAATGAGTGAGGTCCTTGGTTAGCAAGAGAACAAGATTCCTAGCCCAAAGAAGAAGCCAAAATCGGCTGGAGCGAGAAGGAACAAAGAGTTCAAAATCTAAAATCCTTATAATGCAAATGAGGGCTAGAAATGATGGATTTTCGAATTTCTTTTTAGCCTCAAAGTAACAAGGAGGTGAAGGTGCTTCTAATGGTGGACTCAAATCTTCAAATGGGGAATACCCATGAAAACGAAAATGAAGCTTTTGGATTTTTGAAAGGAGGAAAGTGTTCTCCTTTGCAAGGGGATTCCAATGGTACTAATTTTGCAATTTTGGAGAAGGATTAAGGGGTTAACAAGAGGGGAGAAGGTGAGGTTTTTGAGAGCTTTCTAAATTCTCCATAGCCATCGCATGAGGAAGAAGAAAATAGAGAGAATAGAGAAAGAGGGGGAAAAAACGTGAGAGGAAGGTGAGGGTAGGAGAGGGAGTGAGGTTTTGCATTTTACTTATTTGTTTGTCTTTTAGTAAATAAGAAGACAATAAAGAGAGTGTGAGAGAGGGGTTCAATCGGCTACATACATGCCCCTCTACAGATTTTTGCTTTTTATTGCAAAAGTGGACACAGTAACTTTGCTTATTTGTATTCTCACCCCACAACTTCCCGGTTGTTACAGTTTTACTAACCGGAACTCGTTTTCCGGAATTTCCTCGTTTAATTAATTTTATTGGTTCCCAACCTTTATTAATGTTTATTAATAACTATTTGGTTGACCAAAATTGTTACGAGTCTATTTGACCCGCTTAAAGTCGCGTTTTCCCGGTTTCCTCGAAAAACACGCTTTAAGGTTCGTTTATGCTTTTAACCCATTTTAAAGGTCCGTTTTCTTCGGGATTTGTTCCCTCGTGTTTATTTAAGTGTAATTAAGCATTTAATATTATAATTAGCCTAATTAATCACTGTTTTTATTTACGGGGTATTTCAAGAACGAACCATTCCTTTTAGGGTGGGGACACCTCTCCTTGTTGTGAGGCCATGAGTGGGAATAAACCCCTCAAAAAGGGCTTTCACTTCTTGGAAATTGAATACTCTCTATTGGAGAATGGGAACCGTAGACCTTGAAATTACCTTAAAAAATTCTAGTTACACATAAATAATATGGAAGGCTGCAGAGACAGACCTCGTATCCAACACCCAAGATTTAAGAATCAGCAATCGTCAGAGATAAACATGTGTGGTGCGCAGTATGGCACGTCAAGTGACCAACGCTTAAAAGAGCTTGTGATTCAACAGATGACTTCTTGAGTAACCGGTTAAATTACATGGTAAATAACACCATAAAGGATGAAAGAATGTGAGAGAAATTAGCCTACTTACGAACCTGAGATTGAAGCAGAACACCTTCATATTAAGATATAACCATTTTACAACACGATACGGCAACCGTCAAACATCGAAATGAGAGAACTTCTAGTCTGTTTACACCATGAAAGGGTTGAAAATAAGACAAGACGTTGAAGTAAAACAATTGAAGAATTGTGCCATCAATGGCAGTATGAGAAAGCTAAGCTACTTCGATAGGAGGCCATGAGAATAATACCTATCAAGTAGATTAAGTTACAGTGCACAGCAAAGCAACCACTATATAAGCCATCAAATATTGACACAAAGTAATCAGATTTGATGAATTAAAACCCGATGTAAGAAAGGGGATGAAATGGGAGACAGACTGTGCAGTAACGCCAACAGTCTGGACCATGTGATGAAAGATTTCACAGGAAGCACACTGTCCATTCCGTGAGGAAATGGAAGTGCATTCCTAGTGGATCGACTTGAGAAATAAGATAAGATGCTCTAAGGAAAGAGACCTCAAATTACTAAGGGAACAAGTCCGTACCAATACAGAAGGTATAATGCAGTTATGAACCTTAGTAGATGGATATTCCTTGATTAAGTTCAAGAAGAACGACATGTGCGTTATGGAATGGAATGAAATAGGAGATCGACAACAGAATACTGCACAAATTAGCTTTAACTAAGCGTGTGACGAACACTACGAGTATACTTTAACGAGATGTGGACGACCGCACTCCAAAGGAGCTTGTGGGCCTGACAGACTTATTTATAAGTTAGTCGGGTAAGTAGCAATGTATCATTAAGGTACCCCATATGTAACGAGTAGTATGAGGAACACGAGAAGTAGTCGCCTCCGTACGACAGTCAGAGATGCAAACTCACACCAGAACAACAAGTTACCATGAACAATGGAGGAGGAAGAACTCAGTTAAACCAATGAGATTAAAAGAGTTAGAGAACTCATTCCAGGAGGAAACAATTATGAATTATGAAGTACGAGAAGCACTAATTAGTAAGTATGAGCAGTTTCAATGTCTCAAGATTTTGAGGATACGGTGAAGAGAAATAAACAATGAACAGTAAGTCCAGACAATACAGAAATCTCAGACTGAGGATCAGTTAGTAGGAAAAAATTCAGACGCTAAAAGACGTAATAAAAGCATGACATCAGATCTCTAGAGAACTGGATAGACAAGCTATAACTCATTGAGACCGTGTATAATAAAGATACCATGCGTGTAACACCCCAACCGCTAATCCTTCCATTATCCTCTAATCATTCCCATAATTACCTTGCTCGCAGCGGAATACTTACTTACTCCCGGCGGGTGATACAACGCCGTCAACCTCCTAAGGTTAACAAGGCTACTACTACTTACCGTTTCGGTCTGACGATTAGAATAAACCAAATACATACTACTTACTTACAATACCAAATACTTAACTTACATTTGATTACCGAGTATACTGAATATATGAATTACATTCCAAGACTACTTCCCAAAAATGAAGAGTTTATACATCCTCTCCCTACTATCCAATCAAGATTTCAATATTCAAAAGGTGTACCACATGGTACACCGGCTACTCAAAATGGCCTAGCCATGTACAACTCGGTACACTATTCCAGTCCTATTGCTAATCCCAAAAAGAATCACATCACGTCCTTACCCTACCGTCACACCTTGCGGGTACCTGTGGAGTAAAACATTCCCCTAGGGGGTCAGCTTACGCTGCATATGATAACCGCATACCCCGCGTACTAGCGAGGGTACGCCAACTATTTGGTCGAGTACATGCGGTTCGTTTCATTCATACATACATACATACATGCTTTATACAGTACAATACAATACATTCATACACAAGACATACATACATACATACATGCAAGGAAGACAATTCAAGTCAACCATTCATACTTACCGAATACTCACCGCATTACGGAGATACAATTCTCCAATACATACAAGTTCTGGTTAGCCTCATTACACGCCCGGGTTAATCGGGTGTTCAGTACTCTTTTACTCGGGTCAATGACTTACAATAGCCAAGACCAATACAATACAATACTACTTCTTACATACTTTACTTCCAGTTAAGTCGGTATGACCTCCGGGCAGGGATTACTACATCCCACCACCGGGCTTTAGGGTGGCCCACTAATCCAGGATGCTACCCATTCAAGGGATTTGGTCCAAGGAAAAGATTATAGCCAGGATTCGGATCCAACCTCTTGTGTCTCCTTATCCTCACGCGTGGCCGAAACTATATCGGGTCTACTCATTCCGTTTACTCATTACTCATGTTAGGAGTTAGATTGTTAGGAATTAGTAGAAGTCCATACTTACTCCCATACATACATACATACAAGTACTCATACTTACACATACACTTCATTTCCATTCATACATTTCATGAATTATACAAACTAGATGTTCAAGAAGATTCAACAAGAACAAAATAGTTCAAAACACAGTTAAGTGCAATATAAGTCCGATTCGTGCAATTATCTTATTGGTGATCACATAAGCACACAAATCAGGGTAACCAAGTTAGGATACAGGGCATGAAGAAATCATACCGTTCACCGTTGTATCCGTACTACCGGCTCCTTCGAGGATCAACTATTTGATTCCTATACATACATGAGGTAGTATGATCAATGGTCTATTATTGATCTAACTTACTCCTTCATTGATATTCTCAATGTTTACTTACTACTCCTTTACATTCATACTTGGTATAAAACCATTCCTTCTTCCTATCACTTCTTAAGCTTGCTTCCTTGCTCATTTACTTACTTTCTTACCATTACTACTTCATTAGTGGTGTATTACTACATACATATGCATATGTGTATAGGCATATATACATGTATATATGATTACTATAATCATATAATTAAAACATTTTTTTTACTCGACCGGACTTGCGACCGACCTTGCAAGTCCGGTCCATTCCAGTAGGCTACATCGTGTAAAAATTTCCAGGGCCGACCGACCTTGCAAGTCCGGTCCAAGGTCGGTCCATTCCAGTAGGTTTCGTATTTGAAAATTTTAGCCCGACCGACCTTGCAAGTCTGGTCTCAAGGTCGGTCCATTCCAGTAGCTTGCATTACGGGAATTTTTTTTCTGGCCGACCGAACTTGCAAGTCCAGTCGCAAGTTCGGTCCATTCCAGAAGGTTTCAGACGGGAGAATTTTCTGGTCTGACCGAACTTGCATGTCCGGTCGCAAGTCGGGTCGATTCCAGAAGGTTTCCCGTCTTTGTAAAGCTGGGCTCGACCGAACTTGCAAGTTCAGTCGCAAGTCCGGTCCGGCCCAGTACTTCAGTTTTAAAATCTGTTTTTGGGTGTTTTCTTTACCCATTGTTTCCCCAAACTTTACCAATACTTCCCTACATGTTTACCACTCATTTAGATGCTCTAAATCACCTTAATTCATTATCCAAGCTTACTACTCCTTCTTACACAACTTACTCAATATTCTCTCATTTCCACTCCAACACTTACATTGGTTTCTTCACACTAATGCTACAGATTTTGGTTTCCACATTATGCTACAGATTTTTCCCTCAACACTTATCCTCCAATACTCCTCAACTAATGCTATTCCTAGCATCCAAAGTACATTACCTTACACTCTAGTTTCATCACATTTACGAACTCTTTTCCAAATCTGTCTCAAACTACAAACACCCTTTTAAACTCTCCAAGTACTCCTCTTCTTAAGCAACTTAAGTCCTCATTTCCTATCAAAATTTGACATAGTCTCCCTATATTTTTAACATTCTCCACACATTATTTCAGCTCACATATACTCATTCTCACAACCTGTTTACACAATACATCATCCTCACAATTCCACACTACTACAACAGCATAAAATTCCTGCACATACTCAATCACTACCCATGGTTTCCCAAGCTTTTAAAACATCATTTAAAAACTTCAAACTGCTTCAATACCATTACTCATTATACTACAACATACTTATGATAAGCCTCAGACTTATCACGTTTTAGTATACTTATTATACGATTATTAGCCAAATTAAGGTTTAGAATAATTAATATTTATGCTATATTATGTATTAAGTCTATTGTTTGCTCAGATTGATGTGTTTTATATGTTTTTCCTTACAAGGAGACATTTCTGACCAAAATGCCGGACATAAGGCCGGATCATACCTGCACGGCACAAGCGTGGAGCAGAAAAGCACTCTATGCCGGGTACGTTGCCGGGTATATCCAATCCGGCATACATGAGAAAAGTCGCCTCGATTGACCAGACGATGGCAGTTAATGACCGTTGCCAAACCAACCTATGCCGGGTATGGTGCCGGACATATACTGTCCGGCACAGGTACCTTTTCGCGCAGATATTCGGCGGTTTCGACCGTTAGCAGTTGGGCACGTGGTTATTATGTGCCGGTATAATTTGCACGCATGACATCCGGCAAGAGCAGAATGTGATGCCTATAAATAGGACGAGGGCTACACTTGTCAACACACTTCAACACCCCTATACACTCCATTCACATCGCCATTTCCGCACTCCTCCAAGGTGTTGGTGTCCAAGGAAGTTCTATGCAACTTTCCACGCGAAGAGAAGAGTCCATGGCGGGTTAAGGCTATATCAAATCTTCTTATCTCCTGTGTTTTCTCTCTCTCGATTTGTGTGGATGGTGGAGTAGGAATTCTTGTTTGTTCTTTGGTTAGGAATGAAACTCTCTTTGTAAAAATGTGTTCTTCTTAATATAATTCAAGTTTATTAAGAGTAAGGTTCTTATTGAAGGAGAATTGGTTGATCTCTTTTTCTCTTCATGCAATTCTTACTTGTGGAAGATAATCCCAAGTAAGATAGGTTAGACTCTCTTAATGGTCTTTCTACTCCCTTTTTATGAATTAAGAAGTTAGTAGTAAGAGTGAGAATTAACCCACTTTTCCATTACTTTGTTCATTTCGTGGCATGATATATGCTCGGTGTTAATAGGTAATGAGTTTTCTGTTTTCTTCTCGGAAACTGGAAAAATAATATGCATTATGACTATGCCGGATGCACTGCCGGGTGGCCAATGTCCGGCATATTCAATGTCTTTGAATATGCCGTGCAAGTGGTATCCGGCAGGACACCCGGCGTATTCAGTGTTGGTTAATTCGAAGGCTTGTGCTTATGTTTCGAGTTCACATTGATGCTTAGATGGTTTTACTCCCTTAATCAAGAATAAATTCATTGTAATTACCATGTAGTTTAGTTAGTTTTAATTAGGTTTAGAATTACATTCAATTTCCCCCCTTGTTTTAGAATAGGTTATTACCGGATTAGGACTAATTTTCTATAAGTCCCTTGGGTTCGATACTCTTGGTCGTAATTTGCTCATGCTATATTCCGACCGGGTTTATTTGCTACCCGTAGTAGAGTGTAGGTTTAATTATTTATTTTATCCATTTTGTATATAGTTTTCCTACTAAAATCTCTGTTAGCAAATTGGCGCCGTTGCCGGGGACTTGGAATTAGTCCAAGTCCTAAAAGTAAAGTGGTAATCGCCCTATTTCTTTTTTTCTTTCATTTTTTATTCTTTTTTTTTAAACGTTCATTATTTTTATTTACTAGATGAATATGCCGGCCTCATTGCCGGGTATCCTAGACCCGGCATGTGCAGAAGATGATCGATGCCGGATACACCTTAGCCGGCACCGTAGCCGGCATTGTTGATTTCACTTTCTTATTTCGGTTTATTTCTGTAAAAATGTTAGATTTTCAATTAATAAATTCTTTTATTCTTTATTCTTCTAATTATGTATATACATTTTGATCCATTGATTTTACCCATTTTACACAATCCTTCGTTTGTTTGAGTATGCCGTGAATTATGCCGGTTAGGGTAACCCGGGCTACTACACAACTCATGTGCCGGATTACATGTACACGGCACTCAACCCGGCAGTAAGCAAACTCAGGAAGAAGCACCCCATTGAGACATGCCGTGCGCATGGCCGGGTACTCCATGCCCGGCTTAGTAAAAAAAACCCACTATGCCGGATACACAAAACCCGGCCTGTCATCCGGCATGTCGCGGTTTCTGAAAAAAATAACAGCGGGTAAGTTGGGATTTTACAATCCCACTTTTACCCTACCAAGCGCCGCACCCACCAGCTGCTCCACAAGCAGGCGAGGACGACACCACAAAACGAATCCGAAACAAATCCAAAACTAGCGCATTCCAGTCGCATTCCACACCAAGATTACCGTGAGCATCTCACTCTACCATTTCTGCAATTACAAACCAAAAACCAGGTTCCACTCATCTTGTATTATTATTTCGAATTCGATTTTTTTTTCATTGTTTAGTGCAATGTGTCGTTTTTTGTTAGATTCACGGTTTAGTAAGGTGATTTAGGGATTTCGGAACCTTCTGTAGTTGAAGTATGAGTTGTGGTGTGACTCTGTGCGTTTCTGCAAATTTCTGGGTTCGAGAGTATGAATATGCCGGATGGTTTCGGGCCGGCATCCAGTCCGGCGTACTTTAATTTGAATATGCCGGGTGGATTATATCCGGCATCCCACCCGGCAAGATATCTTATTGCTTCTTCTTTGCCTATTTGTGAATCTAGTCTTTTGAATTAATGCCTATAGTAATAATTTGTTGAGAATTAGTCGATTAGGATTCTGATTCACAGGCATAAGGGCGCACCATCTCTGTCTACAGGATATTCGAGTTTTAATTTCTGTAAAACTAACATTGATGAACTATTGTCTGGTATCTTCCTCTGCTCTTTACTTATAGATGACTCGCAGAAGAGCCACTACCCCTCCACGCGTTTCTGGTTTTGACTCAGAGGAGGATGAGCTGTTAGACCAGGCTGAGGCAGCCTTCGCTGATGCCACTACAGAGGAGGAGGAGCAGGCTCCTCCTGCACCTGCGCCACCTCGTCGATCTACCAGAAGGGCAGGCAAGGAGCCAGCCTCCAGCAGTGCCGCGCCGCCTCCAGCCAAGAAGACAAGGGCTGGCAAGAGGAAGAAGAGGACTTCTCCTGAGACTCGGAGCGGCCCTGGTTCCACTTCCTCTGCTCCAGAGCATGATGATTTTGGTACACCTCTCCCTCTCCCTCCTCGCATTCCTGATGTACCTACTTTTGATGAGGAAGGATTCGTAAATCCTTCTGCTGCTCAGTACTATCATCAGTCCAAGATGAAAGGTAAGTGGGTACGGGAGAGGCGAGTGCATCCTGAGGTCTGCCTACTATCTGCGATTTCAGAGCTCTTCGAGCGACATGGTTGGTTGGGGATCTTAGACATTGGCCATGGACACTTTTACCCGGGTTGGTGCGTGAGTTTTACGCCAACTCCGAGTACCGTGGGGCCCCCAGACGTCAGGAGTTCTGATCCGCTCTTTGTCTCTACACGTTGTATCATTATTACACCAGAGAGCATCGCACAGATCTTGGGCATCGACGCTGACCCTCGACAGAGATCCTTCAGTCGACAGACTCTCACAGATGCTCATGCCGCTATCCGCTCTCGATTCGGATCACGCACTCGCTACATGGATAGAGCTCACACTAAGGATCGCGAGGTGATCCCCTTGACCTACATCACCGATCTCCAGTTACGTGTGGCCATGGAGATTATCCGCCATAACATTCGGCCGTGCAAGCATGACGAGCTGAATGATATGGACTGCGCTCTGCTACAGTATCTTCTCGGACCAGCTCGGGGAGCAGTTGACTCGCGTTTCCCGGTTCAGAGATTGATGTTCGCGCAGTTGGTCCGCGCCATTATGCATCGAGATGGACAGCGCCCCATCTTCCCCATGCTCATTCACCAGCATATTATGCAGACGATAGGGGAGGCTCAGATTCCACGAGGCCTACATTTTCAGCCCGAGTCTGCCCCTATTGATCGTGCTCTCATTCGACGCTGGTGGTTCAGAGAGTCACCCTCAGGGGAGTTCCTTTATGTTCCCCCAGATCAGAGGTCCCGGACCCCTACTGCTCAGGACTACCCCAGTTATCAGGGGGAGGGTGATCAGCTATTATTACCTCCACCACCTCCGATCGCCACTGCACCACCTCCTACCTCTACTTCAGATACAGACCCTAGAGTGGCTACAGAGCTCGATCACTTCCGTCAGGAGCTCCAGCAGCAGCGACACTCTATGGAGTCCTTCCAGGCCGCTCAGCAGGCCGCGTGGGGTGATTTTGATTCCTTCCGGCAGAGTTATGAGGGTATGCGCACAGATTTGACTTCCAGAGTAGACTCTGTTGTGCAGCAGCAGGCTGAGGTTGGGCAGAGACAGGAGGCGTTTGAGGAGCGTATATCTCAGCGCCAGGATGAGCAGGAGAGGCGGGTTGATGATCGTCTCATGTTGGCTGTAGCTGAGATGAACAAGTCCATGGCGGCAGACAGAAAGAAGGCGAGGAAGGAGATGAAGCAGAGGGTATCTTGTTCCATAGCTGCTTTGGTTAAGAGTCTTCTACGTCGGGACAAGGAGAAGAGGAAGGCGCGTCGAGAGGCGAAGAAGAAGGGACTTCCGACCCCTAGCTCTTCTAGTCTTTCTGATGTTCCAGACGCTTCACCTGATTCCTCTTCAGACTCTCCACCACCGTCCTCCATGCAGGCAGCAGTTCATTAGTTCTTTTCTCTTTCTCTTCTCTATTTCTTTTATTTTATTTTCCTTCCATTTTCTTTTATTGTTCTTTTACCTTGTATGCCTAATGGATTCTCAGTTAACTCTCTCTTACATATTATGGAAGCTTGGTATTTAGTGAGTTTTTGGTTACAGTGCCTTTATTTTAGTTGGCTCATGCTGTGACAATTCTGACTCCGCGGCTCACCACAAGTGTAGGGCGTTTGTGCCCTCATTCTTCCACAGGGGGAGTATTTTTATTATTCTTTTCATTCATTTTATTTTACAAAACCATTCTTTAATTCTTTGAATTTTTTATTCTTTATTCTTTTTGAAACACTGGGGACAGTGTTCCTGCCAAGTGTAGGGCGGGGGTCCCCCCTTAAAAAAAATTATTATTTTTGCCAAACTACTTGTATCTAAATAATATGTAAGCTGGGATTTTATCAATGTTCTACTAAGCTTTTGCATGTCATTGGCAAAGTAAGAGTAGAAAGGATGAAAGCTTGTTCTCTCAAGAGGTAACCTTTCTAATGACTTGTAGATTCATGTTTTAACTTCTTGATTCTCTTTATTAACATGAGTATATGACCTTATTCCTATTTCTATCTCAGATTTACTTATGGGTAATATTTTCTTTTCTTTTTCAAAATGGTGAGAATTCTTTTGGGTGAATATCTCAAATAGGGATTATGTAAAAAAAAAAAAAAGAAGCTTCAAAAAAAAAAGAAAAAAAGAAGAAAAAAAAGAAGAATCTTCTTTCGAAAAAAAGAAGAAGCATTATGAGGTTGCAAAAATTGCCTCCAAATAAAAGAAACAAACGAGAGTTTTTCCTTTTGTTTTTCTCCTAAATTCCCCGTTCTTCAAAGCAAAAAAAATCATGGTTGATTCAGAAACCCTTGAAAAATAGGGCTGAACATAAAAACCAATGATGAGTGTCTTGGCCACATTCAGAAACTCTTGGAAAATAGAGCTGAATGATGGAAACCGGAAAAAGGAGAGATTACAAAATCCCTTATGCAAAATAACCCGAAAGTTTTTGATCGGTTTTGAAATTGTTTATTTTATACCCATTAGTATGTTTCAGGTGGAATAAGGATGATTAAGTGATACTTATGAATTAGAGTCATATGGTTAGGAATATTTATCTAATTGTCATTCTAAAGTTTATCTGTTTTGTGCATAAGTATTTATTCTTTTAAATCTTGTTTTGCTCGAGGACTAGCAAAAGGTAAGTGTAGGGCCTTGATAAGCCTCAGACTTATCACGTTTTAGTATACTTAATTATAAGATTATTAGCCAAATTAAGGTTAGAATAATTAATATTTATGCTATATTATGTATTAAGTCTATTGTTTGCTCAGATTGATGTTTTTATATGTTTTCCATACAAGGAGACATTTCTGACCAAAATGCCGGACATAAGGCCGGATCATACCTGCACGGCACAAGCATGGAGCAGAAAAGCACTCTATGCCGGGTACGTTGCCGGGTATATCCAATCCGGCATACATGAGAAAAGTCGCCTCGATTGACCAGACGATGGCAGTTAATGACCGTTGCCAAACCATCCTATGCCGGGTATGGTGCCGGACATACTGTCCGGCACAGGTACCTTTTCGCGCAGATTCGGCGGGCGGTTTCGACCGTTAGCAGTTGGGCACGTGGTTATTATGTGCCGGCTATAATTTGCACGGCATGACATCCCGGCAAGAGCAGATGTGATGCCTATAAATAGGACGAGGGGCTACACTTGTCAAACCACTTCAACACCCCTATACACTCCATTCACATCGCCATTTCCGCACTCCTCCAAGGTGTTGGTGTCCAAGGAAGTTCTATGCAACTTTCCACGCGAAGAGAAGAGTCCATGGCGGGTTAAGGCTATATCAAATCTTCTTTTATCTCCTGTGTTTTCTCTCTCTCGATTTGTGTGGATGGTGGAGTAGGAATTCCTTGTTTGTTCTTTGGTTAGGAAATGAAACTCTCTTTGTAAAACGTTGTGTTCTTCTGAATATAATTTCAAGTTTATTAAGAGTAAGGTTCTTATTGAAGGAGAATTGGTTGATCTCTTATTCTCTTCATGCAATTTTTACTTGTGGAGGATGAATCCCAAGTAGATAGGTTAGACTCTCTTAATGGTCTTTCTACTCCCTTTTATGGATTAAGAAGTTAGTAGTAAGAGTGAGAATTAACCCACATTTCCCATTACTTTGTTCATTTCGTGGCATGATATATGCTCGGTTTGTTAATAGGTAATGAGTTTCTGTTTTCTTCTCGGAAACTGGAAAAATAATATGCATTATGACTATGCCGGATGCACTGCCGGGTGGCCAATGTCCGGCATATTCAATGTCTTTGAATATGCCGTGCAAGTGGTATCCGGCAGGACACCCGGCGTATTCAGTGTTGGTTAATTCGAAGGCTTGTGCTTATGTTTCGAGTTCACATTGATGCTTAGATGGTTTTACTCCTTTAATCAAGAATAAATTCATTGTAATTACCATGTAGTTTAGTTAGTTTTAATTAGGTTAGAATTACATTCAATTTCCCCCCTGTTTTAGAATAGGTTATTACCGGATTAGGACTAATTTTCTATAAGTCCCTTGGGTTCGATACTCTTGGTCGTAATTTGCTCATGCTATATTCCGACCGGGTTTTATTTTGCTACCCGTAGTAGAGTTGTAGGTTTATTATTTATTTTATCCATTTTGTATATAGTTTTTCCTACTAAAATCTGTGTTAGCAAACTACCCGTCCTACTCTCGACGGCTTCACATCACTTCGTACCTGAAATAAAGAATAGAAGAGAAAGGGTGGCCCCCAAGGGGCTCGGCACCTTTGCTGGTATGGGTAATCCCGCAGCCCCATGTACCGGGCCACGCAAACTAATTGTCGTCTTAGCATGCGGTTGATTATATTTAAATCATGCATGTAACTAAAAGCACACAACACATAACACTTCGCCTCAAGGGCTCAACAAACAGGTAACACATCCTTACTTGATAAGTCACTCATAGGTTCATTGACCCTAGAGTGTTCTCCTCTGATGGAGCTATTTCCTTAATAGACGACAATACCCACCAATCGGGTTATCCTTAAACGCCTCTTATCACAACTGGGATTCATTTCCATGATCCACATACTCCACATTTTACAACATATAACATGCATCCCATAACAACACATAACAACACTTTCACGTTTCAACGTGTGCACATAATAACATCGCAATAGAAATTGCATTACAACAACATCACATAACATAACGGGAATGGTTCTCTTAGGAACGACCCCAACATTGTTAATACACTGGTGAGCCTAGAGAATGTTGCCAGACTCATGATAAGCTCGTTACATAACTCGTTACCGTCTCGTTAAATGAACGGATAACTTAACACAAGGCGTCTCGGATATAGTGATCCAAGCACACCGAACAAACATAACATAGTATGCCCTGTGGCCCGACGTGAGTCAATAATAGCCTTGGTTAAGCTAAAGGGAAGGTTGGGAACCAAATTGGAAAACAACCATAACATACAGAGAGGATCGAACCTGATATGACAACGACCCCCATACTCACACGCGTGGCCGGAACAGACCGGACTCCTCACTTCCTGTAACACCCCTACTACGCACATCACATTACTTGAAATCGCAGCGGAATATAACCAACTAAACAGTAACTAAACGAATGGTGCTACAAACACCGTCAACCACCCACGTGGTTAACAAGGCTGAATAAATACAAGTGTACCGGTCTGATGATCAGACTCCCGAGCATAGAACTAACAACCACATATATACATCAACAAATACCGAGTGTTTACATATATTCTTCACTGTAAAACATCACTGTTAACCATCACTGTAAACCGTCATAACCTAATATATATCACGCCACGGGAGCACAGGCGCATCCCGGGCCAACATCCAAAAGTACCCAAAAGTAAACTGCATCCTAGAATCTAGAGCCACTCCGCTTCTTCAATCTTATCCTGCAGTAAAAGAAATATGGATCCCCCGAGGGGGTCAGCAACCCTTGGGTGGTATGGTTAACGCGCAGCCCATCGGCTACGGGATGCGTGCAAACTATTTGTCATGATGACATGGCATTCATTTTAAAACACACAACTTATACATATATATCACATCATGGGTATTGTACACAACATCACATACATCACACAAGAACAATTCCTTATAGGAAGAGAACCAACACAGTTAGTCCCCATTGAGAGCCTAGAGAATGTTGCCATGCTCATGCTAAGCTCGTTACATAACTCGTTACCATCCTGTTAGATTGAACGGTTAACTTAACACAAGGTGCCTCGGATATAGTGATCCAAGCCCACCGAAATAACACATAGTATGCCCCTGTGGCCCGACGTGAGTCAGTAAAATAGCCTTGGTTAAGCTAAAGGGAAGGTTGGAAACCAAATTGGAAAACAACCATAACATACAAGAGAATCGAACCGGTTATGACATCGACTCCCATACTCACACGCGTGGCCGGAATAGACCGGACTCCTCACTTCCCCCGTTAGCACTTGTTAGCAGTTCATCATTGAACTCAATACACAATTCACAATAATGGGTCAAGCCTTGTTAGACACACACAAGGGAAGAGAGAGTCATACTAACAACATAATAATATTTAACAACTGTAAACTCTTTACATGGTTTAATCTTACAAAGTCATAAACACACAGAAAAACAAACAACACACAAGCCGGTGTAAACCGGTAGGCAACAGACTGCAAGAAACCATACCTTGGTCCTTGCTTCGACTGGTTTCCACCTTGAGAGAATCCTAAACACATTAGTAACGTCGGTTAATTAACGCACTAGTCCATTGTTAACTTGTTACTTCACATAGCTAGTTTATTTTATTTTCCTACTTGTTGTAACTCTTCACCATTTTAATTACCATTATAACACTCCTAACATGTCTTAATTAACCTCATATCATAATTACTAACTAATTATTTTTAGATAACATTTCCCATCTTAAAACAACATTTTTGGTCCATATTGTGGCCCGTCCGGACTTGTGTCCGAATCTCCAAGTTCGGACGCAAGCCGTGACTTTAGACAGAAAACAGACACACGTCCGAACTTATGTCCGGACTTCGGAAGTTCGGACGTGAGCCGAGAAAAATTTAGACAGAAATCTGTGCGTCCGAACATGTGTCCGGACTTCCCATGTTCGGACACAGTTCGAGGATAATCCTAAGGATGAGTGGGTACGTCCGAACTAGTGTCCGGACTCCCCAAGTTCGGACACTGTTCGCGAGTGAGAATTCTTCTACCCAACAGAGCCTGTCCGAACTTCCATGTCCGGACGGAAGTTCGGACAAGGCAAAATGCTCAATTCCTAAGTCTTTAAACACTTAGCCAAATTTCACCAAAGCCTCCAACACTTATAGTATTTACTCCCTAGGTCCTAAGTGATGTTTCATGCCTATCCTAACTATTATACCAAGATAGTTCTTCCACACAACATCATTACTTAAACATCATTTCTTACAAACTAAAACCTTATTTCATTCTTGTAGTTCCTCTTACAAGTTTGTTCCTTTTCTTTGTTTACCCAAGGTTGCATGAGCCCTAGAACAACTCCCAAAACGACTTTGGTGTATTCCTAAATACCCACTGTATTCTAAAACCTTCAAGACAATGTCTATGTCTTTTTGCACTCTAAAACATTTCAATACATAGTTTCTCTCCTAGTAAAATACCTAGCCCTTCACAAGACTTCCTAGTTTCCCAAATTCTCTTTAACACTTATAACCTCCTATACATTACCTAATTTTGACATGGGTTCTCCTATAACATTACTAAGCCCAAAACACATTGTTTTCTCCATTAAGCACACAAGAACACACCTAAATTCACCAAGAAAACTCTCACACACAAAACTCCATTCAATTACACTACATTACAATATAATGCATAATTTAAATTGCTTGGCACTTAGCCCCTAAAATGCTTGGCTCTTAGGCCCTTAAGTGCATAAACTCATAAACACTGAATTTCCACAATATATATGCCTTTGACCTGCGAATACATACAACAAGACATATGTTCCTTTACTAGTCTCCTTGAGAACATTTACTAGGTCATTCCCCTTTGCTCTTAGGTAGTTTTAACAAGCATTAAGCTTATTTCTCCTAAGGCATTAAACAACATTAAGTTAGTAGATTTACCTCTTTTCCAAACAACTTCTTTCTTGTTTTCCTTATAAAAACCGGTAAGGTATTTGATTCCTTGTCAAGTTCTAAACATATACAAACATTATAATGAGTATTCAAGCTATAAGCTTCATCTCATTGTAAACCCTAATTTTACCTTGTTTCAAAAACATTAATGTAGTTGTTTTACCTTGATCTTTGAAGAGAGTTTGAATATATATCAAGAGAGGACTCCACCTAGTCCATGAAGAGTTGGAATGAAGCTAGAACAAAGTCACACAAAGAGCTCCATCAATGGGTATTTTCGGTCACAACAAAACATGGAGGAAATGTAGTTTTTTTGAGATTCCTTACCTAGAAGCAAAGGAGAGTAATGTTATGTCAAAATACAAGCTCAAGCTCCTTCAATGGTGGAACTCCATGGCACCGAAATGGGGCTCTTGAAGTTTTGAGAAGATAGGAATGAAGAGCTTGATGAGAGGAAGATTGGTGGTGTTTGTTTTTGATTTGGACAAGTGAGCTAGATTTTAAAAGAGGTTAAAGAAGAGGTTTAATGGTGGTGGTGATATTACCGTGAGAGAACAGCAGAAGAGGAAGGAGAAGAAGGAGTTGGAACGTGTGAATGAAGAAGGGAAATGAGAGAATGAGATAGAATTTGCTTTAAGAAGATATTTGTTCTTATAAAGTAAAAAGTAGTTTAATTAGTTTTCTTTATTTACTTATCATATTAACTAGAGAGTGGTGAGTCACCACACTGAGAAAACCGGCCCCCTATAATATAATGAGGGTATTTTAGTCTTTGTTTGTCAATTTAATTACTTAATACAACATATGTTACAAATTGCTTATAAAATCACTATTCATAAAAACAAGGCACATAGAAGTGAAATTTTTGATTTCCCATTGATATAGACTTCCAAATGTGATACTATAGTACACATGTTAATTAAAGAGTAATGATGGACATTTAGCCATTCAAAACTCATTTACAAGAAATTTTTTCAAAAATGTGCTTTAAGACTCCTTAAAGCACATTTTGTGTTTAAACTTGTTTTCAAGCTTGTTTTACTTTGGTAATTGGTTTAATATGTTCATTAGTATATAAATGAGGTCTTGGTAAGTTCATTAGGTTAACCAAGCTCAACCCAAGCTTAGAGCACGTTTTAGCTCTTATAGACTTTAAAGCACATTTTATGTTTTCTTTTGTTTAAATTTGTTTACTAATGTTTCTAAGACTCTTTTAGTCTTTATATACCACCATATTTAGGTATTTAAACAACATAAACTAGGTTGGGTATTTCAATCTACCCCCCTTAAAAGAACTTTGTCCCCAAAGTTCGTACTTCCACATATCCTAAATATTAGAACATGAGAACACATATCCACAACACTTCCATATCACATTAACAACACTCATCTTTACATTACATCGGACACATGGTCCCAAACAATAAAACATCACAACATCATTCAGACTCAGCGGTCTGTAAATAACATAGACAATGTATACATATACATGTCGTACACAACCACAACCGAAACGGTTCTACCCCCTTTAAATAGGGGTACGCCCCGTACCCTATACATACAAACACTAAGAAGTAAACAATGACGGGTGTTTCGCCTGTATCTTATCTTCCAGCTCCCAAGTGGCCTCCTCAAACGTCCTGGTTAGACCAGAGGACCTTCACCAGTCTCACAGACTTATGGCGAGTGTCTCGAGTTAGTGTCCAGAATCCGTACCGGAGTCTCCACTGATCGCATGGTCGAATCTAAAGTTAGCCTCTCAGGCTGAAGTACATGAGACGGATGAGACATATACTTCTTCAACTGGGACACATGAAATACATCATGCACCTTGCCCAGCTCGGCGGGTAAATCAAGTCTATAAGCTACCGGGCCGATCCGCTCCGTCACAACATAAGGCCCCACATATTTTGGGCTCAACTTGCCTTTCTGGCCAAACAAAAAATACTCCCTTCATGGGGGATACTCTCAAAAATACCTGATCGCCCACGGCGAACTCCAGGTCACGTCTGCGCACATCTGCGTACGACTTCTGTCTATCTTGAGCTACTTTCATGTTAGCCCGGATCTGGCGAACTTCTGCCTGAACTTGCTCAAGATACTCTGGTCCTATAATGACCGTCTCACTCGACTCATCCCCGCATAATGGCGTGCGGCATGGTCTACCGTACAAGGCCTGGAAGGGAGACATCCTGATCGAAGCATGGTAACTATGTGTTGTAGCTAAACTCGATCAGATGTAACTTGTCAATCCAGCTGGTCTGAAAGTCAAGTGCACATGCACGTAGCATAACCTCAAGTGTCTTAATGGTGCGCTCACTCTGACCATCGGTCTGTGGGTGAAACGTTGTACTCAATTTCAGTTCGGTACCCAATGCCTCCGTGTAGACTTCCAATATCTGGATAAGAACCTGGTATCTCTGTCAGATACAATCGTCTTTGGTACACCATGGTGTCTTACAATTTCTTTATCAAAGAGTTCTGCCAGTCTTGCCACTTTCCAGGTGTCCCTTCATCGGAAGAATCGGGCCCTTGGTCAGTCGGTCAACAACAACCAAATCATATTCGACCTCCCCTGTAGGTGGAAGCCCTACTACGAAGTCCATAGATATGTCATGGAACTTCCACTCAGGCACTGGCATTGGCTGTACCATACACAAGGCCGTCGGTGCTCAAACTTGACCTTCTGGCAAGTGAGACACCTCAAACATAATCACTTACTCTTTTTTTTCATTCCAGTCCAGCAAAATACCTTTCATACTCTTATACATCTTTGAAGCTCCGGGGTGATCGAAGTGTAGAACAATGGGATTCACTCAATATGCGCTCCTTCAACTCAGCGCTACTCCTGGGTATACACAATCGGCCCATTAACCTAATCAGGTCATCATCGTGGAGTCTGAAGTCGTACTTCTGACCCTCGAATGTGCCATCAATAAGCTCTGTCTAATCTCCATCATGTACTGATCCATCATCTGAGCACTCCGCACCTCTTCAACCAAGCCAGTATGAGAGACTAGCGAATGGAGAGAGTGTGTACCACATTTGCTTTACCCCTCTTATATTGCAGATCAATATCGTAGTCATTCAGAAATTCAACCCACCTTCTTGCCTCATGTTCAACTCCTTCTGAGTGAACAAGTACTTTAAACTCTTGTGGTCAGAATAAATCGTCCACACTTACCCCATACAAGTGATGTCGCCATATCTTCAGGCGAAGACAATGGCCCCCAATTCTAAGTCGTGGGTAGGGTAGTTCTCTTCATGCTTCTTCAGCTGTCGGGAGGCGTAAGCTACGACCTTCCCGTGTTGCATCAACAAACAAACCCATACCCCTGCCTGATGCGTCGCAATAGACCTCAAAACTATCTGGACCGTCTGGTAATGTCAGAACCGGTGCAGATGTCAGAGCATCCTTGAGACTCGTGAAAGAGCTCTCACAGTCGACTGTCCACTCGAATGGTGCATCCTTCTTCATCAAGGAAGTCATCGGCTTCGAGACACTGGAGAAGTCCTTCACAACCTCCTATAATAACCTGCCAGATCGAGGAAGCTCCTGATGTCGGTAACTGTCTTCGGCCTAGGCCAGGTGCGCACTGCATCAATCTTTGCCGGATCAACAGCGATCCCGGCCTCAGAAATCACATGTCCTAGAAGGATACTTGGTTCAACCAAAACTCAAATTTAAAAATTTAGCATACAGCTGATTCTTCCTCAACGTTGCAACACATCTCTCAAGTGGCTTTCGTGCTCACCTCTCGATTTCGAGTACACTAGAATATCATCGATGAAGACTACCACTGACTTGTCCAACTGATCTTGGAACAAGCGGTTCATTAAGTCCATACACTTAGCTGTGCATTTGATAAGCCAAACGGCATAACATGTGAACTCATAGTGCCATACCTAGTTCTGAATGCTGTCTTTCGATATCACTGTCACGGATGGCAATCTGATGGTTATCCGGAACGTAGGTTTATCTTGGAGATACTGATGCTCCCCTCAGCTGATCAAATAGATCGTCGATGCGTGGATATGACTTTGTAAGATTAAACCATGTAAAGAGTTTACAGTTGTTAAATATTATTATGTTGTTAAGTATGACTCTCTCTTCCCTTGTGTGGTCTAACAAGGCTTGACCCATTATTGTGAATTGTGTATTGAGTTCAATGATGAACTGCTAACAAGTGCTAACGGGGGAAGTGAGGAGTCCGGTCTTCCGGCCACGCGTGTGAGTATGGGAGTCGATGTCATAACCGGTTCGATTCTCTTTGTATGTTATGGTTGTTTTCCAATTTGGTTTCCAACCTTCCCTTTAGCTTAACCAAGGCTATTTTACTGACTCACGTCGGGCCACAGGGGCATACTATGTGTTATTTCGGTGGGCTTGGATCACTATATCCGAGGCACCTTGTGTTAAGTTAACCGTTCAATCTAACAGGATGGTAACGAGTTATGTAACGAGCTTAGCATGAGCATGGCAACATTCTCTAGGCTCTCAATGGGGACTAACTGTGTTGGTTCTCTTCCTATAAGGAATTGTTCTTGTGTGATGTATGTGATGTTGTGTACAATACCCATGATGTGATATATATGTATAAGTTGTGTGTTTTAAAATGAATGCCATGTCATCATGACAAATAGTTTGCGCGCATCCCGGTAGCCGATGGGCTGCGCGTTAACCATACCACCCAAGGGTTGCTGACCCCCTCGGGGGATCCATATTTCTTTTACTGCAGGATGAGGATTGAAGAAGCGGAGTGGCTCTAGATTCTAGGATGCAGTTTACTTTTGGGTACTTTTGGATGTTGGCCCGGGATGCGCCTGTGCTCCCGTGGCGTGATATATATTAGGTTATGACGGTTTACAGTGATGGTTAACAGTGATGTTTACAGTGAAGAATATATGTAAACACTCGGTATTTTGTTGATGTATATATGTGGTGTTAGTTCTATGCTCGGGAGTCTGATCATCAGACCGGTACACTTGTATTTATTCAGCCTTGTTAACCACGTGGGTGGTTGACGGTGTTGTAGCACCATTCGTTTAGTTACTGTTAGTTGGTTATATTCCGTTGCGATTTCAAGTAATGTGATGTGCGTAGTAGGGGTGTTACAGGAAGTGAGGAGTCCGGTCTGTTCCGGCCACGCGTGTGAGTATGGGGGTCGTTGTCATATCAGGTTCGATCCTCTCTGTATGTTATGGTTGTTTTCCAATTTGGTTCCCAACCTTCCCTTTAGCTTAACCAAGGCTATTATTGACTCACGTCGGGCCACAGGGCATACTATGTTATGTTTGTTCGGTGTGCTTGGATCACTATATCCGAGACGCCTTGTGTTAAGTTATCCGTTCATTTAACGAGACGGTAACGAGTTATGTAACGAGCTTATCATGAGTCTGGCAACATTCTCTAGGCTCACCAGTGTATTAACAATGTTTGGGTCGGTTCCTAAGAGAACCATTCCCGTTATGTTATGTGATGTTGTTGTAATGCAATTTCTATTGCGATGTTATTATGTGCACGTTGAAACGTGAAAGTGTTGTTATTGGGATGCATGTTATATGTTGTAAAATGTGGAGTATGTGGATCATGGAAATGAATCCCAGTTGTGATAAGAGGCGTTTAAGGATAACCCGATTGGTGGGTATGTGTCGTCTATTAAGGAAATAGCTCCATCAGAGGAGAACACTCTAGGGTCAATGAACACTATGAGTGACTTATCAAGTAAGGATGTGTTACCTGTTTGTTGAGCCCATTGAGGCGAAGTGTTATGTGTTGTGTGCTTTTAGTTACATGCATGATTTAAATATAATCAACCGCATGCTAAGACGACAATTAGTTGTGCGTGGCCCGGTAGCATGTGGGCTGCGGGATTACCATACCAGCAAAGGTGCTGAGCCCCTTGGGGGCCACCCTTTCTCTTCTATTCTTATTTCAGGTACGAAGTGATGGAAGCCGTTCGAGAGTAGGACGGGTAGTCGTTGTACATGGGTAATCATTTAAGTGTATATATACAGTAGGCGTAGTAAGACCGAAACTGTTATCGGCATCAGTTTGTGAATACTCGGTACAGTTGAAAGGTGTATGTTGTTGTTGTTGTTAATGGAAAGGGATAGTAATGTGTAGTCGCTCGGGAATTTAGCCCATCAGACCGGTACAATGTATATGTATTAGCCTTGTTAGCCACGTGGGTGGTTAACGGCGTGTAACACCAAGAAGTTAAGTATGTGTTGAAGTTTGTTTCCGCTGCAGTTTGTTGTTAAGTGTGTATGTTGTTTGGATGGGGTGTTACAAAAAGTGGTATCAGAGCGAAGTATCGCTCTGATGACTGAATTACCGAGCTTAGGAAGTACCGAGTTAGGATTTTAGTACTCTGGGTTAAGGGTTGAGTGATAGCGTGAGAATACGCCAGTTAGGTATTACCAGTGTGTACTGGAAACCTACAATATCCATCCCGCCCTCCACAATCCCTGTATATAACTTGGGGAAACAACGCCAGAGAGATGGAAGTCCACTCTTACTCGGGAATACCCGATCTGGCTGTTATTAATACCTTTAAATGTACGGAGAACCTGTCATACGGTAGATCCCGAAAACTGGGAATCCCGGAGACGGTTTCCATCTGAACAATGTTAACCGCATTTAATAGCGAAGAATGAAGAATCTTGTGTATAAGGAATGGAATTTCCGGCAACCTGGGTCGACATGCTGAGCAGTCAAGAACAACCAGCTTGCAACGCACCGACCGTGCAACAGGCAAGAAGTGGATTAATGAAACCCGAGACGAATGTCTACGGGACCACAGTTGTTAAATAATACACCAACGGTAAACCAACCGACAAAGGAACTACAACGTGGTGCCCAAACAAGAGACAAGTCTCAGTAACCACGACAAGTGCGTGGAACGGGCTATAAAGAGGATACGATACTAAGTAAAGGGGGACTCCAAGAGTGGGAGACACCCAATTGATAATTACCATATGAATACAGTGAGGAGTTACCCAGAGGGTTATTGTCAAGACTGTAAGATCAAGTGCGGGCCAACGAGGCCACTGATAATAGTGCGAGTAAGAACAATACCGCAACCAGTATGTATGCTTAACCGATAGCCAGTTAGCATGGCGCACTTGCTATAGCAAGTGCTGCTATAACAGGGCTGTTCGGGAAATTTATAACCACTACAAAGTACTTAGTGAAGTACCACGAAGTTAAGTGTGATCATTATAACCATGGAAGGGCTTAACAGCCTGACCTTTGTAGTTGGAAGTACACCAGTCAGCAAGAAGCTAGATTTGGTTAAGGCAAGAAGGCATTGTAAAACCATGAGAATTTTCTTTCAACCCAGATTTATTCAAACTCTTTCCTTTCACAACCAGATTTTCTTTTAAACCAATATTTATTTCTAACCTTCTTCTAAACCAAACCAGTAACACCAAGGGCAGTTGATAAGAATTCAACAATGGATAAACTTTCCCTCGATTAAGTTCGGGAAGCATGGAATGAATATTGTCACGGGACAATATAAGGGAGTTGACAACAGAATACTTCACCTAGGCGTGTGACAGACACTACGAGTGTACCAACTGTAATGTGGGACGACCGCACTCCGATAGGAGCTTGTGGGCCTGACAGACCTACTTATGGGTTAGTTGGGTAAGTAGCAATGTATCAGTATGGTACCCCACATATGTATACAAGTAGAGTCCAAAACACGGGAAGTAGTCGACTCCGTACCTACGGTCAACAGTATAAGTCAAACAAGAACTAAGGATTACCATGAATGGTTGAAGTTAAGGAACTCAGTTAAGTTAACAAGACTAAAGGAATTAGTGAATTCCTTTCAACGAAATGCTTAAGAGTCAGGAGGTGCGAAGTGCACTAACTGTAATATAAAGACATCGTATACGTCTTAAGGATCCTCAGGGATAAACATGATAGCTGGAACGATGACCCAGCCTGTACATGGCAAGCAGATGCCTAATGTGGACACATTAATGTGCAATGAACGGGATGAAACTCCCAGAATGAGTACCTACACTATCAGGAAATGTTGATCTTCACAGAAGAAGATAATAAACCAGTTAAGAACGCAAACGGCGTGGCTAACGGAATATACCAATAAGTGTGAACCAGATGTAAGGCATAACTTAGTAACACCCAGGAGCAATCCTTAAAGGGTGTTCGCATCAACAATTGTTGCACGAAATGGCATGACAGAAGCACAAAGGTTGAAACTAACACCCAGTTTAGACATAAGTTGTCAGGAGACGGACTGACAAACCTAAGGGGCATCCCATGAAAGGAAACGGAATGCAACGACCTTGTCATGGAGCTCAATATAATATCCAAACCATGTAATGTTGTACAAAGAAGTACATGTATGTGGACAGCCTACAATGAGCGCAGCTCAAGGCATAAGTAAGGCTTATAAGCCACAAATAAAATGTGTTATGTAAATTAGATTGATTGCAGAAGTTTATCTTGTATAAGTGAATAGAGTGGTAAACGAACCACTGCATTAAGCGGGGGGATACCTCTCAATATATTTTGAAACCGCTGGAGCGGTAGTTATGTGAACCAAGCTCAAGAAATATGTTAAGGATGGACGATATTGTTATTGAAAGAGAGCAGTTGGCTTAGTAACGTGTGTATAAAGTGAAACACCGAGCTGAATAATGCCGGCTTGTGACTCGAATGATCAATGCTCAAGGAGCATTCGGTAGTCATCCAAATGAATGACGAACCATAATGTGAATAATATAAGTATAATGTGGAAGTTAATGTGACAGTAAATACCATGTAAGTTATTGTTATGCAATGAGCAAGAGCACGGTTCGCAGCTGGCGACCGTTGTATCAATATTATTGAGTAATAATGTGGCAGATAAGACCAGTTATGAGTTAAACCCAGTGGAGATGCAAGGTAAGTGATGTTAAACAGACTAGGCAATAAGCCAGTGGTAGGTACTATGTGATGAAGAACTCAGTGTGAATTCCATGGCGAATCGCATAAGGGATTTACTGTCAAGAGTTTACGCCTCTGCACTCTGTATGACTGAGTGTTTTGGTATTGCACTTGCGCAGTAATGATCAAGTGGGATAGCTAGGAATTGGAAACATGTTAATTGTGGAGAAATAATGTTATAATGGCCGATGCATAGGAAATGCAAGGCCGCACCAATAAAAGAGTACTTGTACAAAACCAAATGTGGAGACATGATTAACAGTAAGTGACTACAGTAGCACTAACTGCCAAATATCGGTATGGATTATACCCCAAATGTTGTAAATAGCTGAGAGAGCACTACACACTAGGTAGTAGCTCAATCTCAACCGACAGTAAGTCGGAAGGGAACAAGTCAATCATTGTAAAATACATAGCTGTATACACAGTAATTGTTATGGAAGCGGATAGAAAGTTTATAACTCACCGAATTCGCTAACGGTAAGAGATACCACGCGTCGGTTAGGAAACCATTGTTACCAAGATAAAGGTGACAATTGGGATCTACAATACAGTGAGAATAACAAATGGGGTAATTAAGCTCTACAGTTATTAGAGTTTCGCAGCAGAAACTAGTGAGCCAGTGATTCAAGTGTTGAATGTACATGGTGAACATGAGTAATGGCTAATTATTAACGCCTAGAAGCCTAACAGGCCAGAATCGAAACCAACTAAGAGTTTAAACAAACTCCAATGAGAATTCTTGGTTTAGGAACTGAACCGCCAATATGGTTAAGATCCTCTAATCAGAATCCATTGTGTAATAGACCGCGTGGAAGTTAAAACACTTCACGACGGCAGAACATTTTAAGCCAATGTTTAGTGATTGATTACGTGGGCGTAATCCTTTTAAGGGGGGTAGAGCGCAAAACCACTTAGTGTGTATTACCGTACAAGTGTACGTGATTTGTTGTGTGCATAGCACAAATAATTTGTTTTGATGATTGGTGTGTGTGTTATGTAAACATACGCATTCATTCATGGTTAATTGTGGTAATTGCGCACAGAAGATGCGAATACCATTGTGATAAGTGTGTTTATTTGTTAACAGTGGTGTGTGATAATACAAGTGTGGGAGTAGAGAAACTCCCGAGGAACAAAACCCCGACAGTGTATAAATGTGAAACGGTGTGTTGTATTTTGATAAAATATATGTGTATATATATACTATATATGATTCATGAAAGGGCATGATACCGACATAGAACCTAGTGAGAATAGGATTCCCTAGGTAACAACATTAAAGTGAATGGAAATAACTGATAGACGAAGTTCTATCCCCTGGAGATGTTATGATCATGACTAGAATGATTTAAAAGATAGAAAATTGGAAATGAGTGATTTATTTGATGCTTGAAAATGAAGTGGGAAGTGGAACTTGATTTGCATGTGATCAAGGGAAGCCGAACACAAATTGGAGTGGAAGGATAGTTCAACACTGATGCTGATCACATCAGGGTTGGATGATTCTTGAAGCTCCCTATAAGTGGTCACAAATAACCACGCTAAGATAAGAAGCAAAGAGCATAAGTTGGACTTGGAGTTGTATGTGTTTTCAAAAGGATTTTGGATTGGTATTTATAAAGCGCTGATAATACTTTACATAATTAAAGTTTTTCTTACTTAACCTCACAAAAAAAAAAATTCAAATTTAAGTGATTGTTTTGATCTCCCAAAGGCACGGGGACGGAAGGTGTCCATCGCGACCGGGTTCTGCGGGATCACAGTGTATATCAAAGATATTTTTGGTTGCCATACATGCTAAGACATGTTGTGTGGTATGTGTAATAAATATTATTTTGACCTTGAGTTCCAAAAGTGTATGTTATCAAGACCTATGAGTCTAAATGTTGTTGTGCTACATAGACCTATGTGTCTAAAGGCTGTTATGTTATCGAGACCTATGTGTCTAAATGTTGTTATGTTACCCAAGACCAGAGAGTCTAAGGGTTGTTATGTATGTGTAAATGTTGTTAAGATACCCGGACCATTGAGTCCGAGGTTATCATGTGAATATGTTATGTTAGGTATGGATGTGAATGTGTTACCCGGACCATTAAGTCCGAGGGTGTAATGTAAAGTACGTTTGATTATGGAAGTTTATTTCCAAGTGTTCCTGCGTTCTAAACCTAATGATGTGTGGGAAGTGTGAACTTCGAGGACGAAGTTCTTTTAAGGGGGGTAGATTGAAATACCCCAAACCTTGATATGTTGTTAAACATTTAAACTATGGTATGTAAAGGCTAAAAAGTGCCTTAGAAACATCAGTGAACAATTTAAACCATAGTAGAGTGCAATAAGGCACTAAGACACAACTTGAGCAAAAAACATGCTCTAAGCTTGGAGTGGACTTGGTTAGGACCCAAAGAGCCTACCAAGACTTAATAATATTCAATTATGATTTATTAAGGCTAATTAAGTCCTTAGGAAACCTTGGTAGACAATTAAACCAAACAAAACACAAATAAATGCCTTAAAGTCAATATGGGCAAAAATGTGCTCTAAGCTTGGGATAAATTTGTATAAGACCTAATGGTCATGCCTATACCTTATAAATATGTTAATGAACATATTAAATCAATTACCAAAGAAAACCAAGCTTGAAAACAAGTTAAAACACAAAAAGTGCTTTAAGGAGTCTTAAAGCACGTTTTTGAAAAATTGTCCTGTAAATGAGTTTGAATGGCTAAATGTCCATCATTACTCTTTAATTAACATGTGTACTATATAGTATCACATTTGGAATTCTATATCAATGGGAAATCAAAAATTTCACTTCTATGTGCCTTGTTTTTATGAATAGTGATTTTAATAAGCTATTTTGTAACATATGTTGTTATAAGTAATTAAATGCCCAACAAGACTAAAAGACCCTCATATATTATAGAGGGCCGGTTTTTTCAAGTGTGGTGAAATGAAATACCCAAACTGATTAAACACGGATATATTAATTAAATATCTAATATATTAAGTAAGCTTAAACATGCCTTAAAAGTCAAATGAGAACAACAGTTGGTCAACACGAACAAGATCTCCACCCTTGACTTTAAGGGTAAACAAATACCCAAATGAACTATGTAGGACTTAAAAATTTGTCTAAGTCTATTAACATAATATTAAACACATTAAAATGTTGGCAACACTCCAACACAAGAAGAAAAAGCACTTTCATGCTTCAAGGTCAAAAAGGGCAAAAATGTGCTCTAAGAAACCTTAAAGGTCTAATGACCTCTAAATGATATAAAATTGAATTACATGATCAAATATCATGTAAGGAACACAACAAAAACCGTTGTCAAAGAAAACAGAGCTCAGAAAACACCAGGCAACACAAAATGTGTGCTAAAACTCCTTAAAGCACGTTTTTGTGAAATTGTCTTTTTAAATTGGTTTAAATGGGCTAAAAGGTTATAAATACCTTTAAATATAATAAATATCTCATATTATATGATATAGGAATTTAATTTCCAAAATTTTTCAGATTTTTACAAATTTAATATTAAATATTAATAAAACCCTGAAGTGGGGCCCGCAGGAGTCAAAATGACCAAGTTTGGTCAATGGGCAGCTAAAGACCCATTTGCCCTTGTGAAATCGGCTGGCATGGAGGTGGGATGACAACATAAGTCATTGATTGGCAATAATGCTGCCTAATACAAAACAAGAATAGTAAAAGATTAAATTATTCTTACTTTTTCAATTATTTCAAACCTTACCTAGCTCTTTCCTCCTCCTTGCACGATTCCCTTCTGCCCAGCTGAGCTCCTCCCTTCCATGGAAGCTCTCAAGGTCTGTTCTTGAGCATGGAAGGCAGATCTAGCTCCTAAGTTCCTAATGTAAGTGTTTTAATGTCATTTTTAGTCATTTTTAGACTTTTTTATCATTTCTTCACTACCAACACCTAAATTTCGTGGTCAAATTTCCTATGGTAAGGGACCATCTACTCACTTATTCAATGACCTCAATCCACTGTGTCGTTTACTTTATTCTTCATGCTCTACATTTTTCCCTTGTAGAACAAGAGCTAACTCAGTTGAGACAGTAGAGGGACCAAGGTTGTTCAAATTACACTTTAATAAGGTTTAAAAATTGCTTTAAGCTCATAACTTTTGATTCCTTTGAATTCGGCTTTGTGAAATTTTGGCCATAGCCTCATCTTCTTCTCCTTTTCATGTGGGATTGTTGGCTAGCCATTTGGAGCAAGGATGGCCGAGATCCAAGAGAAATACTCTCTTTTAGGCATTTTCCAAGGTAAAACCTAATAACAAGGTATAACTTCGAGAATCTAACTAATCCTTATGTTAATATGGTGGATCTAACACTTGTGGTGTGTTTGGTTAAGGTCAAAACACTTAGAACTTTCCTTGCACTCTTAAGGTAATTTTTGCCTTAAATCTTACATTAAATTACTCCTTATGGTTAGATCTTGCTTAGAGACTAACTAGGCCTTGTTTTCTGTTTGAAAAACATGTAAACAAGCTGTGAGAATTCCTACTCAAGGTGGCCCGAACCAAACAAGGCATTACCTAAGCTAAATCAAGGTTCTATAAATCACTTAAAAACCTTAATTTGATACATTAACACAAGTTTAAGTGTGTGTATATTAATGGCCGTGAGTGAAGAGGAGAAAAACAAGGTCTTTATTTGACCTTAAAAGGAGTTAAGAAATGGTTTAATAAATTTTATAACTAATTAAAAAAGCATAATTGTCAAATTAAGACATTATGTGGAAGGTTGGTAATTAAACAATGAAACTATATGGTGAGGCGAAATTTATATGTATTTTGGGACATTTATGTGTAATTTATTTTGCAAGCCAATGTTTGTAAAAAGGCCATGTATTTAGGCCATTTTATTTATGCTATTTACAAGCTTTTATTTAAGTTTAGGTGATATATATTATTACCGAAATGAATGGGGTCTTAGGTGTAATTAAATTAAATTTGAGGGCTTTAGAATAATAGGCCGAAAATTAGAGGTAAAAAGGAGTTAAAATAAAGTTTATAGATTTTATAAGTTTTAGGGTTAAATGGTGATTTCTAGAGAGTATGGGTGCAAACCGTAATTATTAAGAATTATGTCAAGGAAATATTAAGGTGGTCAACCTTGACCATATGCTAGGTTTTGACCAAAATAATAAGTTAGATAACTTATTTAAGGTTTTATAAGTAGTTTATGTATTTTATGGTAATATTTTTATGACATATGTGGTGAATATGTTATTACCAAAATAAAGGGTGTACAATGGTATTTTAAAACACCCATGGGCTATTAGGAACTTTTAGGAAATTATTGAGTTGTTTTTGGAATTAAAATAAACTATATATGTATATATATAGTTATTATGTCATTATGACACTTTGAGAAAAATAGATGGTGGATTGTAAATACCAAGAGTATATGGGTTAATAAGGATATTTATAACCCTTGGTGAAATTGGAGATTTTTAGAATTATATAAGAGTATCTGTTGAGAATATATGTATAATATATAGTTTTTTAATGATATTATCAAACTATATGTATAAATTGGGCCTAATGATAATATAAAATGTATATTGAGGTCTATTCGAATTTTTGAAAAATAACCATAGGTTATACTCCTTTATAGTTAGAAATGTTATATTGAATGGAATATATAACATGGTGAAAAGAAAGGGTGATTTGGTAAATAAAGGAAAATATGGTTTAAGGAAAGGTATAAGGTTTAATATATGCCTATGAGGCAATATACAATAGTTTTGTATAAAAAACTATAGGTTATGAGTTAAAGAAATAAAATATCATATCAAATGGCATTAGTATTTTGGTATAACATTACATAATGTTATGGGTCAAAAAGGGATTTAAATAAATTCGAGGGCTATACCGAATTAATCAGAGTTTAGAAAATGAATTTTGACTATGGTCTACAATGTCATAATGTTATGACAATTATATGTGGTATTAAGGTGATTTAATGGAATTAATATAAGGAGGGGTACTCACATAAATAATGTGACAAACGATAAAAATGGGATTTATTAACTAAGGTATTTATTGAATAAACCTTAGGAGTTGTAATTATACAACATAAAATGTTACATGATATTAGGATAATAATCTTAATACAAGTTGTACAATACAATACAACTAATGGGAATAATCATCTAATAAAAGATGATAAAATGTAACATAAAATATAGAGTTTATGAACCTCACGAATTACCTACATGGTAAAATATAATATACATACACAAGAATAAGTATATAAGGTGGATATATATATATTTTGGTTGGAAACCATATGTTTAATGATGGTGGTGATTTAAAAAAATATAGTTACAACTATAGTTTATGGTTTTTGGGATGCAAATACTATTTGCTAAAGATAATGAATTATATAATACATGGTATGATAAGGAATGGTGGGAAAATAATACAATATGGAAAAAAATACAAATATTACAATATAAAATAATCATGCATGCATACATGCAGCTATAGTTTACGTACCTAACTATATGTGGATAAAATTAAAAGAAATACGACGAATTAAACTTAACAGTTGAAAAGTGTGACGTATGAGTTTTTAAGTAAAAAACCGACTGTTTTAGAGGAACCCATAACAACAACTGTAGAAAACAGGTGTGAATTGTCGGGGTACTTATTATTCGGAAATACCGGATGTGGTTAGTCATGGAGACTGACTTATAGTTTGTATTACCGTTTAGAGTATACTTTCTGACAAGACCTTGACGAGCTAACGGACTACACGGAGCGTAGATCTTGCTGATTCATACTCCACCGTAATATTGTCAGGGTGAACGGTATGTAAAGGGGTTTGCCGAGTTGACCTAAGGTTGCTCCTTGGGCTCGGATTTTGGTTGATATAACTTGTATTTGTTATGTGTCTCTAGTTGTCTTTGAGGACTTCCTCATTCAGGCTTCTGTGTGATCTGTGATAAGATTGTTTGCCTGAATGTTAATTAATATGCATGAATTGTATATTTAGCTGCTTATTATTTACTGTTGTTGAGTTTAACAGTATTGGTTCGTATATATGAACCTATATATATAAAACGAACTAGCGGCTGTGGTGCTATCTTATATGAAAAATAAGGGACGTAAGTAAACGTTGTAGCACTATGATAATAACACATACATATTATCTGAGACTTGTGTACGGAGCATTGGCCTTTCTATACGCCGCTCTCGTATCTAACACTGGATCCTGAGTTTACAAACTCCTGGGTTGGACTAATGACCTTAGTCTGCTGTGTTAGAAAATTTGGTAATGCGATGCGATGCGATGGTATAATAAAAAAATTAAAAGTTAATGAATGGAAGGAAAGCCAAGGATATGTGGCTCTTGGTGCGCGCTGTGATCACAAAAACGATACCAGGATGTCCGCGTACGGGTCCGTAAGTATCAAGAAATTCTCGTGAGCTAGAATGGCTCATTGGTCGGAGACTCTACCGTTGGAGTGGCTACTGCCGTGGGGACCCGCCATAATATATGGGTAACTAGAGACGTGTCGTTTTAACGAGACATTGTCACTAGGTATAACTGAACAACTAAAACAATTGAAACTTATACAGTGGCGAACAATCATGGACGAGCTTAATACTTGTTTATTATTCTCGTTGTTTTCGCTTTGTTGTTCATTGGTTATACTTGTGGATATTTTATTGTGTGTTGATGGTTGGATGGAGCTACAAGGCTAAGGTAATTAACTATGGAAAACTGTACGCTACGGCGAGTCATTGTACATATGGATGGGGCTTGAAAGCCAAACTAAATAAATGATAGTTGGATGGTGAACGCTACGGCGGTTGTACATTGTGCAAAATATTGTTGTTATTGCTCGATACGTTCGATATCAATGTTTGTTTGAAATGTTCTATGAATGATTGGTTTGGACGGATGATTAATGTTTATGAATATTTGGTGGTTGATTTGTATAATATACATTTATGCTACAGTATTGATATAACTGTAAAATGGTTAAAGCATGAAACCGTCTAATAATAAGACGGTTAAAATGACAAGTGACCATAGGGTTCCAGGCCCGGCATACTCAGCGTCTATCGCTGATACTACGCCATTTCAGGTTGTTTGATCATTGTCGAGCTGAAGAGCAGGAACAAGGTATTGGACGTTGTATAAAAATGAAGATGGTGTATGGTCTTATGGTAAGGTTGTGTATTTTCAGGATTGGGTAGATGCTCACTTCGATGTTTATGATTTGTGGATAGTGATGTATAGGAATTTCTCGTTATCACTGCTGTTAGCAGTTTTATTTATTTGGAAGTTGTTTAGTTTGGCTACGTTGCTCGCATGGGCGAGTAATGGCCGGTGACCCCCGAGTGAGTTTGTAATAGTTATTTATTTTACCGCTGCGAGACGTCTTTATTATGCTACTTGAGAGATTATATCGTGATTATGGAAAGGGGTGTTACAAAAGTGGTATCAGAGCGGAGTACCGCTCTGATGACGAGAAAGCAGTTAAGACAGTGAGCTTAGGACTTGGGAAAATTGGGAAACATCTGGAAGGTACAAACGATTCGTCTTAAGAGATTGTGGTGTCTAGTAACCTCAAAATGCGTGATAGGATAGCCTTTTAAGCAACTTTAATATCAATTGGTTTGTTGTACGGTGTACGGTAATTTACCGAGTATTTATGTGACATACTGTACTACAGATGTCTGGTGGAACTAGAGGGCGTGGTACTGGTAGAGGTGGAGGCGGTGACCCCGGCATTCCAGGAGTTGCTGAGACGGTTGCAGCCGTTCTTGCACAGCTGGGTACTCAGATAGAAGAGCACCAGCCCACCCGCCACAGCCCAGGGAAACGAACTGGCTGAAGTCAGTTACAAAGACCCGACCACCTACATATTCTGGGGAACCAGACCCCGTAGCTTTGAACGTTTATCGTTGAACATGTGAAAGAAGCCTATGAAGCTTTACAAGTACCTGACGACAAGAAGGTCGCCATTGCTGCTTTCCATCTGAAGGATGCAGCTAGCACTTGGTGGAGGTTGGTCAAGGACCATCACCTGGCTACGCCCGACTTTTCGTGGGCCGCCTTTGTAGAATTACTAAGAGAAAATACTACCCGGCGCACCTCAAACAGAAGAAGCGCCAGGAGTCCGAGACACTGACCCAGGAAGTCTGACCGTGGATGAGTATTACGCTCGATTCATTGGTCAGCTGGACTTCATTCCCGGTGTGGATTACTCAGAGACCGTGAAGGTCGAGAAGTTCCGGGGAGGACTATTATTTCGCATTCAGATGGCGATGGGTGCTACCCTCTACACTACCATCCAGGTGCTAACATGAAAGCCATAAAATTCTTTACTTACTACATTACCAATTAACTTTGTGAGAACTTACCAAGGAGATTCCAGAGTGTTATGAGGCTGCCTCGAGGACTGAGCTAATGCTCCGGACTCGGGAAGAGACTCGCAGGGCAAAGAAAAGGAAGAACCCTGAAGGAGAGTCTGAGGGTGGAGGAGCATCTCCAGGAGGAGGCCAGAGAAAGGGAAAGTAAGGACTTATCCCACTCTAAATTGTTTATTATATAAATACCTTATAATACTGAACCGAAACCTTGAACAGGAAATTCTTTAAAAAGAAAGGGCAACAGGGTCACAAGGGAAAGAAAGGAAAGAGCCGTCCTTCAATTGACCGGCCCAGCTATTGATGCTAAGCCTCTGAGATCTGCACCTCCTAAGGGTGAGAACACCTACCTCTTAAATACAAATATAATCTTAACCTTTATACCACAGATTTTAACTTAAACTTAAATACTACCATTAGGCACCGGACAGCCCCAGCGCCATTTTTACTGTAAGCGTTGTGGGAAGACCATCCAGGGGTCGATTGCGAAGGCCGCAAAGTCGAATGTCGGTGCTGCCACAAAGAAGGCCATAGGGAATTTGAATGCTGGATGAACCCAGAGAGCCGTAATTACAGGCCACCAAAGAATACTCAAAGACCTCAGTTGGAGGATCTGGAGTACCACGAGGCGGTCAGAATGGCCAGACATCTACTGATGCTGGAGCCTATAAAGGCAAGGGAGTAGATAGGGCATGAGTACCCTAACTCCATGAGACCGCTGGTGGAAGACTTTTACTTACTATGTTGTGTGCTTACTTGAATGTTAGAAGGAGCTATGTTATAAGTATGTGGGAGTGTGTCATTGACCACTCGCCTTTTGTGTAAGACTTGGGATTAGTTGTGTGTACTCAGTACCAATAAGCTTGAACCTTGAAGGATAATATATATGAACAGGATGTTTAATGCTTACATTATCATGTAGCCTACTAAATGACACAGAGTCAATGAGACCGGAAACTACTGAACCAGAATTTCCACCTGCATGGCGCACTTGCTATTGCAAGCGCTATGACAAGAAAACCACTGAAATTTCCATCTGCCTTGCGCACTTGCTACAGCAAGTGCAGCGACAGCAACAGCAACAGTAACAGCTACTGCAAATGCAACTGCAACAACTACTACTTTTAACCTTTTAAAAAAAACTGTTTTACAAACTTTTCATTCAAACCTGGGATTAGAAACCTATGCAATTTTGGAAGGACCGATAGTCCAACCACTGCAACTGGACACATTATACAGCCACTATGACTGTAAAAAAAAACACACCGTTTAAACGTTCGAGGAAGTTTCAGACAGGGCTTATTAGCCAAATACCACAGTGTATACTTGCATTTAATGCTAATCACTACTAGTGATAATGTTTAGTCCTTATGGACAAGCATACCCTTTGTAGATGCACCACCGTCAGTGAGGATGGTTGGGAAGTGAAGAGCCAAGTTGCTCAAACTATTATGCAATCTGCAATGCATCCAATTACATGGATGAGGGGACGAATATGAATTATGGATGAGATATGATAAAAAAAAAAAACAGGGAGAAAAAGAAAATTGTGTTGTACTCAATGAGATCAAAAAAAGAGGAGAAACAAGTTTGCTAATATAGCACGGATTTTACTTACACCCGAATTGAATAATACTAGTCTATGATACAAGTTACCACGGATTGCCACAAAGGCAATAGCACTTATTACAGGATAACTGATAACATGAACTATTACAAAAAAAAAAAGCAAGCAAAAGAAGAAAAACAAAAAAAGAGAGAAAGAAGAAGAGGAAAAAAAAAGAGATATCCATCAAAGGGAGATTGACAACAGAATACTTCACATAACCGTGTGACAGACATTACCAGTTTACTAAACGAGTCATGGGACGACCGCACTCCGTTAGGAGCATGTGGGCCTGACAGACTTATTTTTGAGTTAGTCGGGTAAGTAGTAATGTATCAGTACGGTACCCCATGCAAGTAGACAAGTAGTGTTAGGAACGCGAGAAGTAGTCAACTCCACTCTACTACGGACAGTAAGAAGGATTACCTCGAAGATGGACGAGAAGAGCCGCAGTTAAAACAACGGGCTAGGAAAAAAAAAAAAGAAGAACCTTCAACAGAGAACAGTAGACAGTATACAGTGAAGACAGGGAAACAATTCAAGGACAGGAACCCAAAAAAAAAAAGCAACAGGAAAACCCATTATGGACGAAAATATGTAGAACCCTCATAAGGATCAAGCAAATGCTTGCAATCCAGAGGAAATCTACCAGATGATATGGACATAAACGCGTGACTACGCAAGGAGAAAAGATAAAGCTATATGATAGCAGATACCTTAAGCAAAGAACAATGGATTTGGAATGTACCACTCACAGGATAATTCGCACATCTTATCTGTTTGACTCATGAGATATTAGCTGTTGAGCGTTTACGCCTCTGCACTCTGTATGACTGAGTGTTTTGGTATTGCACTCGTGCAGTTATTAATCTAGTGAGAACGCAGAAAGATAAAGTGGATATCAACAAGAGTGTGTAAAAAAAAAGAACTCAACAGTGTGTCACTCCCGGAACAAAACACCAGGAGACATGGATGACAAACATCATCTTTGTGGACATTTAGGCTGGTACGTCTTAGTATTACAAAGACAAGTGCAAAGAGCACTAAGTACTAACAATGGCCAATGTCATAGTATACCTCAACTGAATATCAGTGAGAAAGACACACGCATGTATGCTAGTGATCCAAACAAGTGGATTCACAGCAATGGAAAAAAAAAGAAAGGCAAATTGAGCCTGTGTTCATGGGTCTGCACCTCATACGGAGCGAGTGGGCCCATTAGAATGAATTTGGAAGAGAGCACAAATAGATTAGTGCCTCACCTTTACGAATTGTGGAGCCCAAAAGGGCTAGAGTCATACCCCATCTCTCTGATATGAGGATAATCCACGAGTTGGTAAACTCTTTGAGAGCCAAGTATCCAGCGCTCCTTGTTGAGCGGCTGTTGTATACTTGTGGGGTACGGGGGCGTAACCCTTTTTAAGGGGGTAGAGCCTCTTGGCTGTGCACATGTGTGCACTAAGTTTTGGCTGTTTGATATGCATTGCATACAAAAAAAAAGAAGAGAATTGGTGGTGTGCGGGGCATACGAGGTTTGTTTGGTTAGTATGTGAATTACTTAGTATGCATAGCATACAGTGAATTGGTTTTGTTGGTTATGGTTGGCACGCGGGGCGTGCGCTGTTTGGTTTGTTTGTGTGGATGTACACTTGTATGTACGTATCTTACGAGATACCTGTATGAATGTTGTGTCTACACCATGTGTGTAACACCTTGCTTATGCTATTTGTGATATGTATTCATATTGCTTTATAGAATGATTACATATGGTATCGCCTAGATACGAAATGAATCATTAGATATGGAATGTGGAACAATGGAATGTTATGGACACCTCAGGAGGTTGTCAGGACTTGTAGAACTGATAGGAATGATGGTGCTGATGGATCACCTATATCCATATGATTGAACTAACGCCACAACGTGATGGCTATGTGCTGTATAAGCGCAACACAATGTGTGTAAATGATATATCAGATAGATATACATTATGGGAATAATGGGTAGTTATACATTATATACTTACTTATTTGATTAGAGACTTCGGGACGAAGTCTTTTAAAGGGGGTAGACTGAAATACCCCAAACTGATTAAACACGGATTAAATATCAAATCATATTAATTAAGGCTTAAACATGCCTTAAAAGTCAACTGAGAACAACAGTGGTCAACACCAAACAAGATGTTGCACCCCTTTGACTGTTAAGGGTAAACAAATACCCAAATGAACTATGTAGGACTAAAAATTTGTCCTAAGTCTATTAACATAATATTAAACACATTAAAATTGTTGGGCAACACTCCAACACAAAGAAAAAGCACTTTCATGCTTCAAGGTCAAAAGGGCAAAAATGTGCTCTAAGAAACCTTAAAGGTCTAATGACCTCTAAATGATATAAAATTGAATTACATGATCAAATCATGTAAGGAACACAACAAAACCGTTGTCAAAGAAAACAGAGCTCAGAAACACCAGGCAACACAAATGTGTGCTAAAACTCCTTAAAGCACGTTTTTGTGAAATTGTCTTTTAAATTGGTTTTAAATGGGCTAAAAGGTTATAAATACCTTTAAATATAATAAATATCATATATATGATATTAGGAATTTAATTTCCAAATTTTTCAGATTTTTACAAATTTAATATTAAAATATTAATAAAACCCTGAAGTGGGGCCCGCAGGAGTCAAAATGACCAAGTTTGGTCAATGGGCAGCTAAAGACCCATTTGCCCTTGTGGAAATCGGCTGGCATGGAGGTGGGATGACAACATAAGTCATTGATTGGCAATAATGCTGCCTAATACAAACAAGAATAGTAAAAGCTTAAATTATTCTTACTTTTCAATTATTTCAACCTTACCTAGCTCTTTCCTCCTTCCTCCCTCCTTGCACTTCCCTTCTGCCCAGCTGAGCTCCTCCCTTCCATGAAGCTCTCAAGGTCTGTTCTTGAGCATGGAAGGCAGATCTAGCTCCTAAGTTCCTAATGTAAGTGTTTAATGTCTTTTTAGTCATTTTTAGCCCTTTTTCTTCTTTCTTCATTTCTTCACTACCAACACCTAATTTTCGTGGCTCAACAATTCCTATGGCTTATTCTCAGTGTTCTAAGGTTAGAACAAGAGCTAAACTCAGTTGAGACCAGTAGGGGACCAAGGTTGTTGTAACACCCCTACTATTAATACAGTCATTAACGTCCAATCTCCTTGCTCATCAGATACTCGCAGCGGATATATACTTACATACAATGGGTGATACAATGCTGTTAGTCACCCACGTGACTAACAAGGCTACTGATTCTACATACAGCATCGGTCTGATGGACCGGAATCCCGAGTACTACAAATCTACAATACATTCTCCACTTACCAATTACTACTACAATCTGCATTCAATACAATACTCCAAGTACCATACAGTGTAATCTACATACCGAGTTTACTAGGTTCCTTATACAAGTATAATACCTCTTCAAGTTCATACATACTCACTAAGAGACTTACTTACTACCCATTCCTCGCTACTACATTACTTTCTAAATACAAGGGGTGTGCTAGTTGATACACCTCTACATTCTACTACTACTATCCAATGTAGCCGCCGGTCTCGTGCCTTGACCACATTCGCTTCGGGTACCTGCACACTAAAAAATGTCCCCCGAAGGGGTCAGCTTTCGCCGAGCATGATAACCGCATACCCCGCGTACTAGTGAGGGTACGCCGACCACTTGGTCGAATACATGCGGTTCATTTGTTCATACATACATGCATACATGCTTTCTTACATATACTACTACGATGCTCTACGCAAGAATACATACATACACTTCAATGCATACACTTCAGTTCATACATAGTATCCACATAGCCCAACGATACATACTTACCTTCTGAATTCCGTGATACCCAATACAATATACAATACATACGCAAATCATACACAATCCAATAACTTGTTAGCCCATATTGGTCCACCCGGGTTAATCGGGTGGAGATTACTCTTTTACTCATTTACTCCATACATACACATACTTACTCATTCTCATACTCATACTTACTTGCTTACTCTTACTCTTACTCATGTTAAGTCGTCGGGACCTCCGGCCCGGGGACTACTCTACTCCCCCACCACCGGGATTTACTTGGTTCACCAATCCAGGATGCTACCCACTTAAGGGATTTGGGCCGTGGACCAGCTTACGAACCAGGAATCGGATCCAACCTCTTGTGTCACCTCATCCTCACGCGTGGCCGAAGCTATATCGGACTTGTACTCATTCCAATTTACTCACTTAAGTTAGGAGTTAGATAGTTAGGAATTAGCACAAGTCAACATTCAAGCCACAATAGTACGGTACGAAGTTCATATACACTTCCATATGAAATACAGTGCAACATACAAGTACACTACAAATACAACACACATCGTCATCATCCATATGTTTCATGAATTATACAAACTATTGTTCAAGACAAATATCAAGAACAATGTGAACAAGCACAAGTAAGTGCAATGTAATCCGGTTCGTGCATTTATCTTATTAGGTGGTCAAATAAGCACACAAATCGGGGTAACCAGATTAGGATACAGGGCATGAAGAAATCATACCTTTCACACGTTGTACTTGTATCCCAACGTTCCTCCGGTATTCACAATTCAAATCCTATGATATACATACATTCAAATGATTAATCTAACTATTATTACTTAATTCGTACTTACTATGTCCTCACACTTCTTATACTTACACATACTTATTTACTTTTCTTTACCTTAAGTCTTACTTTCTTACTTAACTTAGGTTTACTTTCTTACATGTACATGTATATGTGGATATACATACATATACATATATATATACATATATATATATATATATCATCATTATTTAAATTTTTTTTTTTTTTTTTTTTTTGTCAGGACCAGACTTGCGACCGACCTTGCAAGTCCGGTCCATCCAGTAGCTACCAGTACCGAAAATTTCTGGCCCGACCGAACTTGCAAGTCCGGTCGCAAGTTCGGTCGATTCCAGTAGCTATCCTCGGGAAATTTTTCTGGACCGACCGAACTTGCATGTCCGGTCGCAAGTCCGGTCGATTCCAGTAGCTTACACGATGGGAATTTTTCTGGCCGACCGACTTGCATGTCCGGTCGCAAGTCCGGTCGATTCAGTAGGTTACAGACGGGGAAATTTCTGGTCCGACCGAACTTGCAAGTCCGGTCGCAAGTTCGTCCGGCCCAGTATTTGCATTTTAATTTCTGTTTTCAGTCCTCTCTTTTACCCACTACTTCCCCATTGTTCCTACACTTATTCCCACATGTTTATAACATAATTACACCTCCTAATACACCTTATTGTTCATCACCACCACTTACTACTCAACTTACATTCACTTACACATTTTTCCTCATTTCATTTCCACACTTATACTAGTTTCTTCACACCAATGCTACAGATTTTACAATCAACTCTCCCATCCAATATTTTCTCAACCAACGTCATCCTAGCATTCTAACTACATTTCCAAGTAGTTACACATCTATTCCCAATCCAACTCCTCATTTCACCACCAATCTTGTACACTCATTTCTCCTAGTTCCCACTATGCACTTAAATACTCTTTGCTACAGATTTTGTCATTTACAATCCTCTTCCGTATCTCCCTCTTCGATCGACATTTCTAACATTCCTAATGCATTTAGAATACATTACCTATCTCTCTCCACTTACCCTCTATTTTCCTTAATCAAAATCTGCTACACATGCACACATTGGTCACCTAGTTTCTAACACACTAAGTGTTCCATTCCTAGGTAAATTTTGCCATAACCTCCCCTATAATTTTACACTCTCACACACATTATAATTTTCACATTTCTATACTCATTCCACCTGTTTGCAATAGACATCAATATACAAGCTCCCATACATTATACCAACACTAAACAATCACTTAAAAATTCCTGCACTTAAACACTCAATTCCCAATCTGTTTTGACAGTTTAAAATGTCTTTTTAAGGCTTCCCAATGCTTATACTCTCTTACACATTATACTACTAACTAACGCATTACAACTTTACAATACATGTTTTTACTTCTAAAATCTGTTACATACTCATTTACCAAGATATCCAAGACAAGCATATTTACCTTGTTACTCCACAAGCTTCTCCTTTCTTTCTCCTTCCTCTTTCCTTCCCCTTTCTCACCGGTTTTGTAAACTTCAATCCCTCTAAACACTACCAACATTTATACATATGTTTCAATACTAAAACCCACACTAAATCTTATTTAAGCTTTTAGTGTACATTCTAGGGTTTAGGAGTTTCATACCTTGCAAGGTTTATAAAACACTTGAAGTAGCTCAAGAATAATCTTTCCACCCTTTCAAAGATGCCAAAACCGGCTGGGCATAAGAGGAGCAAGCAAGGCTTAGTTCACATTTTCGTTTTGCCATTTAGGCTAGAAAAAGATGGAGTTTTTGAAGAGATTTTTACCTTAGAAGAACAAGGAGAGCAAGGGCCTTCTAATGGTGGTGTTGAAGCTCCCAATGGGGTATACCCATAAAAACGAAAGTGCTTGTTTTCAAGTTTTTGAAAAGATAGGAATGTAGCCTTTGATGAGGGGATTCCAATGGTGGTGTTTTTTAATTTTTGGAAGAGGCTTGCTAAGGTAACAAGAGGAGAGAAGTGCTAGTTTTTGTGTTTGTTCTCATTCCTCCATGGAATCGCATGAGGTTGAAGAAAGAAAGAAAAGAGAAGGTGAGAGGGGCTGCTCCACGTGAGGGAAAAGAGAGATGGGAATAGGAGAGAGAATATGTGTGAGTGGGGTAGTTTATTATTTTTGTTTGTTTTGTAAGTAGAGAGTGTGAGTGAGTGTGTGAGAGAGTGTGAGAGGAGGGGGGGAAATAAAGCCCATCGGCTACACCCCACACACACACCCCAATTTTACTTCTTATTTTGAAAGTGGACACATAACTCTTGGCTATTTATACTTCTACCCCACAACTTACCCCCGTTTTCGACAGTTTTTACTAATTTCTCGTTTTCTTGATTTTATTGGTCCTAAAGCTTCACTAATATTTATTACTGATATTTTAGTTGACCAAAATTGTTACGAGTCTATTTGACCCGCTTAAAGACACGTTTTCCCGGTTACCTCGAAAAACGCGCTTTAAGGTTCGTTCGTGATTTTAATCCATTTTAAGGATCCGTTTTCTTCGGGATTTGTTCCCTAGTATTTATTTAGACTTAATTAAGCCTTTAGAATCCTTAGAACACGCTAACCGAGGCCTCATACCTCCTATGGTTATTTAACGCTTATTTAGCGTTTTTCACTTTTAAAGTGTTTCCTTATTTCTTTTGGATTTATTTTTCCTTACCAATATTACTTAGGCATTATTAGCCTTTAATTACGTATTAGGTTAATCTTAATCCCTATATTTAAGTTCGGGGTATTTCAATCTACCCCCCTTAAGAACTTTGTCCTCAAAGTTGTTCGAGGTTATGGGATTACTGTACTTACTCATTTATACTTGCCTAATACCAAAGCCATACATTCCTCCTCCTACAATTCCAGACTCGTTACTCAGGTTTCTCCTTCCCATACCATACCAATGTACAATACCTATTCCAATCCATATTACTACTTACCATCCGGTTCCTCATTACCACATTTATACGTACATACAGTGCAAAGCTATCCCCAAAGCAATGCAATACACATACAATCCCGCAGGCACTCTGGTCATCTAGACACGGGACTCCTCTATGTCCCGCTGCCCTTGGAATAATACACATACTACACTACTATCTTCTCCGTACACAGCTTCCCACAAATTCTTAACCTTCATGTAAGAGAAATACTTTCACTACTACCAATTAAAAATTTTCTAAAACACATAACTCCAAAGTCCAATATAATATACCTTACTTCATCCTATGTGTGATTTTTGTGACCACTTAAGGGGAGCTTCAAGAATCATTCGACCCTGATGTGATCAGCATCAGTGTTGAACTATCTTTCCACCCCAATTTGTGTTCGGTTTCCCTTGATCTGATCAGGATCAAGTTCGATTCGACTTCCCACATCAGTTTCAAACAGCATTAATTCAATTATTTCATGTTTTATCTTTTTACTCTTCCTAGTCATTCATACATCTCCAAAGGATGGAATCAGTCCATCAATCATCCTCACTCTATTTCCCATTGCTTTACTCCATGGTTCAATCCTAATGCTCATTTCCTCAACCTTCACTACTTCCATCCATTACTCACCATCATCTCCTATTTTCTAACTACGGAATACTACACTTATAAGATTTAGTTGGCTTCAATTGTTTCACATATTTTACTTACGATTCCACTACTCATAAACTTCATTCATCTACTATCCTCATTCCTTTTGTGTACTACTTCTTCAAAGGTTACAATACTTGTGGAGCTCCGTCCACTACTCATTACTTTTCTTTTACTAATACTCTTACACTGGTGTTACAAGATAGGTACGTTCCTCCTATGGTATTTGCATGTTAATGCCTAGTTACCATAATTACAATATGAATGAGTACTTATGTTTGTTTAACATAGTACCAATCATCAATTTGATTCACATTTGTGCTATGCACATTACGGTTTAAGTGTTTTATTCATAAAAACTTACATTAAGCGGTTTTTCGCTCTACCCTCCCTTAAAAGGGATTACGCCCACGTAATCTACCATGTGTTATTATTATTAACATTGGTTTAATCAATTTGGGCAACTGAAGCGTTTAGCTTCACTACGGTACATTATACAATATACTCTGGTCAAAGGGTCTCAACCATACCAATGGTTTAGTCTTTGCACCAGATTTCTATATGAGTTTATTTAACTCATCCTTAATTCGGTTCTAGCCTATTAGGCTTCAAGGCATTATAGCCATTTTTGCTATACTTACTAGCTGGGCCCACTAGCTTCTGCTGCGCGACCCTGATAACTCGGGTTATTTACCCTTCGTGCTATCCTTAATGTACTATGCATCACCTTTTATCCGTCTATTATGGGCATAAGGTTTATTAAACAAATGCGGTATTCTTTTACCCGTGTTTGAACTCAATGAGTTAAGGTTTATAACCAGCTCTCTGGTAATCTTCTGCACATGCTATTCGTGCTTCTACGATTATTCGTTAAGCTCCTCCGGCTTATTGTCGGGCGAGGTTAAGTCACTACTTAGTTTTAGTGCTTCCTCTGTGTCACTAGCTTCTGAATTCTACCAGTTTCCCTGGTTCAGTACAAGTGTTCTTTACTTGTATGACCTTGCATCTCTATGCGTCGGTCCTAGTGACTTTCCTTACGTCTCTTTTCACTCCTCATTCCATTGGAATTCACACTTTGTGATTGTTAGTGTATTGTACACTCTTCGTGCTTCTTTGGCCTTAGGCCGCACGGTTTGTTGCTAAGTTTGCTGAACTGGCTAGTGCCATGTTTGTTGGGAAAAGAAAGGTTTACTACGGTTTACATTCTCCATATCCCTAGCCATCCCATTAGATCATTAGCTGCCTAAACGCAATACCAAAACACTCAGTCCTACAGAGTGCAGAGGCGTAAACGCTTGACAGTAAGTCACTTATGTGATAGAAAGAATATTTCCTGTGTGTCATCTCATACTTATACTCTGTGTTATTGCTTAGCTACTCCCTCATAGCGGTCGCTTGTTGCGCACCGTGTTCTTACTCACTGTACAACATTGTCTTTACTTGTTTCTGTTACTGTGATAGTTTCTCTTTACTCATTGCCATTGTCATTGGCACCATTCCCTTATGGTATGAATACCCTGGGGTTTTCCATGTTCGTGTGTATGACGGTTGTCGTAGCATACCGCACTACTACTATCTTCCCATAGTGGGGATGTTTTATTTCAGTTTAGGTTTCATGTGTAGGTTGGCTTACCTCACACATTTTCATTATTGTGATACAATTCACCAAGTATCTTGGTTGACCAAGGATGAATAACTCATCGGGTCATAAGCGCTCTTGAGCGTTAATCATTCATGGTGTTCAGTGTGCGTTCACATTAACTGCTTTGTTAATTATTGCCTTTCGGTGCTGAGCATTGGTTTAGGCTCTGGCTGTGTAGTTTTGCTTGTATGTATTTTACCAGGACATCCCGTGAAACTTCAAGGGTTTCCTGGTCCCGTTCTATCATTGGTAAATGAAGTTCTGGTTGAGAGGTTGTTGCCACTCATAGGTCTCATGAAAGGTTTACCATGTGAGTATTTGTAATGTTCACCACATGCTTGGGTGCATGAGGAGTATACTTACTCCCTTAAGAGTCGTAATGGTTTGGAAATCTCATTTCCTGATTCCATCGCCTCTTGGCAATATCTATATGCGTAGGCTTTACTGTTATAATAAATGGAAACCTTTCTAAGGATTCACATCTTCACCACCTTGGTGGTCTTTCGGTTAACGAGGGGTACTTTCCCTTGGGTTCTCGTAGTGTCCAATGTGGACTAGGCCATTGTTGGCATTATCATGATTCTTATGCCTCTGTGTACAATTGCTACAGAAGGCATGAGGGTATTTAACTCCGTCAGCTGTATACTAGACTGGTGCTCTAGTGACAGTGACACTGAGGTGGCCATTACTACAAGCCACTCAGGGTGTTGGGTTGGATTTATGGTCCAGTTGTTGATTTCTTGTCGTATGAGGCAATATCTCTTGTAGGTCTTGTTAACAATGGTGCCGGTTTTGCAACCGTTTAAGTTTATATAACGTATTTGGTTTGCAACTTCTGAGTCGTATTGCTGCAAGCTATGCTTTTTGCAAGCTGTTTATACATGTTTTCCACTCCTTGTATACCGTCATAGGTTGGAGATATTATTGGGCTCCATGGTAAGTCGTGGCATCACGCTTCCGTTCATAGGAGACCCTTTAGGCAATCAGGTGTTAATAGGTGCCTCAGTATTTTAGGGCATTCCTGTTAAGTGAAATCCTTCGTTTCGTCCTCAAACCGGTGTTTCGTGTTGCCTTCGGTGTCCTAACCGAGTGTTCGTTTTAGCTCCCGTGCTCATGTCGTTACGGTTGTTCGACTGTTATTAACGCAGACACCCTTCAAGGATCGCTCCTGGGTGTTGGTGGCTGTGCCGTTACATCCGGCTAATGTTTATAACGTGTGTCGTCCTCTATACCGTCTTATGGTATTGTAGCTGAGTCGTCCCCTTTTGGGTTGTAACGTCTCCCGTTCTTGGGTAGACTGTTTACACTTGCTCCTAGTGCTTAGGACTAGGTTTGATATCCCCTTCAATGATGGAGTGTACTTGTGGTAATCTTGGGGTTGCTCTTGGGAGTTCTGTCCCGTTTGTTGAGCATTGTTAGGTTCACATTAGGCATTCGCCTTCATGTGTTTAGGCTGGGCATTCCATCCAGCTGTCAGGTAATTGCTTAGATTATTTGAGACATATCCAATGTCTATACTGTTTAGTCTGTGCCTTTTTGCACTTCCTAGTTCTTACTCCTTATCTTCAGATGGGTCTTCTGAGTTCCTTTATGCTGAATTGTCTGAGGTGTCCAGTTGTTCTGGTTTGAACTCACTGATGGTCCGTAGAACGGAGCTGACTACTTCCCGTGTGTCGTACACTACACGTGCACATACGTGGGGTACCATGTTGATACGTTGCCACTTACCCAACTATATGTCGGGCCCGCAAGCTCCTTCGGAGTGCGGTTGTCCCACATCCCGTAACGGGTACACTCGTAGTGTTCGTCACACGCCTAGGTGAAGTATTCTATTGCCAACTCCTCTTGTATCATCCTATGATACTCACCATAATGTTGTTGGTCTGGTTTTAAAATCCAAGGTTTTTAAAAGAGGGTTGTGGTTTTGAAAAGAAAATTTTGGGTTTAAAACAATGGTTCGGTGTTAAAAGAATCTCTCATGGCATAGCCATGTTTGAGGTCTTGACCAAGTCTAGCCTCTCGCTGACTGGTATGTTCTAAATACAGTGGTCGGGCCGTTAGGCCTTTCCAAGGTTCCACGTCTGGTTTTAGGATGTGTGATCCTGTGGTTGTTTCGTTACAGTCACCGTACATTACTATGTACTTGTGACGTATTAGTGTTCCTTTACATATCTCTGTCTTTACTGCACTTGCCTGGCAAGTGCGTGGTACGGTGGTTTTTGGATAATCCTATACCAATCTTGGTATGGTTTCTGCTTGTATTTGTTAGTCTTGTTGACCTTTTCCCTTGATCTTGTTGATCTGCAATTGGTATACTCGCTCCTTTAGGTAGCTTCTTAATGATCTAGACATGGTTGTCGTAGATCTGGGTACTCCTCCACTCCTTGGAGGTTCCCGTTCTATTTGGTTTAGTGTCGCTCCTTGTGGCTCGTTCCCACACATTGTGGTGGTTACTGAGCCTTCCTTGTTTAGGCACTACTCTTGTAGTCCTATTGGATTATATCTCATGGTTGTTCTTGTAGTTGTCTGAGCTATATTGGCCAGGTATTGCAACCTTAATGGCGTTGTAGTTTTGGAGTTAACCGCTCCTGACTATGTCCTTAGTCAGCTAGCATACCGTTGGTGGTATTATTCAAGTATTACTATCCCGTAGACTTGTGTCTCGGGTTCCGTTATTACTCCTTTTTCCATTTCGTTCACAGTTAGTGCTTCTTTCCTGCTGCTGGTTGTCTAGCTATTCTCGCGACTGCTAAGCACGTCGCCCCATGCTGTTGTAAGTTGTAGCCTCCTCGTGGTTGGAGTGCTCTTCCTACCGCTATTAAGTGCGGGTATTGTGTTCAACCGGGATCCATCTCCGGACTTCCAGTTCTTGGAATCTACTATATGTCGGTTCTTGTTTACTGTGTGATTGCTTCACAACTGCCAGATCGGGTTTCCCCGAGTATGAGAGGACTTTCCTTCTCTCTGGCGTCCTTTCCCAAGTTATACAATGGGGTTTGCGGCGGGCGGGACTGGTATTGTAGGTATCCGGTACTCACCCGGTAGTTCCTAACTAGCATATCTCTAATGCTAACACTCAGCCCTTAGCCCTAAGCTTCTAATTCCTAACTCGGTATTCCTAAACTCGGTATTTCCAGTCATCAGAGCGATACTTCGCTCTGATACCACTTTTTGTAACACCCCTACTATTAATACAGTCATTAACGTCCAATCTCCTTACTCATCAGATACTCGCAGCGGATATATACTTACATACAATGGGTGATACAATGCCGTTAGTCACCCACGTGACTAACAAGGCTACTGATTCTACATACAGCATCGGTCTGATGGACCGGAATCCCGAGTACTACAAATCTACAATACTTCTCCACTTACCAATTACTACTACAATCTCCATTCAATACAATACTCCAAGTACCATACAATATAATCTACATACCGAGTTTACTAGGTTCCTTATACAAGTATAATACCTCTTCAAGTTCATACATACTCACTAAGAGACTACTTCTACCCATTCCTCGCTACTACATTACTTTCTAAATACAAGGGGTGTGCTAGTTATCACCTCTACATTCTACTACTACTATCCAATGTAGCCGCCGGTCTCGTGCCTTGACCACATTCGCTTCGGGTACCTGCACACTAAAAATGTCCCCCGAAGGGGTCAGCTTTCGCCGAGCATGATAACCGCATACCCCGCGTACTAGTGAGGGTACGCCGACCACTTGGTCGAATACATGCGGTTCATTTTTCAACATACATGCATACATGCTTTCTACATAATACTACGAGCTCTACGCAAGAATACATACATACACTTCAATGCATACACTTCAGTTCATACATAGTATCCACATAGCCCAACGATACATACTTACCTTCTTTCGTGATACCCAATACAATATACAATACATACGCAATCATACACAATCAATAACTTGTTAGCTTATTGGTCCACCCGGGTTAATCGGGTGGAGATTACTCTTTTACTCATTACTCCATACATACGCATACTTACTCATTCTCATACTCATACTTACTTACTTACTCTTACTCTTACTCATGTTAAGTCGTCGGGACCTCCGGCCCGGGGACTACTCCGTCCCACCACCGGGATTTACTTGGTTCACTAATCCAGGATGCTACCCACTTAAGGGATTTGGGCCGTGGACCAGCTTACGAACCAGGAATCGGATCCAACCTCTTGTGTCACCTCATCCTCACGCGTGGCCGAAGCTATATCGGACTTGTACTCATTCCAATTTACTCACTTAAGTTAGGAGTTAGATAGTTAGGAATTAGCACAAGTCAACATTCAAGCCACATTTACAATATACAGTACAATATACACTTCCATACGAAATACAGTACAATACAATACACTACAAAATACAATACACATCATCATCATCCATACATTTCATGAATTATACAAACTATTGTTCAAGACAATATCAAGAACAATATAAACAAGCACAAGTAAGTGCAATATAATCCGGTTCGTGCATTTATCTTATTAGGTGGTCAAATAAGCACACAAATCGGGGTAACCAGATTAGGATACAGGGCATGAAGAAATCATACCTTTCACCGTTGTACTTGTATCCCAACGTTCCTCCGGTATTCACAATTCAAATCCTATGATATACATACATTCAAATGATTAATCTAACTATTATTACTTAATTCGTACTTACTATGTCCTCACACTTCTTATACTTACACATTACTTATTTACTTTTCTTTACCTTAATTTTACTTTCTTACTTAACTTAGGTTTACTTTCTTACATGTACATGTATATGTGGATATACATACATATACATATATATATACATATATATATATATATATCATCATTATTTTAATTATTTTTTTTTTTTTTTTGTCAGGACCGGACTTGCGACCGACCTTGCAAGTCCGGTCCATTCCAGTAGCTACCAGTACCGAAATTTCTGGCCCGACCGAACTTGCAAGTCCGGTCGCAAGTTCGGTCGATTCCAGTAGCTATCCTCGGGAAATTTTTCTGGACCGACCGAACTTGCATGTCCGGTCGCAAGTCCGGTCGATTCCAGTAGCTTACACGATGGAATTTTTCTGGCCGACCGAACTTGCATGTCCGGTCGCAAGTCCGGTCGATTCCAGTAGGTTACAGACGGGGAAAATTTCTGGTCCGACCGAACTTGCAAGTCCGGTCGCAAGTTTCCCCGGTCCCGCCCAGTATTTGCATTTTAATTTCTGTTTTCAGTCCTCTCTTTTACCCCACTACTTCCCCATTGTTCCTACACTTATTCCCACATGTTATAACATTAATTACACCTCCTAATACACCTTAGTTCATCCACCAACTTACTACTCAACCTTACATTCACTTACACATTTTTCCTCATTTCATTTCCACACTTATACTAGTTTCTTCACACCAATGCTACAGATTTTACAATTCAACTCTCCCATCCAATATTTTCTCAACCAACGTCATCCTAGCATTCTAACTACATTTCCAAGTAGTTACACATCTATTCCCAAATCCAACTCTCATTTCACCAATCTTGTACACTCATTTCTCCTAGTTCCCACTATGCACTTAAATACTCTTTGCTACAGATTTTGTCATTTACAATCCTCTTCCGTATCTCCCTCTTCGATCGACATTTCTAACATTCCTAATGCATTTAGAATACATTACCTATCTCTCTCCACTTACCCTCTATTTTCCTTAATCAAAATCTGCTACACATGCACACATTGGTCACCTAGTTTCTAACACACTAAGTGTTCCATTCCTAGGTAAATTTTGCCATAACCTCCCCTATAATTTTACACTCTCACCACACATTATAATTTCACATTTCTATACTTATTCCACCTGTTGCAATAGACATCAATATACAAGCTCCCATACATTATACCAACACTAAACAATCACTTAAAAATTCCTGCACTTAAACACTCAATTCCCAATCTGTTTTGACAGTTTTAAAATGTCTTTTTAAGGCTTCCCAATGCTTATACTCTCTTACACATTATACTACTAACGCATTACAACTTTACAATACATGTTTTTACTTCTAAAAATCTGTTACATACTCATTTACCAAGATATACAAAGACAAGCATATTTACCTTGTTACTCCACAAGCTTTCTCCTTTCTTTCTCCTTCCTCTTTCCTTCCCCTTTCTCACCGGTTTTGTAAACTTCAATCCCTCTAACACTACCAACATTTATACATATGTTTCAATACTAAAACCCACACTAAATCTTATTTAAGCTTTTAGTGTACATTCTAGGGTTTAGGAGTTTCATTACCTTGCAAGGGTTTATAAAACACTTGAAGTAGCTCAAGAATAATCTTTCCACCCTTTCAAAGATGCCAAAACCGGCTGGGCATAAGAGGAGCAAGCAAGGCTTAGTTCACATTTTCGTTTTGCCATTTAGGCTAGAAAAGATGGAGTTTTTGAAGAGATTTTTACCTTAGAAGAACAAGGAGAGCAAGGGCCTTCTAATGGTGGTGTTGAAGCTCCCAATGGGGTATACCCATAAAAACGAAAGTGCTTGTTTTCAAGTTTTGAAAGATAGGAATGTAGCCTTTGATGAGGGGATTCCAATGGTGGTGTTTTTTATAATTTTTGGAAGAGGCTTGCTAAGGTAACAAGAGGAGAGAAGTGCTAGTTTTTGTGTTTTGTTCTCATTCCTCCATGGAATCGCATGAGGTTGAAGAAAGGAAGAAAAGAGAAGGTGAGAGGGGCTGCTCCACGTGAGGGAAAAGAGAAAGGGAATAGGAGAGAGAATATGTGTGAGTGGGGTAGTTATTATTTTTGTTTGTTTGTAAATAAGAGAGTGTGAGTGAGTGTGTGAGAGAGTGTGAGAGAGGGGGGGGGAAATAAAGCCCATCGGCTACACCCACCACACACACAATTTTACTTTTTATTTTGAAAGTGGACACATAACTCTTGGTTATTTATACTTCTATACTTCTACCCCACAACTTCCCGTTTTTGACAGTTTTTACTAATTTCTCGTTTTCTTGATTTTATTGGTCCTAAAGCTTCACTAATATTTATTACTGATATTTTAGTTGACCAAAATTGTTACGAGTCTATTTGACCCGCTTAAAGACACGTTTTCCCGGTTACCTCGAAAAACGCGCTTTAAGGTTCGTTAGTGATTTTAATCCATTTTAAGGATCCGTTTTCTTCGCGGGATTTGTTCCCTAGTATTTATTTAGACTTAATTAAGCCTTTAGAATCCTTAGAACACGCTAACCGAGGTCTCATACCTCCTATGGTTATTTAACGCTTATTTAGCGTTTTTCACTTTTAAAGTGTTTCCTTATTTCTTTTGGATTTATTTTCCTTACCAATATTACTTAGGCATTATTAGCCTTTAATTACGTATTAGGTTAATCTTAATCCCTATATTTAAGTTCGGGGTATTTCAGTTGGTTCAAATCTACACTTAGGTAAAATGTGCTTTAAGCTCATAACTTTTTTTTGATTCCCTTTGAATTTCGGCGGCTGTGAAATTTTGGCCATAACCTCATCTTCTTCTCCTTTTCATGTGGGATCTGTTTTGCTAGCCATTTGGACAGGATGGGCCGAGATCCAAGAGAAATAACCTCTTTTTTAGGCATTTTTCCAAGGTAAAACCTAATAACAAGGTATAACTTCGAGATCTAACTAATCCTTATGTAAATATGGTGGATCTAACACCTTGTTTTGTGTTTGGTTCAGTCGAAAACACTTAGAACTTTCCTTGCACCTTAAAAGGTAATTTTTGCCTTAAATTCTTACTTAAATTACTCATTATGGTTAGATTCTTGTTAGAGACTAACTAGGCCTTGTTTTCTGTTTGAAAACATGTTAAACAAGCTGTGGAGAATTCCTACTCAAGGTGGCCGAACCAAACAAGGCATACCTAAGCTAAATCAAGGTATAAATCACTTAAAAACCTTAATTTTGATACATTAACACAAGTTTAGTGTGTGTATATTAATGGCCGTGAGTGAAGGAGAAAAACAAGGTCTTATTTGACCTTAAAATGTTTAAGAAATGGTTTAATAAATTTTATAACTAATTAAACAAGCATTTGTCAAATTTAAGACATTATGTGGAAGTTTGGTTTAAACAATGAAACTATATGGTGAGGCCGAAATTTATATGTATTTTGGGACATTTATGTGTAATTTATTTTGCAAGCCAATGTTTGTAATAAGGCCATGTATTTTTAGGCCATTTATTATGCATTTACAAGCTTTATTTAAGTTTAGGTGATATATAATTATTACCGAAATGAATGGGGTCTTAGGTGTAATTAAATTAAATTTGAGGGCTTTAGAATAATAGGCCGAAATTAGAGGTAAAAAGGAGTTAAAAATAAAGTTTATAAGATTTTAAAAGTTTTAGGGTTAAATGGTGATTTCTAGAGAGTATGGGTGCAAACCGTAATTATTAAGAATTAATGGTCAAGGAAATATTAAGGTGGTCAACCTTGACCATATGCTAGGTTTTGACCAAAATAAATAAGTTAGATAACTTATTTAAGGTTTTATAGTAAGTTGTATTTTTATGGTAATATTTTTATGACATATGTGGTGAATATGTTATTACCAAAAATAAGGGTGTACAATGGTATTTTAAAACACCATGGGCTATTAGGAACTTTTTAGGAAATTATTGAGTTGTTTTTGGAATTAAAATAAACTATATATGTATAGTATATAGTTATTATGTCATTATGACACTTTGGAGAAAAATAGATGGTGGAATGGTAAATACCAAGAGTATATGGGTTAATAAGGATATTTATAACCCTTTGGTGAAATTTGGAGATTTTTAGAATTATATAGAGTATCTGTTGAGATATATGTATAATTATAGTTTTAATGATATTATCAAACTATATGTTATAAATTGGGCCTAATGATAATATAAAATGTATATTGAGGTCTATTCAGAATTTTGAAAAATAACCATAGGTTATACTCCTTTATAAGTTAGAATGTATATTTGAATGGAATATATAACATGGTGAAAAGAAGGGGTGATTTGGTAAATAAAGGAAAATTATGGTTAAAGGAAAGGTATAAGGTTTAATATATGCCTATGAGGCAATATACATAGTTTTGTATAAAAACTATAGGTTATGAGTTAAAGAAAATAAAAATATCATATCAAATGGCATTAGTATTTTGGTATAACATTACATAATGTTATGTGGTCAAAAGGAATTTAAATAAATTCGAGGGCTATACCGAATTAATCAGAGTTAGAAATGAATTTTAGACTATGGTCTACAATGTCATAAATGTTATGACAATTATATGGTATTAAGGTGATTTAAGGGAATTAATATAAGGAGGGGTACTCACATAAAAATAATGTGACAAACGATAATAAATGGGATTTATTAACTAAGGTATTTATTGAATAACCTTAGGAGTTGTAATTATACAACATAAAATGTTACATGATATTAGGATAATAATCTTAATACAAGTTGTACAATACAATACAACTAATGGGAATAATCATCTAATAAAAGATGATAAAATGTAACATAAAATATAAGAGTTTATGAAACTCACGAGAATTACCTACATGGTAAAAATATATATACATACACAAGAATAAAGTATATAAGGTGGATATATATATTTTGGTTGGAAACCATATGATTTAATGATGGTGGTGATTTAAAAAAAAAATATAGTTACAAACTATATGTTATGAGTTTTTGGGATGCAAATACTATTTGCTAAGATAATGAATATATAATACATGGTATGATAAGGAATGGTGGGAAATAATACAATATGGAAAAAAAAATAAAAATATTACAATATAAATAATCATGCATGCATACATGCAACTATAGGTTACGTACCTAAACTAGATGTGGATAAAATTAAAAGAAATACGACGAATTAAACTTAACAGTTGAAAAGTGTGACGTGTGAGTTTTAAGTAACAAAAAAACCGACTGTTTTAGAGAAACCCGTAACAACAACTGTAGAAAACAGGGGTGAATTGTCGGGGTTACTTATTATTCGGAATACCGGATGTGGTTAGTCATGGAGACTGACTTATAGTTTGTATTACCGTTTAGAGTATACTTCTGACAAGGACGCTTGACGAGCTACGGACTACACGGAGCGTAGGATCTTGCTGACTCATACTCCACCGTAATATTGTCAGGGTGACGGTATGTAAAGGGGTTTGCCGAGTTGACCTAAGGTTGCTCCTTGGGCTCGGATTTGGTTGATATAACTTGTATGTTGTTATGTGTCTCTGGTTGTCTTTGAGGACTTCCTCAGTTCAGGCTTCTGTGTGATCTGTGATAAGATTGTTTGCCTGAATGTGTTAATTAATATGCATGAATTGTATATTTATAGCTGCTTATTATTTACTGTTGTTGAGTTAACAGTATTGGTTCGTATATATGAACCTATATATATAAAACGAACTAGCGGCTGTGGTGCTATCTTATATGAAAAATAAGGAACGTAAGTAAAACGTTGTAGCACTATGATAATAACACATACATATTATCTGAGACTTGTGTACGGAGCATTGGCCTTTTCTATACGCCGCTCTCGTATCTAACACTGGATCCTGAGTTTACAAACTCTGGGTTGGACTAATGACCTTAGTCTGCTGTGTTAGAAAATTTGGTAATGCGATGCGATGCGATGGTATAATAAAAAATTAAAAGTTAATGAATGGAAGGAAAGCCAAGAGGATGTGGCTCTTGGTGCGCGCTGTGATCACAAAAATGATACCAGGATGTCCGCGTACGGGTCCGTAAGTATCAAGGAAATTCCCGTGAGCTAGAATGGCTCATTGGTCGGAGACTCTACCGTTGGAGTGGCTACTGCCGTGGGTGACCCGCCATAATATATGGGTAACTAGAGACGTGTCGTTTTAACGAGACATTGTCACTAGGTATAACTGAACAACTAAAACAATTGAAACTTATACAGTGGCGAACAATATCATGGACGAGACTTAATACTTGTTTATTATTCTCGTTGTTTCGCTTTGTTGTTCATTGGTTATACTTGTGGATATTTTATTGTGTGTTGATGGTTGGATGGAGCCTACAAGGCTAAGGTAAATTAACTATGGAAACTGTACGCTACGGCGAATGTACATTGTACATATGGATGGGGCTTGAAAGCCAAACTAAAATAAATTGATATTGGATGGTGAAGCTACGGCGGTTGTACATTGTGCAAAATATTGTTGTTATTGCTCGATACGTTCGATATACAAATGTTGTTTGAAATGTTCTATGAATGATTGGTTTGGACGGATGATTAATGTTTATGAATATTTGGATGGTTGATTATGTATATATACATTTATGCTACAGTATTGAATATAACTGTAAAATGGTAACATGAAACCGATCTAATAATAAGACGGTTAAAATGACAAGTGACCATTAGGGTCCAGGCCCGGCATACTCAGCGTCTATCGCTGATACTACGCCATTTCAGGTTGTTGATCATTGTCGGAGCTGAAGAGCAGGAACAGGGTAATTGGAGACGTTGTATAAAATGAAGATGGTGTATGGTCTTATGGTAAGATTGTGTATTTTCAGGATTGGGTAGATGCTCACTTGTCGATGTTTATGATTTGTGGATAGTGTGATGTATAGGAATTTCTCGTTATCACTGCGGTTAGCAGTTTATTTATTTTGGAAGTTGGTTGTAGTTTGGCTACGTTGCTCGCATGGGCGAGTAATGGCCGGTGACACCCGAGTGAGTTTGTAATAGTTATTTATTTTACCGCTGCGAGACGTCTTTATTTATTGCTACGTGAGATATTATATCGTGATTATGGAAAGGGGTGTTACAGAAGGTGTCCCTCGTTGTCTAGCTCGTAGTCATACTTCAGACCATCAGTCAACCCATCTGCTAATCTCTGCCTAATACCCTGTAGATACACATCACTGTCCTGAGCTGCATATACCTCCTCAGCTATCGTGGTCGTCTCTATAAGAGCAAGAAGTGAATGTGCTCTTCTGCTCAGAGCGTCTGCCACGACATTACCTTTACCCTCAGTGTACTGGAGGTCGATATCATAATCAGCTAGTAGCTCAATCCACCGTCGCTGTCTCAAGTTCAGCTCCTTCTGGGTCCAGATGTATTTCAAACTCTTATGATCTGTCATGATTCGGACCGTGGCCCCATACGATAGTGTCGCCAGATCTTTAAGGCAAAAACTATGGCGAGGAGCTCAAGGTCATGTGTGGGATAATTTTCTTCGTGCTTCTTCAGCTGTCGAGAAGCGTAAGCCACGACTCTGCCATTTTACATCAATACTCCCACCGTTCCCCTTGCCTGAAGCATCACAGTAACCTCGAATCCCTCATTTCCCTCGGGGATCACCAATACTGGAGCTGTGGTCAGAGCATCCTTCAGTGCCTGAAAGGAGACCTCACATGCCTCTGTCCATACAACGCGCTATCCTTCTTCATCAGAGAGGTTAAGGCTTGGCTAGCCTGGAGAATCCTTCACAAGCGTCTATATAACCAGCCAACCCAAGGAAGCTCCGAATCTCAGTCACTGAGCGAGGTCTGTGTCAGCTCTTCACCGCCTCAATTTTAGTTGGGTCCACTGAAACTCCCTCAGCTGAGATCACATGACCAAGAAATGATACCTTGTCCAGCCAGAATTCACACTTGATGAACTTGGCATAGAGTTGCCTCTCTCTCAGAGTCTCCAAGGCTGTTCTCAAATGCTGCTCATGTTCCTCCCTACTCTTGGAGAAGATTAAAATATCGTCTATGAATACAACCACTGACTTGTCTAGCTGGGCTTGGAAGACCCTCTGCATCAGATCCATGAATCTCGCTGGTGCATTAGTCAGTCCAAATGGCATCACTGTGAACCCGTAGTGGCCGTATCTGGTTCGGAACGCTGTCTTCTCTATATCTGATTCAGCTACTGCTATCTGATGATATCCGGAACGCAGATCAATCTTGGAGAACACCCTTGCTCCCTTCAGCTGGTCAAATAGGTCATCGATCCTGGGCAGTGGGTACTTGTTCTTGATCGTGACATTATTCAACTCCCTGTAGTCAATACATAATCTCATGCTTCCGTCCTTCTTCTTGACGAACAGCACAGGAATACCCCAAGGTGAGACACTGGGTCGGATGAAACCCTTATCTAGTAACTCCTGCAGTGTTTCTTCAATTCCACCATCTCCGCAGGGCCCATCCGGTAGGGTGCTTTGGCAATCGGTCCTATACCAGGTATGAGGTCGATGTTGAACTCAACCTCCCTCAATGGTGGTAGCCCAAGTAACTCCTCCGGAAAACGTCAGGGTACTCCGACACAACTGGTACGTCACTCTTGAACTTTGGATCTGTCCTCAAATCCTGGGCATAACAGTAGTAGGCGGTCGCTCCCTTGGACACCTCCTCATCAGGGATAATGCCGATACAAACTTCACAGTCGGCTGCTTGGGCTGCATTCGGTATGATACTGTGATCCCTGTAGCTGACTTCAAGAGGAGACGATGCTCTGCACAGTGTAGCCTACCTCTGTATCGGTGTAGTGTGTCCATGCCCACAATTATGTCGAACCCCATGCCAGGAAGACAATGGCATCAAAGAGGAAATCTGCTCCCTTGATGTGTATGTTCAAGTCCTTGCATTGCTTACTGCACTTGATTAACTCTCTGGATGGCAATAAACTGAGTAGTCATGGATATCCTCTGTAGGGCATCTATCTTAGCATGGAATGCCTGGGATATGAATGAATGGGAGGCTCCAGAATCAAACAGAACTGGCTTCCACCTCATTAATTAAGAACGTGCCTGAAACCACAGAGTGAATTCTAAGATTCTCAGGCATCACTTCCAAGGTAATAAATCAGGCTAGTAGTTATACCTGTGATGACCATCTCATTGCTCTTCGTTTGAGCCTGGTTCAACACTGTCAACCTGATCTCTGAGTTCCCAACCCCTACAACGACGAAACAACTCATAAGATTTTCCATTCTTATTAAGGTCTTCATGAGCATTTTTAATGATTACAATGCTGAAATTGCATAAATTACAAGGCTAGATCTGTCTAAAGGTCAGGTTTAAACGGCCAGGTTTCATGTGGGTTTTGGTTGATGATGGATGTGGGGCTGTGTGGGGCTTAATTCTCTTCACCCCATGGTAGATAAGTCTGGCTGGTCCCCCGAATATCAGCACATCACCCGACTTCAGGAGGATCTTTGTAGCAAGATCCATTCTCTTCTGATCTCCAAATAGGAATTCTGCGTCATTCTCCATCTCAAGTGATATGGACACCACGGGAACTCCTCTGGTGATGGACTCTAGAGACTCGTCCCTATCCTGATGCATTCCTAGCTTACCTCTTTTTTTCATAGAAGTTGATGATGCACACGTCTGAGGTTAGGTCTGGGACGGGTTCATCCTCCAATTCTTGGGCTGCTTTAACTGCAACTCCAATGATGGTCTGCAACTCTCCCTGAGATTGGTGGCACCCTCCACCTCTTCATAGCTTCTAGTGGTGTGGTCCCACTTCTTACCTATGCACATGATCTTCACCTTCATGGTTGCACACGTTCTTGAAGGTAGGGGTATAAAAGTTTCCTCCTTTCACACCTAATTCTCTGATCTTGAGGATCAATGCATATTGGTCAGCTGGGGTCAAAAATTCTCGTATAAGATCATCCGGGTCTCAATATCTTACACTTCTTCTGGTGGGTGTGGTTTGGCTTCAAAGGAAATGGTGGGTGAGGAAATAGGCAAACAGGAAAGCAATATCGAAAGCTGAATGAAAGACAACAATTACCATTAAGTAACAAGTCAAGGTTCAAACTGGTTTTAGCACAAAGATGTAAAGAAAGAGGGATTTATAGTTCATCCCTTTACAATGCAGAGGAAAATTACTTGAAGAAATGAAGCGAAACGAAGGTCTAAGCTCTTCAATAGGAAAGTAGTCCTCACCAGGTGAACTCGGGTCATCACTCGCTGATTCGACACGGTCCACCAGGTTGAGAGTTGGTGCTTTGCCCGGCCTCTGAGAGTAGTTCAGGGCAGGGCGGTTGGTATATGGTCCTGCACCTCCTGTGCCACCTCTACCTCCTCCTCCGGCAGCATTTGTAGCTGGGCTTTTAGCCGCTGACCCGGTGTGTGGCTTGTAACTCTTGGAGTCCGGGTTCAAGAAGCATTCGAATCCCCTATGCCCTTCTTACCCAGCAGTGGCATTCTAACCAGGTTCCCTTTACAGTCCTTGCCTGGGTGATCCTTCTGGCACCACCTGTAGAAATACCTTCTCACCGGATTGTCTCCTGTTCAGTTCAAGGTTAGTAATGTGATAGCAAATCAAGCTACATTGTAGATTCTCCTCTTTTTCTCACCCCAGTTGCTCGTAGCGGAGAGGCTTAGCATCAGCATGGGAAGGACGATGGCTTTCATTCCCTCCCTTGAAAAATTTTCCCCTCTTTTACATGATTTCTGAGAGGATCCCTCTTCCATTTCCTCCTCCTTATCATTCCTCCTCTTCTCCTAGCACCAGAATCCTAATATGCATGGTGTTTCGCGTGTCCTTTGCATCATCAGCGATGGTGGTTTCGCAGTCATTTGCATCATCAGCTAGTTCCTGTCGTTACAATACGTGTTAGTGGGGGAATCTAAGCATGCCAGGAATTCCATAGTCATATTTCATACCTGTAAAGTCTTTCCTCTGGTGGAACCGATCATATTCATGATCCTGAAGTCCAAACCGGTATGGAATTTGTCCACCAAATACCTCGGAGCGTAAGCCCCCTCGCCAATGACGGCAAGCAACTCCACAAACTTGTCATAGTATTCAGCAACAGAGGAAGTCCCTTGCTTCAACTGCTCAAATTCACCTCTCATCCTCTTCTGTAGGTAGGATGGGTAGAACTGGCTCTCAAGGCCACCATAAATGCTTGGAAATCAAAGTTTGCCTGGCGGTCAACTCGGCTCTGGCTGTCTGCCACCATCGATGAGCGGGCCCTTGGAGAAAGTAGGCCGCTATGTCCACTGGCGATCTGCTGGAACATGTAGAGAGGTAAAAGCCTTTTGAATCTCAGCGATGTATTTCTCCAGAGCTTTCGGTACTGGCTGGCCTTCGTAGACTGGGGGACGAAGATCGTTGACCGCTTTCAACTAGTTGAACTCCCGTGGACCGTTGGGTGGTGGTGCGGTGGTTGAGGGATCTGAGCCTGCTGCTGAGCTAATGCAGCGGTCACAATCTGAGCTATGACCTCAGGGGTAACAGCGTCGGGTCCGTAACCACCTGGGGGTCCCGCTCCTCGTCCTCCTCTCCTCCCTCCGTCCTCCTCTTCCTCCTCTTTGAGACATTTAACTGCTAAGGACGGTGTTTTGTTCAGAAGTTGTGTGTTAATCTAGATATGTATGTAGTAACGTGCGAAGTGTTTCATAACTACCCAGGGACGGTATGTAGTTAGAGTGCTCATGGTAATGTAAGTAAAGTAAGATATGGGGTAAGGGTAACGTGCCTTTCTGGAATCCTCACTTCCCAATTCTACCCACTTCTTCCCCAGTTTTAAGGGCACCTATTTTCTAAGTATTTCACTCGGCTTGTTTTCTCGGGCTCAGAGCGTAACTACGCTCTGATACCACTTTCTGTAACGCCCCTATTTAACATAAATGCAGCGGAAAGTAAAATACTAAGGCGATTACAGATCATCGGGTTTCCAAGCACCCGGCACCAAACCTCACCAATTACATCTTATAAAATTATAACTGCTACGGTCTGAACTCGAGAAAACATAAACATTAGAAAATACGCCAACGCTCCACAAATCCTAATTCCCACCCCAATCACTCAGACTCTTCGTGGCCACCTGTAAACAACTCATACCTGCAAGATAAAACCAAGCAGCCCACCCCGGAGGGGTGAGTCAGTTCCCTGGAATGGAACTGGTACAATCCTCATAACAGAAATTAAAACATAATCTTTAAACAATATAGAAACTTGGAAAGAAACTCTTAAAAAAAACAGAGGGACAAGGCACTTCGAAATCACCAAGTCAAAGCAACAAGCAAGGAATAGAGATAGTCAACAGAAAGGATAAAGTTAGTCAATTAAAACCACACCAGGAGTTAGTGAACATCCCATGCTTAAGTTAGATTAAGTTCCAGTAAGAGTAGAAAGACCCAAGTAGTCACAAGGACTAGGAAATGAAAGAAGAAATCCAAGAACCAACAACTCAAGAGTGGAATGAAACCAATTGGAAGAGATGGCTCGCTGCCAATTACGTCCCTTTTGGGACAGGGGATATACAGCCCCTCGCTGTTTAACTACGTCCGATAGGACAGGGGATATACAGCCCCTCGCTGTGTTACAACGTCCGATTGGACAGGGGATATACAGCCCCTCTTGTTTACCGGTGAAGATGTGCGCACATCACAACAAAGACTCAGCTCATGGATGAAACAATATCCATAGTTAAAGAAGAGTTTACCAAGATTGACATTTTCCCATACTCCCACTAGATTATTAACTGCACAAGTGCAATACCAAAACACTCAGTCCTACAGAGTGCAGAGGCGTAAACCCTCGACAGTTAATATCTAATGAGACAACCAGATAAGAGGAACCAATGATCATGTGAGTTGTACATTCAAGGCTCAGTTAGTCACATCAAGCTGAGTTAGTCACACAAACAGCTTCCTTTCGAAATTCATTCAAGCTCAGTTAGCGTTTCTCAAAAAATTCCATAAAGTTCGTCACCAAAAGTATCTGAGTACGAGAAATCGTACCTGGTATATGTAGTAGCAGTAACCCAAACTTGAAAATGCGAACTACTTCCACTAATCACCTATAATTAAAGTATTCCAAGCATTGATTAGTTAAGGCACTATAATGCTACACATCTTCCATTCTTACTAGTCTATAGTTTTGTTTTACAGTTACTCTCTCCTAAGGATCTGGCTAGATCTCGTAACTAAATCTTTAATGTATACTTAACTTATTCCATTTACCTACTCCTGATTATAGGTTTAGTTTAATTAACCCCTTTGGTTACGCTTGGCTAACTTACTTTGATACCTATTTAAGGTTTAGGATATGTATTTCCCCTAATAGTCCACCTAGATGTCACATTAACATTTAATATTTTTAATTGTCACGTATGAATTAGGTTTATCCCAATTTTTCCCTCTTATTATGTTTTCCATAAGGTATGTTACTTCTTTTATTTACTTTAATGTATTTATATACACTTATATTTTCCTTAGGATTTATCCAAAACATTCTTTAAGAAATTCTTATTGTATTTAATTATATTTAATATCTTTTGGACATATCCACAACTGATATATGGTTTATAAAATAAAGTGTTTTCCCCCTAGTTTTAATTAAGCATATTAACCTCCATAATAATAATATGTAGTTTAGTTTAATACCTTGATTTAATATAAGTTTCTATTTCATTTCTCTCATATATATATATATATATGTAACAATTTTTTACTTCACTTAAAGTTAATACCCAATATATTTATCAACATTCTGCTATAGATGTTAACTTAGTCTTCTCATATTTTTTCCCAACCTAAAAAGTTTATTAACAATTATACTTTAATTTTTGTTACATTAAAAACCTTATATTATAAGTTATTCTTATGAAATTCCATAACATAATTTTTAAACCCACTTACTCCCTTGTCCAAAAATTCCCAATTTAATATATAATAACTATAACATTTTAGACATATTATAAAATTTTATTTCATAAAAATATCTTTTTAAATTACCCAAATAATTCCATAATACTCGTAACTTGCAAAAATCATAACTTATGTTTAAAAACTCAAACCCATATTAATTAACATCAAAATAAACTAGATTTTATAAGGAATCTATGGTTAAAATTTCAAGTCAAAATACATTCGGGAAGGCCATTAAATAAATCTAGCAAGTTAGGACTTTATTCTGGAAAACATATTAACTTATTACAACTTAAACCCCCACGATCTAATCTCGGCCGTCCATTTTTATTAATCGAGATCGGACGGCCCAGAACTCGCGAGTTCTTCAGAAATCCCCAATTCGCACCCGAGTACTAATCCGACGATATCTCACAATCCACAGAACGAAATTCGATGATTCTTGTTCCTATCGATTCGAAATTAAATTCCGGTTCTAATGGTACCAATTTCCCAATTATCATGCAGAATTGAATAGATTCGAATCTGGGTTCGAAGTTAGGGTTCATATTCTAGTTTCGATTTGAATTCAACAAATTCTCCTATTGTAATCCGTAATAGACTAAATTGGCATGTGGGTTTGACCGGTGATGAAGTCACGATTGGCATCAACGGAGCAATTTGATCAGAAACTTACCGGAATTGCATTAACAGGGAATCAAAATCGGAAGTTCTGGAATTCGTTATTTTGTGCGGTTCGGGTATGCCTCTTCTCGAATCAACTCGCGCCAACTGAGAGGGATTTGATTCATGGAACCTATCACAATCCAAACTAGACATGTAACTCTAGATGTTAGTGGAAGAATCATTGAATTTGATGAACTAGGAGAAAGTTACAGATCTCACAAGATCTGTGTTTACCTAGTTGGTTTCGGGATGAACTGGGCAGAATTTCCACCGTGATCGAGTAGGCAACTTTAGACAGATTTATCTCCCAACCAATGCGAATCAGCCTTGGCCATCAACATGAAAGTTATAGAGGGATTAGAGATCTTCAAGACAAGCTGAAGAACACGAAATTGGATGAGAAACGAAGAAGTTATGGCGTGACAAAGTTTACCCGATTTCAGGAAAAACTGGAATTCTGGGTTACGAACTCGCGAGGAGGTGACTTTGGATCAACTTTCCGGTCATTGTAGAAGGAGTTAGATAATGTGTGAGTAATGGTTGGAAAGAGGAAAGATAGGAGAATGAATGAAACCAACGGCATACCAAATGGTGGAGTAGAGAAAAAGATATAGATGTCTAAAGATCGACTCATGACATGCCAAAACTGACAGAAACTCAATCGATTTGGCTAACTCTGGTGCTGACTGGGCGCGACACGTGTCCCGAGGCGCGGCTGAGTCAGCTGGCCCTGGACACGTCAGCAACCTCCAAAATTTTGGCTCTAAACTTCAATTTATCATAACTTTGGCTAGGATGATCCGTTTTTAACTTCTTTTTATCAATCTTCTTGGTTTTCCATAACCTTTTTATTGGTATAGTTTTCATGGCCTGATTTGACCATTCTCAAAAAGTCAATCCTAGCAAGGCTTTTGAAGCTTTAAGGTTTCTATGATTTTATTTTGATTTTTAAGCCTTAAATCAATGTTCAAATATTTCTAAAATCTTTATAATATAATTAGAGTGTCTTGAAATTTTCCCAAGATTTATTGACTTATAAATCTCACTATTAAATTCATAATACCATATAATAAATTAATATTTAATAGTATCATTTAGGGTTACTAAAAGAATCCCCTAAATTAATTTTAAATTAATTTATGGGGTTTCAGATCTGTTTCTATCCGCCTTGTTGTTGGTGTGAGTTTGGTTTTGTTCTTCTTTACGAGTTTGTTCCTTAGCATTACTAGAATTATGTTTCTAGCTGGTCATTCAACCTTGCTTTTGCAATCACGGGTGAGAAAAAACCTGAGGAATTTTTTAAGTCATGCTCACTATGCGGCTGGGTTGTGCCCTTGCTACCCACAACGATATTCTCCACAAATCACTTGCTTGGCGTAGTTGTTTGTTAGTTGACTAGGATCCTTGTGCATATTTTTGGTTTGACTGCCAGCAACGCTGTTGCTCCAATGTAATAGAAATAACCACATAAAACTGACCGCATTAACTAATCATTAAATGCACTTTAATGTATGACTATCAGCGCCATTAAATGGAATAACATAACTTCCATAAGTTGAACTATAACTTCCGCTATCAAACTCTCCAACATTAAAGTCTCCACCATAAATGTCAACCATTAAAGTCTCCACCATAAATGTTGACCATTAAATTCCCCACCATAAATGTAGACAATTGCAGAGTGGATTTATCGTGAGTGATTGAAGAGGTGTAGTTATTAAAGAAAGAAATTAATACTCAAAATATCCGTCGGGCTGCAAATAAAACCCGGTCGCAGTAGTATAGAAGACAGAAGCGGCCGGGGTCAAACCGTGGGACTTAAAGCGAGTTAAAATAGTTCCTAAGCTTGTCACAAAAAGGGGGAAGTTAATTGACTTGTTTTTTAGAGAATTAAAAGAGCAGATTAAATTACTGAGTGCAGATGAATTAGTGGAACTCCGGGTTCAGGTTTTATATAATCTGATTAATTATGCTATCTCTACCGGTTTAATATATTAGTTTGGCAAAGTTCCTGTTATTATCCTAAGGACTAAGTCATAGACCCTTAAGAACTCGTTTCCAGAAAATGCTCGTTCTAATCAAGGTTCGAGCAATACTATGTAAACGGACGTTAAATTCAAGGAATTATAATTGCATCCGTAAATACTAACTTATTAAATCATAATAAGTTTTCTCCAGATTTACGGCTTAAAATAACCGTCTATTTATCACCTGGTCTGATCAAAATAGACTTAGGAAAGCATTTTAATAAATTCATGTAATTTATTAAAATGGTGAGAGAAATCCTTTAAGCGTAACAAACTGTATTTATTAAAACCGGTAGAAATATTGATTACATAATTAAACAAACCATAATTTAAAACCTTGCCCGGAGCAAAATCCTCTTAGCCAGACATATTAACTGGTAATAAATCTGACAGAGGTTTGGATGTAATAACAGCACGAGACGTGATTAGTGAATGGAGAAATGGAGAGGTCGAAGAGTGAAACATGTACGTAGGCTATATAAGTGAAGTGGGTGAATTAGAGATTAATGGATGAAATGGTATACGGGAGCGATTTACCTAGAGAGAATGAGATGAGGTGAGTGTGAGGTAATTTCAGATTTGTGATTTTCAGGTTTTCTCCGTGCACTCGTACAAGGCTGTAGGGAATGGGTATTTATAGAAGAAATTAAGAGGTAATCTTCCGTAGATATTTGCTTCATTGATTGGCTCATTGATTGAAGGGGACAGGAGCTGAGTGCGTGAGGGAAATATGGTAGGCGGTGGCGGAGGAGAATATGGCGATTCAAGTTGAAGACGACGACTGCGCGACGAAGAAAACTAGTCCGGGCGTTCATTTTAGCCTAACCGCCTCTTAAGAGGCGGTTTCTTGTTGTTGTTCGCCCGTGTTCCGCCTCGCGGTGTGTGTGGTGTCCGCCAGTTACGGGGCGGTTGCAGCCCGTGAGACGTCCGCCACTTAATAGGCGGTTTCAGCCTGTGAGACGTCCGCCACTTAGTAGGCGGTTGCAGCCTGTGAGACGTCCGCCACTTAGTAGGCGGTTGCAGCTGTGAGACGTCCCCTCCTCTTGGGCGGTTGCACCCTTGACGTGGCCTATTCCTTCAAACTTTGACCGGCTCTAAATTCTTCGTTTGGACTCTGTTTTCTGAGCCGTTTGTGTCTACGCGTTCGTCTCTCCGTCTACTTCACTCCCGGCTTGGTTTTCCTCATGTTAAACAATAATTTTGTGAGATAAACAATAAAACATAAACTAGAGGAAACTAACCGAAGTGGAGAAATGAGCAAGAAAAGTGCTAATATTATACATGAAATACACCTAAATAACATGCTCATTTAGACACTTATCAACAATTTAATTCTCCTCCATAAATGTAAATGGGAATTCAGGCAACTTTACAACATACCCAATCATACAAATGTAAATGCCCCTTTTCAACATTCACGTGACCATGGAGGAGGGGGGACCGCTCTGTCTCCCCTTCTCTCCATTCCCCTTTGTTTCTATCATTTTCTAGCATTTTTTCTACTAATACCCATTGCATATGCAATTGCTGCTTGTTTCCATCATCAATCTGCTTTCTATTTTCACAGAGATCGATCCTCTCCCCCCCCTTCTCACTCTCCCATGTTTCCTTCCACACAATTTCCTTGTTCTTCGGAAAATGTTTCTCTTCACTGGTTTTTGGATTTTGTTGCCCTCTTCAGCAAGGGATGTTGCGGTCATTAGGATCTGAGACAGCAATTGGCTACAATCTGTGTACCAACTCTTCCTGGTCCGAGATCTATCATTCACAGAGACACCGGGTTAGAGACTATGAAGCTTTTACATATCGGTTTCGGGCTTCGTAATCTGTGATCTAGCTCCTCTCGTCCAAGATCTCCCTCCCTTGTGGGACCAAGTTGGAGGTTTTGGAGATTTTGTATGTCGGTTTTGGGCTTTCGTAACTGTGTCCCAGTGGCACAGGGTTCAAGCCTTTGGAGCTTTTACATGTCAGTCTTGATTAAAAACCGATTATCGAATATCTACTACAGCTTGCATATTTTATGATCTTAAGGGTGTTTGTGAGAAGCTTTGGTTGTTTTGGGGGACAGTTATGTTGCGGCATGAATGATCTTTGGTCTAGTAAATACACAAACTTCTTCATGGAGCTTTTTTGCGTAACATAGATAAGATTGACGTTTTTTACTTATATGACAGCTTGATATTGCAACCTTAATTAGTTATAAAGCTTAATCTTCTCCTTTATCTGGATTCTAAACATGTAAAACTTTAATTTTTAATAAAAAATGAAATACCCCATCACTAAAGGATAATCGAGGAAAATTAGAATGATGTCACATTCCCTTTCGCTTGCTACTAGTATTCGTAGATGTAGTTCCCAACTAGGATCAGTATTGACTATGAGGGCAGAGTTCTTGAAGTCACAGTTCCACTCGTGACAATCCACCGACTTTGCATCATGAGTGAAGATCGAATCAGGGTTAGGGTCTGGACACTTCATGTCCCTAATTTTTTGGACTCAATTAGTCCTTTAGATCTAATCTAATGGTCAATTTAAGTATTTATTCTTATGTTATCTCCTTTTTTAAATGAAAATAGTATTAATTAAAGTTCAACTGACCTATCTAGTCCATAATAACCCCTATATAGATTATAATAATTACTAGACTTTTTGAATTCCCATACCAATTACTAAAATCAATTTTTTTATTTCATTCTTTTCCCAGTCATCCTCTACCTCCATTCTCTCTCAATTTTTTTAAAGCAACTATTCCCTCTCAAATTAATTCACCAACCAAAACATAATTCATTTACCTCAAATCCATTAACTTCTCATCCTTCAAGTTCTACGATATTTGGGAAGGTCTCGAGTTCACCTTCTTCCTACAACTTCTCTCCTCATCAATTTCTATGATAGGGTTTCGCAGACACCTTCCTGCAACTTCTACTAGATTTAGGTTAGGGTCTGGCATTCACCTCCTTCTTATTTACCTTTTGTGGATCCTCATTTCCTCATCCGACGCCAAGGTAAACCTTCTTCTCTTCCTGGATCGGAGCCGGCGGGGGTGAACCTGCTGGTAGTCCTGGCAGTTTTTTCTACTTTCTTCATAGCGACAACGGAAACCACACAGATTCGACATCCCCTACACTCTAGAAAGTGAGAATGAAGTTGGACCAACACATTGCAAATGCCAAATCCAAAAGGAAGACAACGAGAGTATTTTTGTGTACTCTATAGTGAGTAAGACAACACATTAGACTTCACCCAACAAGAATAAGGCTTATAATTATTGTATAATAAGCACATGTATCTGTAAAAAAATAGTGTTTGACTTATCAGAGCATTAGCAGACGAATTTGTGATAGTTTATGTATATGAATGTTTACAAATTAAGTATTCAAATGTAATAGTGTGATGTATAAAATGTAATAGTGCAAGGTACACAAATGTTTACAGATTAAGTATACGGATGTGACAGTGTTAAGTATTCAAATTTTTACAAATCAAGTATATCAATGTGATAGTGTTAAGTATTAGTGTAACACCCCTACCATTAATACATGCTTACCGTCCAATCTCCTTACACGTCAGATACACGCCGGATACTTACTTACATACTGGGTGATACAATGCCGTTAACCACCCACGTGGCTACAAGGCTACTACTACTGCTTACAGCATCGGTCTGATGGACCGGAATCCCGAGTACTACACATCTATAATACATACTCCATTCATCAATCAATACAACAATGCTCCATTCAATACTTACTCCCCCATAATCCATACATTACAATATACTTAACCGAGTTTACTAAGATCCTTATACAAATATACTACCTCTTCAAAGTTCATACGTACTCACTACGAGGCTACTTACTACCCGTTCCTCACACAAACTACTTACTCCTAATTACAAGGGTGTGTGCCTCGGTCTCTTCCTTGACCATGTTCTCTTCGGGTACCTGCACACTAAAAAATGTCCCCCGAAGGGGTCAGCTTCGCCGAGCATGATAACCGCATACCCCGCGTACTAGTGAGGGTACGCCGACCACTTGGTCGAATACATGCGGTTCATTTTCATACAAGCATACATGCATACATGCTCTTACACACAGTACAATAATACTTACACAACTACATACATACAATTCATTACATACAAGGAATACGATATAACCATTCAATACTCACTTACCTTCTTCCGATACACATACTTACTACATACACAAGTACAGTTCTTGTTAGCTTCATTGTTCCACCCGGGTTAATCGGGTGGAGATTACTCTTTTACTCGTTACTTCATACATACGCATACATACTCATACATACTTACGGATCCATACTTACTTACTACTCTTACTCTTACTCAAGTTAAGTCGTCGGGACCTCCGGCCCTGGGGACTACACCGTCCCACCCTCCGGGATTTACTTGACTCACCAATCCGGGATGCTACCCATTTAAGGGATTTGGGCCGCGGATCAGTTTAAGAGTCAGGAATTGCAGCCAACCTCTTGTGACTCCGCATCCTCACGCGTGGCCGAAGCTATATCGGACTTGTACTCATTCCAATTTACTCACTTAAGTTAGGAGTTAGATAGTTAGGAATTAGCACAAGTCAACATCCAAGCCACAATAATACAATACACATATACACATACATACGAGGTACAATACATTACACAAGTACAATACGAGGTTCGAATACCATTCATCATCATTCATATATTTCATGAATTATACAAACTAGTGCCCAAGACAATAAATATCAAGCACAACATAAGTCAAGCACAGGTAAGTGCAATATAGTCCGATTCATGCATTTATCTTATTTAGGTGGTCAAATAAGCACACAAATCGGGGTAACCAGATTAGGATACAGGGCATGAAGAAATCATACCTTTCACCGTTGTACTTGTATCCCAACGTTCCTCCGGTATTCACAATTCAAATCCTATGATATCCATACAACCGAATAATTAATCTAACTATCATTAACTTAATTCGGTTACCCTTACGCTTCCTAACTCATACTTACTAGGTCTTCACATTCCTATACTTACATTTTATTTACTTACTTTTAATTACTTAACAATGGTTTACTTACACACATATGCACGTATGTATAGGTGGGTATACATATACATACATACTATACTAACCATAGTCTTATAGTTTTTTTTTGTAAGTTTTGACCCGACCGAACTTGCGACCGACCTTGCAAGTTCGGTCCGAGTCAGTAGGTTACATCAGGTGAAAATTCCGGGGCCGACCGACCTTGCAAGTCCGGTCCCAAGGTCGGTCCATTCCAGTAAGTTACTTAACGGGAAGATTTTAGCCCAACCGACCTTGCAAGTCCGGTCGCAAGGTCGGTCCATTCCAGTAGCTTGCTCGACGGAAATTTTTCCTGGCCGACCGAACTTGCATGTCCGGTCGCAAGTCCGGTCGATTCCAGAAGCTTTCCCGTCTTTGTAAATCTGGGCTCGACCGAACTTGCAAGTCCGGTCGCAAGTTCGGTCCGGCCCAACATTTGCATTTTTACTTCTGTTTTCAGTCCCATACTTTACCCATGGTTTCTCCAATCTTCCTACATGTAATCTCACATGTTTAAACACTACCTAGGCCCTTCAAATTGCCTTAGTTCATCCACTTTACATACTTACTAATTCTTACTTGTACCATTTCATTTCCATTCTTTACTTACTTCTCATTCTCATTCTAGCTTGTTTATACTCCTAATGACTCTTACTTATGATTACTTAAGTCTTAAGCAACTTATACAACCATCCCCAAACAAAGCCTTAACTTACAGCCCACTTAAAATTCCTCTCGGTGAAATTTGGTGTTGGTCCGGGACCTTGTACACAAGGTAGTCCCGGACCATGAGTAGCTGAACTCTCGAATGGTTTTTGTCTAGTGGTCCGGGACCTTATACCAGAGGTAAGTCCTGGACCCTTAGTGAATTGCAACTCTCGGTTTAGTTTTTTGAGTGGTTGGTCCGGGACTTCATACAAGACCTAAGTCCCGGACCAACAGTGATCTGCTACGACTGAAACATTTCCATGCTCTGTTTCATTCTCTTCTTCCTCTAATACTTCCTAATGGTTTCTAATCTTGATATTACATGCTTAACTACTCATTTAATGTCTAACCTACCTAAATCCATCACCGAAACTCAATTCCCCCAACCTACTGATATCTCACCATTTCCACTATTTCATTTCTTTTCTTTCTGTTGCAGTTCTACCGAGTTGCTGCTGCTACTTCTGATCCATTTTCATTCTTCTTCTACAAATGCTAACAGCTCCTAAGTGACATAGTTTCTAGGTAAATTTTGTCATAGTTTCCCCTATAATCTTACATTCTCCTCACACTAATTCATCCTCAATTATACCCTGTTCAGTTTGTGTATATGTATTTGACATTTACATATATATGCATCAGTTCCAAGCTCAACGTTTCAGCAGCTCATTCATTTGTTTTTTTTTTTTGACAGATTCCTAACTTACTAATGCTACCTAATACCATTATGCTAACCTATCTTATACCATTTCAGTAGGTTTACATTTGCTAAACAAATACATACATATACACTATACTAAATCCATACAGAGGCGTTTTGTTACCTCACGTTTTTGCTTTTGTTTTGTTTTTCTTCCTTTCTTTATTCTTGCTCTCCTCTTCTTCCTTGTTTGTTTTCTCTACCCTTGTTTTCCAGTTACCAAAGTGACAATGCCCCCTCTTGCAATGTCAAACGGCTAAACAAGGAAATGGAGCTCACGTGGGTTCTTGATTTTCAGCAGAAAAATGAAACAGATGGAACTCAAAGAATGGTTTGGTCCTTTCTTTACCTTAGGACATGAAGAGGAGAATGGAGCTTCAACCGGTGACTTCTAGACTCCAAAAATGACAACACCCATGAAAACGAAATTGGTTGTTTTCAACTTTTGAAAGGTGGAGATGGTTCTCCTTGAAGAGAGGATTCCAACGGTGTTATTTTTGTGAGATTCGGAGGTGGTTTGGATGGTTAACCGTGGAGGAGAAGTGGCTGTCCTCTAGGTCTTTCAAATCGTCATAGGCGGCTGCTTGGAGAAGGAGAAGAGGAATACTGGGTAGAATATAAGCGTGAGAGAGGGTTTGTGAGGGACGAGAGAGATTACTTTTCTTTTGTTTTTGTTACTTATTCTTTTGTCTCTTAGCACATAAGGAGAAATAAGAGAGGGGTATGGGTCATTAAAATCAGCCGGCTACACACACAGCCCCATACTGATTTTAAGTTTTTATTTTTCAAAAGGGGACACACAAGTCTTTATTATTTACACTCTCGCCCCACAACTTCCCGTTTTTGACAGTTTTACTAACCGGTACCCGTTTTTTCGGGATTTTCTCGTTTAATTAATTTTATTGGCTCCAGACCTTCATTAATATTTATTAATGACTATTTAATTAATTATAATTATTACGAGTCTATTTAACCCGGTTAATATCGCGTTTTCTCTCGGTTTCCTCGAAAAGCGCGTTTTAGGATTCTTTTGTGTTTTTAATCCGTTTTGAGGATCCGTTATCTTCGGGATTTGTTCCCTAATTTTATTTCGACTCAATTAAGCCCTTAGAATCCTTATATTACGCTAACCGAGGTCTCATACCTCCTATGGTTATTTGACGCTTATTTAGTGGTTTTTCGCCTTTTAAGCGTTTCTTTATTTCTTTTTGGATTTATTTTTCCTTACCAATTTTAATTAGGCGTCATTAGGCCCTAAATACGGATTAGAATTATCTTAATCACTATATTTAAGTTTGGGGTATTTCAATCTACCCCCCTTAAGAACTTTGTCCTCAAAGTTGTTCGAGGTTATAGGTTTACAATGCTTACTCATTCTTACATGTCTAATACCAAAAGTCACACATTCTTCCTCCTTACAATTCCCAAATCCACTACTCACGGTCTGTACATTCCATACCATACCAATGTACAATAGTTACTCCAACCGCGCTACTACTAACCATCCGGTTCCTCATTACCAAATTTATACATACGTACAGTGCAAAGCTATCCCCAAAGCAAAGCAATACACATTACAATCCCGCAGGCACTCAGGTCATCTCGACACAGGACTCCTCTATGTCCTGCTGCCCTTAGAATAATACCATGTGCTACACTACTATCTTCTCTCCGGTATAAGCTTCTAGCCAAATCCTTATTCTCAGTCTAAGGAAATTCTTTCACCACTACCAATTAAAATTTTCTAAAAATACAACTCCAAATTCCAATTTATATTCATTACTTCTATCCTATGTGATTCTTGTGACCACTTAAGGGGAGCTTCAAGAATCATTCGACCCTGATGTGATCAGCATCAGTGTTGAACTATCTTTCCACCCCAATTTGTGTTCGTTTTCCCTTGATCTGATCAGGATCAAGTTCGACTTCCCACACCAGTTTCAAACAAGCAAATAATTTAGTTGTTTTCATTTTCTATCTTTTTATTCTTCCTAGTCGTGATACGAATTCATACATCTCCAAAGGATGGAATTGGTCCATCAATCACCCTCACTCTACTTCCCAAATACTTTACTCCGTGGTTCAATACCTAAACGCTCCTTCATCAATCTTCACTACTTTCATCCATCACTCTCCAATATTCTAACTAGGGATTACCATACTTGTAAAATTTTTTTGTTGTCCTCAATTACTTCAATAATTTACCTACGATTCCACTACTCATAAACTTCATTTATCTACTATCTCATTCATTTCGTACTACTTCTTCAAAGGTTACAATACTTGTGGAGCTCCGTCCACTACTCATTACCTTTCTTTACTAATACTCTTACATTGGTGTTACAAGATAGGTACATTCCTCCTATGGTATTTGCATGTTTAATGCCTAGTTACCATAATTACAATATGAATGAGTACTTATGTTTATTTAACATAGTACCAATCATCAATTGATTCTCATTTGTGCTATGCACATTACGGTTTAAGTGTTTTATTCATAAAACTTACATTAAGCGGTTTTCGCTCTACCCCCTTAAAAGGGATTACGCCCACGTAATCTACCATATGTTATTATTATTAAACATTGGTTTAATCAGTTTGGGCAAACTGAAGCGTTTAGCTTCACTACGGTATACTATAGAATATGCTCTGGTCAAAGGGTCTTAACCATACCAATGGTTTAGTCTTTGCACCAAGAATTCCTATATGAGTTTATCTAACTCATAATTAATTTGGTTCCAGCCTATTAGGCTTCACGGCATTAATAGCCATTTACTATACTTACTAGGTATATTATCTCCTAGCTAGGGCCCACTAGCTTCTGCTGCGCGACCCTGATAACTCGGGTTACTTACCCTTCGTGTTATCCTTAAAGTGCTATACATAAGCTTTTATCCGTCTATTATGGGAATAAGGTTTACTGAACAAATTTGGTATTCCTTACCGCATTCGAACTCAATGAGTTTAAGATGTTAACCAGCTCTCTGGTAATCTACTGCACATGCTATTCCTGCTTCCAGGGTTATTCACTAAGTTCCTTCGACTTATTGTCGGGCGAGGTTAAGTCACTACTTGGTTGTAGTGCTTCCTCTGGTGTCACTAGCTTCTGAATTCTACCAGTTTCCCTGGTTCAGTACAAGTGTTCTTTACTTGTATGACCTTGCATTTCTATGCGTCGGTCCTAGTGATTTTCTTAAGTCTCCTTTCGCCTTTTATTCCATTGGAATTCACATCTGTGACTGTTAGTGTGTGTTACACTCTTCGTGCTTCTTGCTTGGCCTTAGGCCGCACGGTTTGTTGCTAAGCTTGCTTAACTGGCTTATGCCGTGTTTGTGGTGATAGGAAGGATTTACTACGGTTTACATTCTCTATATCCCTAACCATCTCATTAGATCATTAGCTGAACAAGTGCAATGCCAAAACACTCAGTCATACAGAGTGCAGAGGCGTAAACGCTTGGCAGTAAGTCACTTATGTGATAGGAAAGAATATTTTTGTCTGTCGTTTCATACTTATACTCGTGTTCATTATCTGCTACTTCCTCATAACGGTCGCTTGTTGCACACCGTGTTCTTACTCACTGTACAACATTGTCTTTACTGTTTCTGTTACTGTGGTAGTTCGTCTTTACTCATTGCCATTGTCGTTGGCACCATTTCCTTATGGTGTAAATACACTAGAGGTTCCTAGTGTTCGTGTGTATGACGGTTGTCGTAAATACTGCACGTTATCATCTTCCCATTGTGGAGATGTTCTGTTTCCAATTAGGTTTCATGTGTAGGTTAGCTTACCTCACATTCTATCATCATTTGTGATACAATAACCAAGTGTCTTGGTTGACAATGGATGAAGTAATTTATCGTTACTAGCTCTCTTGAGCGTTGGTCATTCATGGTTTTCAATGTGTATTCACAATGATTGCTTTGATAATTATTGCCTTTCAATGCTGAGCATTGGTTTAGGCTCTGGCTGTGTAGTTTGCTTGTATGTATATTACCAGGACATCCCATAAAACTTCGAGGGTTTTCTGGTCCCGTTCTCCAATTGGAGGGTATTCTATCACTGGCAAGTGAAGTTCTTGTTGAGGGTTTGTCTCCACTCATAGGTCTAATGACAAGGTTTGCTATGTTGGTGTTTACACAATGGTTCACCACATGCTTGAGTACATATGGAGTATGCTTACTCCTTTAAGTCGTAATGGTTAAATCTGATTTCCTTATTCCATCACCCCTTGGCAATATCTATTGTGTGGTTTATTGTTATAGTAGATGGAAGCCCTTTCTAAGGGTTCACATCTTCACCGCATTAGTGGTCTTTGGTTACAAGGGGTACCTTCCCTTGGGTTTCTCGCAGTGTCCAAGTGTGGACTAGGCCAATGTTGGCATTATCATGATTCTCATGCCTCTGCTACCATTGCTACAGAAGGCATGGCGGTAATTAAGAACTCCATCAACTGTATACTAGGCTGATGCTCTAGTGACAGTGACATTGGGTTGGCTATTACTCCAAGCCACTCAGAATGTTGGGTTTGAATTTATGGTCCAGTTGTTGATTTCTTGTCGTATGAGGCAATATTTCTTGCAAGTCTTGTTAGTGGTGGTGCGGGTTTTGCAACCGTTTAAGGTTACACCACGCATCAGGTTTATGGCCTTAGAGCCATATTGCTGCCAGCTATGCTTTTGCAAGCTGCTTATACGTGTTTCCACTCCATGTATACTGTCGTGGGTTGGAGGTATTATTGGGCTCCATGGTAAGTCGTGGCATCACGCTTCCGTCCATAGGAGACCTTCTTAGGCAATCTGGTGTTAATAGGTGCCTCTCAGTATTTTAGGGCATTTCCTGTTAAGTGAAATCCCTTCGGTGTCCTAACCGAGTGTTCGTGTGCTCGTATCATTACGCTTGTTCAACTGTTGTAACGCAGACACCCTTCAGGGATCGCTCCTGTGGGTGTGGTAGCTGTGCCGTTACATCCGGCTAATGTTGATGACATGTTGTCCACTGTACCTTCTTGTGGTGTTGTACTTGAGTTTTCCCCTTTTGGGTCATGACGTCTCCCGTCCTTGGGTCGACTGTTTATGCTTGTTCCTAGTGTTTAAGACTAGGTTTGGTATTCCCTTCAATGATGGAGTATACTTGTGGTAATCTTGGGGTTGCTCTTGGGAATTCTGTCCCGTTTGTTGAGCATCGTGGTGTTCACGTTAGGCGATTGCCTTACTGTGTTTAGGCTGGGTATACCTTCCAGCTGTCATGTATTGTTTGGATTATTTGAGACATATCCAATGTCTATACTTATTATCTGTGCTTTTGCACTCCCAATCCTCATTCCTTATCTTCAGATGGATTCTCTGAGTTCCTTGACACTTGATCGTCTGAGGTGTCCAGCTGTTCTGATTGAACTCGCTCATGGTCCGTAGACGGAGTTGACTACTTCTCGTGTGTCGCACACTACATGTATACATACATGGGGTACCATGTTGATACGTTACCACTTACCCAACTATATGTCGGGCCCGTAGGCTCCTTCGGAGTGCGGTTGTCCCACATCCCGTAACGGGTATACTCGTAGTGTTCGTCACCCCGCCTAGGTGAAGTATTCTGTTGCCAACTCCTCTTGTATCATCCTATGATACTCACCATAATGTTGTTGGTCTGGGTTTAAAATCCAAGGTTTTAAAGAAAGGTTGTGGTTTTGAAAGAAAATTTTGGGTTTTAAAGCAATGGTTCGGTGTTAAAAGAAATCTCTCATGGCATAGCCATGCTTGAGGTCTTGACCAAGTCTAGCTTCTCGCTGACTGGTATGTACTAAGTACAGCGGTCGGCCGTTAGCCTTCCCAAGGTTTTGTACGTCTGGTTGTTAGGATGTGTGATCCTGTGATTGCTTCATTACGGTCGCCGTACATTACTATGTACTTGTGACGTGTTAGTGTTCCTTTACATGTTCATGTTCTTACTGTACTTGCCGTGGCAAGTGCGTGGTGCTGGTGGTTTTTGAGTAATCCTATACCGATCACGGTATGGTTTCCACTTGCATTTGTTGGTCTTGTTGACTCTTCCCTTGTTCTTATGATCTACATTGGTATACTCGATCCTTTAGGTAGCTTCTTGGTGGTCTAGACATGGCTGTCATAGATCTGGGTACTTCTCTCCATCCTTGGAGATTCCCACTCCATTTGGTTTGGTGTCGCTCCTTGTGGCTCGTTCCCACACATTTGTGGTGGTTACTGAGCCTTCCTGTCTAGGCACTACGTTTGTAGTCCTATTGGTTTATATCTCATGGTTGTTCTTGTAGTTGTCTGAGCTATATTGGCCAGGGTTGCAACCTTGATGGCATCGTAGTTTTTGGAGTTAACCGCTTCCGACTATGTCCTTAGTCGGCTAGCATACCGTTGGTGGTATTATTCAAGTATTACTATCCCGTAGACTTGTGTCTCGGGTCCGTTACTGCTCCCTTTTTCATTCATTCGTTGCACGGTAGTGCTTCTGTCCTGTCGTTGGTTGACTAGCTAGGTTCGCGACTGCTAAGCAGGTCGCCCCATGCTGTTGCAAGTTATAGCCTCCTCGTGGTTGGAGTGCTCATTCTATCTCTATTACCGCTATTACGTGCGGGTGTTGTGGTTCAACCGGGACTATCTCCGGGACTTCCAGTTCTTGGAATCTACTACATGTCGGTTCTTGTTTACCGTGTGATTGCTTCACAATTGTCAGATCGGGTTTCCCAGTATGAGAAGACTTTTTCTTCTCTCTGGCGTCCTTTCCCAAGTTATACAGTGGGGTTTCGGCGGGCGGGACTGGTATTGTAGGTATCCGGTACTCACCGGGAGTTCCTAACTAGCATATCTCCAATGCTAACACTCAGCCCTTAGCCCTAAGCTTCTAATTCCTAACTCGGTATTCCCAAACTCGGTATTTCCAGTCATCAGAGCGATACTTCGCTCTGATACCACTTTTTGTAACACCCCTACCATTAATACATGCTTACCGTCCAATCTCCTTACACGTCAGATACACGCAGCGGATACTTACTTACATACTATGGGTGATACAATGTCGTTAACCACCCACGTGGCTAACAAGGCTACTACTACTGCTTACAGCATCGGTCTGATGGACCGGAATCCCGAGTACTACACATCTATAATACATACTCCATTCGTCAATCAAATACAACAATGCTCCATTCAATACTTACTCCCCCATAATCCATACATTACAATATACTTAACCGAGTTTACTAAGATCCTTATACAATATACTACCTCTTCAAAGTTCATACGTACTCACTACGAGGCTACTTACTACCCGTTCCTCACAAACTACTTACTCCTAATTACAAGGGTGTGCCTCCGGTCTCTTCCTTGACCATGTTCTCTTCGGGTACCTGCACACTAAAAAATGTCCCCCGAAGGGGTCAGCTTCGCCGAGCATGATAACCGCATACCCCGCGTACTAGTGAGGGTACGCCGACCACTTGGTCGAATACATGCGGTTCATTTTCATACAAGCATACATGCATACATGCTCTTACACACAGTACAATAATACTTACACAACATACATACATACAATTCATTACATACAAGGAATACGATATAACCATTCAATACTCACTTACCTTCTTCCGATACACATACTTCTACATACACAAAGTACAGTTCTTGTTAGCTTCATTGTTCCACCCGGGTTAATCGGGTGGAGATTACTCTTTTACTCGTTACTTCATACATACGCATACATACTCATACATACTTACGGATCCATACTTACTTACTCTTACTCTTACTCAAGTTAAGTTGTCGGGACCTCCAGCCCTGGGGACTACACCGTCCCACCTCCGGGATTTACTTGACTCACCAATCCGGGATGCTACCCATTTAAGGGATTTGGGCCGCGGATCAGTTTAAGAGTCAGGAATTGCAGCCAACCTCTTGTGACTCCGCATCCTCACGCGTGGCCGAAGCTATATCGGACTTGTACTCATTCCAATTTACTCACTTAAGTTAGGAGTTAGATAGTTAGGAATTAGCACAAGTCAACATCCAAGCCACAATAATACAATACACATATACACATACATACGAGGTACAATACATTACACAAGTACAATACGAGGTTCGAATACCATTCATCATCATTCATATATTTCAAGAATTATACAAACTAGTGCCCAAGACAATAAATATCAAGCACAACATAAGTCAAGCACAGGTAAGTGCAATATAGTCCGATTCATGCATTTATCTTATTTAGGTGGTCAAATAAGCACACAAATCGGGGTAACCAGATTAAGATACAGGGCATGAAGAAATCATACCTTTCACCGTTGTACTTGTATCCCAACGTTCCTCCGTATTCACAATTCAAATCCTATGATATTCATATACAACCGAATAATTAATCTAACTATCATAAACTTAATTCGGTTACCCTTACGCTTCCTAACTCATACTTACTAGGTCTTCACATTCCTATACTTACATTTTACTTACTTACTTTTAATTACTTAACAATGGTTTACTTACACACATATGCACGTATGTATAGGTGGGTATACATATACATACATACATATACTAACCATAGTCTTATAGTTTTTTTTTTTGTAAGTTTTGACCCGACCGAACTTGCGACCGACCTTGCAAGTTCGGTCCGAGTCAGTAGGTTACATCAGGTGAAAATTCCGGGGCCGACCGACCTTGCAAGTTCGGTCCCAAGGTCGGTCCATTCCAGTAAGTTACTTAACGGAAAGATTTTAGCCCGACCGACCTTGCAAGTCCGGTCGCAAGGTCGGTCCATTCCAGTAGCTTGCTCGACGGAAATTTTCCTGGCCAACCGAACTTGCATGTCCGGTCGCAAGTCCGGTCGATTCCAGAAGTTTTCCCCTCTTTGTAAATCTGGGCTCGACCGAACTTGCAAGTCCGGTCGCAAGTTCGGTCCGGCTAGCATTTGGTATTTTACTTCTGTTTTCAGTCCCATACTTTACCCATGGTTTCTCCAATCTTCCTACATGTAATCTCACATGTTTAAACACTACCTAGGCCCTTCAAATTGCCTTAGTTCATCCACTTTACATACTTACTAATTCTTACTTGTACCATTTCATTTCCATTCTTTACTTACTTCTCATTCTCATTCTAGCTTGTTTATACTCCTAATGACTCTTACTTATGATTACTTAAGTCTTAAGCAACTTATACAACCATCCCCAAACAAAGCCTTAACTTACAGCCCACTTAAAATTCCTCTCGGGTGAAATTTGGTGTTGGTCCGGACCTTGTACACAAGGTAGTCCCGGACCATGAGTAGCTAAACTCTCGAATGGTTTTTGTCTAGTGGTCCGGGACCTTATACCAGAGGTAAGTCCCGGACCCTTAGTGATTGCAACTCTCGGTTAGTTTTGAGTGGTAGGTCCGGACTTCTACAAGACCTAAGTCCCGGACCAACAGTGATCTGCTACGACTGAAACATTTTCCATGCTCTGTTTCATTCTCTTCTTCCTCTAATCACTTCCTAATGGTTTCTAATCTTGATATTACATGCTTAACTACTCATTTAATGTCTAACCTACCTAAATCCGTCACCGAAACTCAATTCCCCCAACCTACTGATATCTCACCATTTCCACTATTTCATTCTTTCTTTCTGTTGCAGTTCTACCGAGTTGCTGCTGCTACTTCTGATCCATTTTCATTCTTCTTCTACAATGCTAACAGCTCCTAAGTGACATAGTTTCTAGGTAAATTGCCATAGTTTCCCCTATAATCTTACATTCTCCTCACACTAATTCATCCTCAATTATACCCTGTTCAGTTTGTGTATATGTATTTGACATTTTACATATATATGCATCAGTTCCAAGCTCAACGTTTCAGCACAGTCATCATTTGTTTTTTTTTTGACAGATTCCTAACTTACTAATGCTACCAATACCATTATGCTAACCTATCTTATACCATTTCAGTAGGTTTACATTTGCTAAACAAATACATACATATACACTATACTAAATCCATACAGAGGCGTTTTGTTACCTCACGTTTTTGCTTTTGTTTTTTTGTTTTTCTTCCTTTCTTTCTTCTTGCTCTCCTCTCTCCCTTGTTTGTTTTCTCTACCCTTGTTTCCAGTTACCAAAGTGACAATGCCCCCTCTTGCAATGTCAAACGGCTAAACAAGGAAATGGAGCTCACGTGGGTTCTTGATTTTCAGCAGAAAAATGAAACAGATGGAACTCAAAGAATGGTTTGGTCCTTTCTTTACCTTAGGACATGAAGAGGAGAATGGAGCTTCAACCGGTGACTTCTAGACTCCAAAATGACAACACCCATGAAAACGAAATCGGTTGTTTTCAACTATTGAAAGGTGGATGGTTCTCCTTGAAGAGAGGATTCCACGGTGTTATTTTTGTGAGATTCGGAGGTGGTTTGGATGGTTAACCGTGGAGGAGAAGTGGCTGTCCTCTAGGTCTTTCAAATCGCCATAGGCGCTGCTTGAGAAGGAGAGAAGAGAATACTGGGTAGAATACAAGTCGTGAGAGAGGGTTTGTGAGGGACGAGAGAGATTACTTTTCTTTGTTTTTGTTACTTATTCTTTTTTGTCTCTTAGCACATAAGGAGAAATAAGAGAGGGGTATGGGTCATTAAAATCAGCCGGTACACACACAGCCCCATACTGATTTTAATTTTTATTTTTCAAAAGGGGACACACAAGTCTTTATTATTTACACTCTCGCCCCACAACTTTCCGTTTTTGACAGTTTTAACTAACCGGTACCCGTTTTTCGGGATTTTCTCGTTTATTAATTTTATTGGGCTCCAGACCTTCATTAATATTTATTATGACTATTTAATTAATTATAATTATTACGAGTCTATTTAACCCGGTTAATATCGCATTTCTCGGTTTCCTCGAAAAGCGCGTTTAGGATTCTTTTGTGTTGTTAATCCGTTTGAGGATCCGTTATCTTCGGGATTTGTTCCCTAATATTATTTCGACTCAATTAAGCCCTTAGAATCCTTATATTACGCTAACCGAAGTCTCATACCTCCTATGGTTATTTGACACTTATTTAGCGTTTTCGCCTTTAAGCGTTTCTTTATTTCTTTTGGATTTATTTTTCCTTACCAATTTTAATTAGGCGTCATTAGGCCCTTAAATACGGATTAGAATTATCTTAATCACTATATTTAAGTTGGGGGGTATTTCAATTAGAATATTACATATTAAGTATATGAATGTGATAGTGCTAAGTATTTGAATTCTATTAAATTAAGTATATGAATGTAATAGTGTGAAGTATACGGATGTGATAGTGTTAAGTATACAGATGGTTACAGATTAAGTATACGGATGTAATAATGCGAAGTATACGAATGTTTACGAATTAAGTATATGGGCGTGATAGTGTTAAGTACACGAATATTTACAAATCAAGTATACCAATGTAATAGTGTGAATTATACGATGTTTACAAATTAAGTATACGTCTACGAATGTGATAGTGTTTACAAATTAAGTATGTGAACAATATATATATATATCATGTTTATTTTGTTTTGACTATTCATCTACCTATTCCTCAGTTCAGTTTTATGTCCAGTGGTAAATGAAAAAATACCGACTCTATTGTAATACATATACTTTAAAAAGCCTTACTCGAAACTGGTCTGTGTTAAATTCATTTAGTGGGTAAATATTAATACTACACTCGTTTCAAATACTAAGTGAGTTCTACTTAAATTACCATATACGCTTATAATCATATACTAGATATGAGAAGTATTAAACTATCCCATAATTATTACTCTACAATATTGAAAAATGTGAAAAGATGTAAATATATTTAAAAATTATAACAAAATACATTTTAAATTTCTCAAATCATACACACTCAAATATTAAATCAGTAGTATATCGAGTACTTATAACAATATATTCAAGTACTAACGTCTTCTACGCTCATATACCAGATATCACTTGACTATTAAGCTACCACATCATTATTACTTCTAAGATATTGGAAAAACGTGAAAAATTTAAATATAACAAATTTTTTTATGTTAGAAGTGCCTTTTTTTAGTTTTCAAAACGTATACACTAAAATACTAAATCAATACTAGTTTAAGTACTTATAACAATACCTTTTAAACACTAACATGTTCTAGACTCATATACTAGATATCGGGTGATTGTTAAGCTACCGTATAATATTTTTCTATGATATTAGAAAAGTGAAATTTTAATTTAATAATTTTTTAATATCAGAAAAACTTTTTAGTTTTCCAAAACGTATACACTAAAATACTAAATCAGTAGTATATCAATTACATATAACAATATATTGAATTACTAACTTCCTTTACAATCGTAAACCAGTATCATGTGACTATTAAACTACCCTATAATTATTACTTCTATACTACTGAAAAACATGAAGAGATTTAAATATAGTAAAAATTTATGACAAAATTACTTTTTTGATTTTCTAAGCACTACAACATTATGATGTAGCAGGGCAATTGTATACTATCAAAGAGGGCAACATTATATTGCCCTGAAAGATGAAATCAACAAGGCACAACATTGTTGCTTTCTTTGTTTACGTCAAAGCGGGCGACTTAAATATTTGTTGTCATTGGTGAGCTCAAAGAGGGCAACCCGTATACTTGTTGTCATTGGTGTACTCAAAGAGGGCGATAACAGTAGTTGCCCCGGTTGTTTTATTATCATGTGCTTTAAGAGGGCGACCTAAATATTTTGTTGTCGTTGGTTGAGCTCAAAGAGGGTGACCTATATACTTGTTGGCATTGAGCTACTTAAAGAGGGCGACTGCATGCGTTGCCCTGGTTGTTATATTGATGATCGTAAATACGTCGTTCTAATCTCCACAGACAAAGAGGGCGACCCTTAGTTGCCCTGTTTGTTATTTAAAAAAACCCCAAATCTCCGAACTTCCTATTGCGAACTTACTTCCCTATTTTGCGAACTTCCCTATCCCTCTGTATGTTCAAACGACTTACGCCCAAAACTGATCCGCTGTTTTAATCCTGGATTTGTTGTCATTGGTACAATCAAATTAAGCTTGGACATTTTCTAATCCTCCACAAAATCCAATTCAGTGTACAGTGTTTGGTTGTGTAAATCTGTTCGTGGTGAACATCCATCAGACAATGCGTCTGTGCCTGCTTCGAGCTTGTGCTGGCGAACACCCATCAGACAACATGGGTTTGCGCTTGTGTCTGATTAGAAAGCGTGTGGGGCTGGCGAATGGAAGTGACGATGATTGCTCCTCCATTTGATAAAGACAGGTGTTTTTCAAACGGTTAGATGTCCCCTTACTGCTTCGTATTTTCTGGTTGGTGAGATTTAGCTTTCTTACTGATCTATGATTCTCTTTCTAAGTTGCTAGTGATAATCATTAAGGAGGGATGGAGAAGTGGACTCACCTATTCTACTCGATTGAAAAAGATTGTGTTTGTCTGATATTCGGACTCCCTTCTACCACTGATTTGAACTAGTTAAAATCAGGCTTAAGCTTGATGCTTAATTCCTCATTATCGGTTCGTAATATTGAGAATAAGATGACAAATTACTCTAATTTGATTCCACTACCAGTCAGTTTGACAACCGGAAGAGTGGAACACGGAGCGGCCCCAACCCTATTTGCTTCGCTCAGTTTGCAAGTCCCTGGCAGCCAGAAAAATTTCTAAGGGGGCGAGATTTTTTTTAATAATATTAACTAATTTTTTAAAATTTCATTTTTCATTTTTTAAATTAATATAAATTTTCAATATTTATAATTAAATTTTAAAAATTCTATAGTAGATATATAGTTTGACATAAAAATTACATTAAAATTGAAATATATAAATTAATAAAGAAGTTTGTTTACCTTTTATTTCTCATTTTAAAAACCGGGTATACAAAATATAAGTTAATGTCAATATATAATATTGAACAATAGTTCTAAACTACTAGTTTTTTCTAAAAACTTATCTAAAAATTAGTTTGAGTAATCTAATATTATTTAGATTTTCAAAATCTATAATAAAAAGCTAGAAACACCTATACGATGGATAATAGGGGTACATGATTACTAGCACTAGCATAATAATTAGTTTTACTTTATACTATGCTGCTAAAATAAAAATATTAAGAATTTTCTTATCTACTATAGAGTAAAAATGATTTTTTATAATACAATTCTAGATTAAATATTACATATTAATATAAATAAATTTAAAATAAATAGAATTTAATGATACCATGATGTTATTTACAAAATGTTATGGGGGCAAACAAACATCTAATAACATAAAAAACTATATAACAAAAAAAGTATAACTGATTTAAGCATGTACCCGAGGGAGTTGGGGGGGGGGGCGAACACCCACCCGCCCCCCCCCCCCCCCCCTTATCTCCGCCCCTGGGCCCCAACCCTATTTGCTCCGCTCAGTTTGCAAGTCCCCTGGCAGTTCATAAAAGGATGTGTTTAGAATATTTGTATTCCTTGTACAATTATAATATTTGAAATTATATAAATCTTGCTGAGTGTTACCAAAAGAAAAACTGCAAAGTTTGCTTATGGATACTTTGGGTAAGGCAGAATTATAGTCATGTTTGAAATGGAAATTGAATCTGTAAGGTATATTTTCATTTATTAGTTAGTTTCAGATTATGAGTATTGCTTATTTTGTGTAGTCATATATTCAAACTGAATAATATAGCTTTTATCCTAATCATCACTATCATTTATTCATTTTGATATCAGCATTAACCTCCTATTTAACAGCATGTCTTTAGTAGCCAATCAATTATGTAAAAGCATAAATACAACACATATGAAGGTTACATTGGTATTCAATCACATATTTCTACCCGGTAAGATGAAACAATTTGCATAGACCTGAATAGAAATACTATTACCCTATGTTAGAACTTGAATGGCTATCAATAGGATCCACCAAAGTAAACATACAGATGATAACTTTTCAAATCAAATATCATGAAGTTTTCTATTTTATACATTTTCATTTCCTTTTCATCCATCTAATTATGAACTTTTACTCCATCCATAAAAGAATCTGTAATTCTAGTAGAGCATTTGAGTGGTGGCAATAAGATGACAAACTGAGGTGTTTGTCTTCCTGTTGTCTCAAATCTACAAATTTACTCGACTACATTATCCCCCTCCTGCACGTCATCATTGATTTTTTTGTAACTGATTACGAACTTTAATTTCAACTATCATTATGTGAACCTATTAGTTTCTATAATGTTTTTTTTTCGGCATGTCAAATAATCATTATGTTGCTTTTATTTCTTAAGGATGATGGATAACAATAGAGATTGGATGCGTCTTGAAGGGTGGAGTGGTAGGAAACAAGACTCTTATCATAAAGGTGTTCAAGAATTCTTGGACTTTGCTTTTAAGGACAAAACCCTAGCTTAAATGTGAAGTTGAAGTGTCCTTGTATGATTTGTGGAAATCATTTTGTACAAAATTGGATCACCATGAGAGCTCATCTTTTTCGGAATGAATTGATCCCGGATATAATCCATGGACCCAACATGGGGAAGAAGATATTGTATATCCTACGGTTTATCCTATGGACGGGGATAATGATGAGGAGGAAGATGATATATGATGAGGAAGATCTTTTAATGTCAGATGAGATGGCGTCTTTGGTGCGAGATGCCACAAATGTGTTCTCTCAACCTCAGGAAGATGATTATATGGAAGGTGAGGATATGGATAGGGAAAAATGATGATGTCCAGATGATCTTAATAGACTAATGAATGCAGCGAAAGAGCGACTATACCCAGGGTGTAACACTACTCAAAGTTCTTTCATTGTAACTTTGTTGCATCTTAAAGTAAGTGGCCGGTGGAGTAATAAATCGTTTACGATGTACTCAAGGAATTGCAGAGGGCTTTCAATTATGACCCTAGTTTTCCAAAGAATTCCGGGGAAGCAAAGAAATACACAAAAAGTTTGGGTTTACATTATGAGAAGATCCATGCTTGTGTGAATCATTGTGTCCCTCTTCCGAAATAATTATGCTAATGCTGATCTGTGTCCTGAATGTCTTGAATCAAGGTGGGAAGAAGGAGTTCCCATTGCTGATGATAGTGCTCCATATATCGGAATCACAAGGTTCTTCTCAATCACAACCCAGAGTTCCTAGATTAGTGCTCTGTATATTTCCTATCACTCCAAGGCTTAAAAGGCTATTTGTCTCCCGTGACATTGCAACATATGCGATGGCATAAGGAGAAGCGTATTGATGGTGACATTATAGAACATCTAGCTGATGCTAGTGAATGGAAGAGCTTTGATCAGAATCATCCAGATTTTGCAAGTGACCCACGTAATGTCAGGTTGGGTCTTGCAACAAATGGGTTTCATCCCGGGCAAGGTTATGGTAGAGGGTATAGCATATGGCCTGTCTATGTAGTTCCTTACAATCTACCATCAACAATGTGTCATGAATGATGCCTTTCGATTCTCTCACTCTTGATCCCTGGTCCAGTGCACCCTGGAAATAACATTGATGTATTCCTAGAACCATTGATTGAGGAACTTCAAAAACTATGGCAAGTTGGGATAGAGACTTATGACTCTCACAGCCGCAACATATTTAACATGAAGGCAGTGTTGTTATGGACTATTAATGATTTTCCAGCTTATGCCAATTTGTCTGGTTACTCTACTGCTGGGAGATTTGTGTGCCCTATTTGCCATAGTGAGACTTATTATCTACGACTCAGCATGGAAGTAAGCAATGCTTCTTGGGTCATCGTAGATTTTTGGAGCCGCATCATCGATTTAGACTTGACAAGAAATCATTTAATGGAGAAACAGGAGAAGACCACCTCCAAGCCCTTTCTGGATATGATATTCTAGAGTTGTTTCATGGACCCCCTAATGTCACTTTTGGGAGGAAAGTAGAGCGAAAACGGAAGCGAGATGGGAGGTATTTGGTCGGGCAGTTCAAGAAAAAGAGCATATTTTTTCAACTTCCATTGGAGGGAGGTAGTTAAATATTCGTCATAACCTAGATGTCATGCACATTTCAAAAAACATAGTTGACAATGTATTTGGAACAACACTTGACATTCAAGGGAAGACGAAAGATAATTTGAACTCTCGACTTGATTTGGTTGAATTGAACATGCATAAGCATTTGCACCCAGTACTAGTGGATGGGAAATATTACATTCATAGAGCACCATATCAGTTGACTGTTGCACAGAAAAAACAAGTATTAGAGTTCTTATCCACCGTGAAAGTGCCTAATAGTTATGCTTCGAACATAGCACGATGTGCTAGTTTGGGAGATCAGAAGATCGTGGATATGAAAAGTCATGACTGTCACATATTCATGCAAGATTTGCTTATACCGACATTTCAGAATATCTTGCCCAAACCCGTGTTTGAGCCATTAGCTGAGCTTAGTTTGTTCTACAAGAAACTATGCTCCAAGGTTCTAACGCTTGATGTGTTGAAGGAATGGGAAAAAAGAGCTGCGGTGATACTTTGTAAGCTTAAAAAGATCTTCGTTCCTTCTTTTTCGATGTTATGGTACATCTCACTGTGCATCTTGCTAGAGAGGCAATGCTTGGTGGACCTGTTCAAGGTCGATGGATGTTCAGATTTGAAAGGTAACAACATTTGTTTTCAATTGGCTATTACACTTTTTTGTATTCAACAGAAGTGAGATATAAAACTAACTCTTTAGGGGAATAAGAGAACTAAAGTCTTATGTGCGGAACAAAGCTCGGCCTGAAGGCTCAATTGTTGAAGGTTATATTATGAATGAATGCCTAACATTTTGCTCAAGATATTTGAGGGGAACAGAGACAAAATTCAATCGTGTTGACAGAAATGATGTGGATGATAAACCTCCTCCATTTCATCTTTCTGCATTTAAGAAAAGAGGAAAACCATCAGGAAAGGGAACAATGAGAAGGCTAAGTGATATGGATTGGAGGAAAGCTCAACTGTATATCCTTTGAAATTGTCCAGAAGTTCAACCTTTTGTGGAGTAAGATCCCAATCTTCTTTTTCATTATATTTTACATCTTTACTCAATATTTTTAACTTTTATATAAGTTAAGGAATTTATGGTGAGCAGAGAACATGCCACGTCTGATGAAGCACATAAAGATTTTGTTGATGGGTTTAAATCACATGTAAGTATAACATCGTTTTGTAAAAGTCGCCGTCTGTTTAAGTCAACCCTAGAGTTATTATCTTTATTAAATATTTGTGTCATTTATTCTTATAGATTTGGAAACTTTATATCGAGAATGATGAGAGAGCAAGCCCGGAGTTATTATCTTTATCTAGAGGCCCAAGTAAAACTACAAGCAGCTACAAGGGCTACTTTGTCAATGGATATCGTTTTCATACTAAGAAGCGACAAAGAAGAAGGAAAACACAAAACAGGGGGGTTGTTGTTAGAGGAGATGAGGAGAGTGGCCAGCTAGACTTCTTTAGGGTATGAAAGAAGTTTTAGAGTTGGAATTTGATGCGCCTAAAGTTGGTGATAGGGACCCGATTGTGGTTTTGTTTAGATGTATTTGGTATGATGTGTATAATACAAGAACTGGGATAAAAAGGGATAATTATGGAGTTATGATCAATTCTAAGAAGTTTCTAGCGACTGATGAGCCATTTTTTGGCATCACAAGTGAGACAAGTTTATTACAAAGGTTCATAATGAACCAGGATGGAGATCTTGTATATATACACCTCGGAACTTGAGTAATGTTCTAATTATGGAGGATAATGAATGTGAAGATGACTATGAGGTTGATGATCTTTTCTTTGATGTTCTAGTTATGATTTCACCATCTCTTCGATCTCCATGGCTAGGGTTCTTTCGTTGTCTCTGTCTACGATTGATTTTCATATTCCCTTAACCATCAAGCTAATATGAACACTCTCTCAAGTTTGATAATCTCAACTCTACTACACTAAAACAGCCAAGTTGGAAAACCTCATTATTGAAACGGTCTAGTCCAGAAATTGTAGTATCGATCCTTTTTTAGATAGTCTGGAAATTGAGTATTGATGTCAATCGCTTCTATATTTCTTGGCTACCAACCAAACACAGCTAGAAATCTCTAATTTAGTTAGTTGAGAAGATAACTTAAACTAATCTTAATTTAGTTTGTTAATGATGACATTAGTTCTTTTGCATGTTTGTGGCTTTAGTATTTGAAGCATGAGTTCGGAAACAATTCCTAGTGGTGATGTTCAAGTGGAGGGGTCGTTGAATACTCTCAACTGCCCATTGGCCAAAGAAAAAAACGAGAGGGTAATGGTGTTATATTACACTCAGCTAGCTAATAATTGTTGTAATGATATTATTAATTGCATGCACACACTAATATACTTTTTGTAGGTCCATATCAAGGTCCAAGCAGAGCCATAAAGTACAAGAAGATGCGACGCTCACAACCTCCAAGAAAAAAGTTACTATTCCAGAACAATGAGGTGCTGTTGTGGGGAGAGGGCAAATCAGTTTGTGGCTGAAGTGGAGAGTGGGTAAAAGAGAGGTGCCCTTTAAATGTTAAGAATGAAGGAAGACATGCCAAGGATGTACTCGACCGACTCTACGGAAAAATCATGGTAATAATTATTTTTATAAGTTGTTTTAAATATATGTAAATGTGTTTACTTGTATTTACTTGTTTAAAATATGTAAATTGTTGACGACATTATGTTATGTTTACTTGTATTTACTTGGATGGTAGAGTAAATATGAGTTACGGAGGGAGCTCGTGTGAAGAGTGCAATGAAAAAATCAATGCTCAAACCTATATAGGCATTGGAGAGAAAGGCTGAAAAAGAAATATTTCACTAATAGCACCTCTTTAAGAGATGTGGAACGTAGTTGCCCATTTGATATTGATCCCGCGCAATGGAGATGGTTGGTGTTGATTACTGGAGCTCTGCTAAGCAAAGGGTAAATTTATCCTAGTATATTTATATTGTGTAGTTATACATATTAGTGTATAAACTTTATAATCTAACAAGTATTGCATACTGCAGGAAAGGAGTGAAAAAAATGGGCAAATGCTTTGTCAATGAAGATTCGTTCCACTACTAGATCAAAATCCATTCCAAGAGTACTTCATGAACTAGTAAGTTATAAAATCTGAATACTTCACATGTTAACTAATCTGATATGTAAATCACTGAATACATATGTTTTATATGTTTCATTATAGGATAATGAGATTGAAAGGTTTGTGGTCACTGAAGGGAGCACATCCGATTCCACTTACACTCACACAAATAGCTGAGCCAAAGTACATACAACTTTGGATAAAGACAAAAGGGTAATTATGACTTGTCCTTGCTCTTCTTATTGATGTGTAATTATTTTTATTTAAATTAGCTAGTATTTGTTGTCAGAATGAATGAGTGTTTTTATTTTGATAATCACTCTAGTCACAAGGATGGTAGATTGGATGAAGAGGCAGAAAAAGTTCTTGAAAAACTACGAGATCTTCATTTGAAGATGATTGAAGAGAGGGGCTCAGATGAGCTATCCGTAGAGGAGGCCTATGAGATGGTTCTAGGCCACTCTTCTGGTCATGCTCGTGGGTAGGAAGAGCTCACCCAGTCCCATCAAAGAAAGAAGGATTTAGGACATCTGAGATTGAAAGAAGGGAGCAAGAGTTGAGGGCTGATTTTGAAAGAAGAGAGGTAGAATTGAGGGATGAGATAGAAAAGAAAGAGAATGAGGCTAGGGAGAGCGAGAGCAAGAATTGAGGGCTGAGATTGAAAAGAAAGAGAATGAGGCTAGGGAGAGAGAGCAAGACTTGAGGGTTGAGATAGAAAGGAAAGAAAAAGAAGCAATGGAAAGGGAAGCCAAATTACGGGAAGATATCCAAGCACAAATGTTACAGATGTTCGCCAGATGTCAGGTTAATTACTAATTGATCTGCTCTATGATATTATTTCCTTATGTATAGATTTCATTTTTGAATAATGGGCCCTTATTTCTGTTGTAACTACAGGTTCAAGTGATGGGAGATAATTGAAATTTAGAGAAAGTAGTAGAAATAGCTGTAAAAACTGTTTTGGTAAGCTGGGATTTAGCTTAGTGATGCTTTTGTATGCTTGAAATAGGCTTGAAGATGTTTTTGTAAGGTGGGAAATAGCTTTAGTGGTCCTTTGTATGTGGGAAAACAGATTCAGGATGTTTTGTGAAACTTTTGTGATGTAATACACATGTAATCCTTTTTTATTGTTAAATACAACTGCAGTTCTATTATCTAATTCATTTGAGCATTTTCTTTCTGATGTTTTTGTGTTATATTCCTCACGTGGTCATAAAATCTCATCACTGGCCACTATGTATTGCTTCTTTCTGTTGTTTATTCAATGAAACAGATCACATCCATAAGGGATGTTGCTTTTCTCCCATCTTGGTGCTCTCGTGTAAAAGAGAATGTTGATCTGATGACCCTTGTACTTTTAATAGCTAGAGAAGCTTTCTAGGTGTTTCTTTTAAACCTTTGCAAGATTATGGGCTTGATGGATTGTCAATGGCTCTGTTTGGGAGAGTGGTGGTGGGATATACACCAAAGCAGCTGATGTTGGATCTGACCTGTTCGGATCCTATGTTCAATTTGCATCAATTTCACTGCAGTTGAAGTGGCTACTGGAAACAGTTCTTAGCTTTGTCAATTAATGCAATTTGAATTTGCATCCTAAACAATAGCTTTGATGCCCTAAAATTTTTGTGTATTGCTGTTTGCATCTTTACATGGTGGTTAGGTTATTCGCTATGCAGTATTTGGCTATGCTGAGAAAACTGAAGTTTTCAGATGAATATGCAAAAGCATTTGCCCAGGTTTGAGGATTTACTCTGTGGAAGCATTTGGTTTTTATGTTTCTTGTGGAAGATTTGCCCAGTTTTTTCTATCTCCTGTTGTTACAATTACCGAGATATAAATTACCTGTATTTATTTACTATTATAGATGTACTGGTTTTCATTTACTAAGTTTACATCTTTAAGCTCAATGCTCTTCATTTGATTGTTTTTTCATTTTAACTTTCTCTAAATCAGAAAATTCAACTATTTTGTTCCATATTATGCATTCCTTGTTGGTCAAATAATACTTGAACTATACAATAGGAATTGTCAATTGTGTTTTTCATTAGTGATGTATGTATTTAATATTGTTCATTTTGTTCTAATCATTTTCATTTCCTTCTTCAAAGACCACCTTATGGTGATTATTGTTTGATACTTTCTTTTTTATTTATGCTTGTCAATCCTTTACATATATCATTGTATTATTGTTTGGCTCTTTATATCAGCTTTCTGCAAGTTGAATTATCTTAAAATTCTCAAGTTTTCTATATAGTTTGTAAATAAATATGACTATCTTACATAGGTTGTTGCTGACCTTTTTACTGTGGAACATTTGCAATTCTTTTCATGAAGTTAGTTTGGTTAACATAGTTATTTGATTTCAATTAAAGCATGTATTTGCAGGTATGCTCATACTAATCTGGCTATTGATTCTCCTGTATGCTGTGAATTATAATGACTTATTTCTCATAATAAGTGATTTGATATTTTTAGTCCCTAAGGATTTTCTTATGTGCACTTTACCCAAACATTTATTGGATCCAAGTTTTGATATATTCCAAATGTGAGACATGTATGCTTTAATACTCATTGATTCATTTTTTTCTAACTCTGAATCTAATTTCCAGGATTTAACTACTTTGTTATTTGCCCATCATCCTTTTTTACAGATTGCTGAAATTTTAACAAGACATCCAAGACTTTTGGTATTATCTCTCCCTTGTAGAATTATCTAATGATAGGATGTACAATTGTGGTGATTATTTATAGAAATAGTTACTGTTTTTGTGTTTTGAAATTGGATTTATGAACGGCACGGTGCTGCCATCAACCAATTTGAGTTCATATTTGCTTCTATATGGGCTATGTGATACTGGTGTTTGTATGCTCATTGTGCGACTGTTGCAACTTTTCTATTTTGAGGACTCTTTTTTATTCTCATTAATATGATTTCAGACTGTTTCTAATGTGTACTTCAGGAAATAGAGATAAACGTGAGCTTGCAGATGTTACATTCGAAGAGTTGCAAAAGGCACGTTCTGATGGCACTTTATCTTTAAATCAGAAGTCCAAGTCAGAGAAAAAGACTGGTAGAACTAACAAAAACAGGTACTAAATATGCATCATGTATGTTGCTTGTTTACCATATATTGCTGATCATTGATGATTGATTGACTAATGTTAGGCCAGCTGAAATGAGTAGCAAGAAACCAGTGAGTAGATTCCGGGAAGTGAACCAAGTTCCTAAAAAGGTGAGTTTCATGTGCCCTCTAATATGGAAACTGGCGCCTTATTGGTGATTACATTTTATATGCAATGCATCTTATAACGTACATATTTGTGGTTAGTGTTATATGTCTATGATTGATTAAGTGTTCTATTTATTTGGTGTGCAGACCTCATTGGATCCATGCTTTGAAACTCTTTGTGGTACACTTGATCCCGATGGGTAAGTAAGAATATTAATTGAATATTTAGTTACTTGTGTTCAAGCTCATGCTACTTTTCATCAAATTCAGGAATGCTATTGAGTCAAATTACTTCAATCTGTTCTCTGTATTTATCTTTAACGCTTTCCATCAAATAAGATTTAAGCTACAGTTTCATAATGTGGATGAGCGAGTCATTTGGATCATCATTGACCTTTGGCATCTAGTTCCCAGAAGATGAAGCGAAGAAGATAGAAATACCCGTTTACAGAGCAGCTGCTAGTATTGTCCTGGTACCCTGTGGCATCATAGCAAAAGCTTGCCTGAAGGAATTTGATAATAGTTTCAGAAAAAGGCAAAAAAACTCATTTGTCACTGAAATTTGCATGGCTTTGTAGGTGGTTGATTCAAGATCTGAACTAGTCTGTGTCCATGATTCTGCCAGACCTCTGGTTTCAGCGGGTGATGTGGCAAAGGTGTGACTGCTTACCTTTCTTGTGCTTTCCTGTTGTGCTTTGTTGTGATAAACAGTTACTGTGATGTTGATTTTCATGCTTGTGTTGAGTCAGTAATACTCTTTACTTTTCAGCTCATGCTGGAAGAAATATTTCCTAATAGACCTCTGGCAAAACAAGCTGAGATGGTCTGATTGAAGCTTGAAAGAATACTCGTTCATTTACATCTTGAAATTTGCAATTGATTCAGAACAGGTATGTTCTCCACAGAAACCCAAAATAGTATGCTCTGAATTAAAATATTGTTTGTGTATTAGTAATATCTTCTTATGTCAGATTTGTACTGCTGTTTCATGCTTATTAGTTGGTATGCTCGCTGTTCTTGGAGTTGCTGTGCTTGGTGTGCCTGCTAAAGCTACTATTAAAGAGGTAAGTAATACGAAGTTCTTTGAAACATTATTTATAAAAAGAGAAGGGAGGGAGGCGGTCGATATGGAACTAGGTATACTCATGGAATCCTGTTCTCTTTTGAAACACTGGCTATTAACTCATATGTATGTCATATATTTGTAGGCAAGTAGTGATAATTTTGTGGTGAGAACACTGGACCACAAGACTCTTTGGGAAATGCAGACCCCACAGGTATATTATGATGTTTAAACCAATGATGTCATTTGTCTGGCTAAGTACGTACCTTCCTAGCAATGTGGACATGGTTGTAATCATAATTAATCTTATTTGTCGGTTATGTCTTGTGTTGATTTTTGAATCTTGAGATTTAATGCAAAAGACTTGCTGTGAGTATGAGGATGCTTAGAAAGGTGGTAGATAAATTAGCCTTTTCTTTGAGCACCAGAAAGGTACCTAGATGTTTAGGTGCTTTAGTCTGATTTTATTTTTTTTTCTAAAAAGTACATCTATGAGGGCGCAACAAAGTCGTCCTGCTTAGATGATCAAAGGGGGCGACCAAAACGCTTTGTCACCATTGACATAAATCAAAGGGGCAACTAAAATAACTCGTTGTCGTAGACAGTGATCAAAGGGGGCGACTAAGATAACTCGTTGCCGTAGATAGTGATCAAAGGGGGCGACTAATCCAGTCGTCACCATAGATGCAGTCAAAGACTCGTGAGATCTACTCAAAAGAGGGCGAGTAAATTGAATTGCCCCTATTGATATAAAACAACCGGGGCGACCGAGTTATGTCGCCCCACTTGATCATCGGTCAAAGAAAGCAACATGCATTGCTTCCTCTGCTTCATCTCAAAGAGGGCGACTTTAGTTGCCCTCGTAGATATTATCAAGCAGGGCGACCAAATTAGGTCGTCACCATATTCTACCATGGCATATCTTAAGAGGCAATCGTGGAGCAATTATCAGGTCGCCCTCATAGGTTAACGTGGCAAGTTTTTGATCTATCAGGGCAATAAAAGTTGCCCTCATAGATCTCATATGTTGTAGTGAAGACACTAATCATTAACAAATAATTAAAACAATCAATTATTTATATAATAAAAAAAGCATTCTACCAATCAGAATGTCCAGAAAAATCTGGATGGCTTGTAGGTGTCAAGCAAAACATTGTGAAGAATCCTACAGTCCACTTTAATTAAATTGGCCCTGAGTTTATTTTTTCATCACAAATATACACCATGTTCTCTAGCAGCTTCTTTTTTCCAAAATAAAACAAAATATATAAACCGCTTTTTTTGATGATGGCTTCGCCACGCATCAAATACTCCGCACTTCGTTCACCTCGATCACTGTCGTTAACCACCTACTATGGCCAGCCATAAACATTAACAAGAGGAGCAGGAGATAGATGATGATTGCTTTGCTCTCCGTTCACCTCGACTACCACAAGTAACTTACCGTGAGAGTATTAAGCGAATCAACGATATATTATTTACCATTATATTAGGATAGTATTTATACACGGACAAGAGGAGAGGAGAGCCCTATAAAGTAGGGAATACAATAATACGTGCTATTGACTTATTCTAACAGCCCCTCCAGTCAAAGTTGGAGGATTTACATGCAGATAATGTTTCTAAAATCTAAAAATAATGAAGATGGTAACCCTTTTGTCATTATATCTCAAATTGGCCGGTGATTGGGACGTGAAGCACACTACAACCAAAAGTATAGATAATGACATTTTTTTAACCCCACCTAATAAAGTGTAGTAAATTTTTTAATATAACTACTATTTTTAATTACACTTATTTGTGTAGAACTCTATAGCAAGAGCTTATGTTAAATGTAGGTACAAATATGTATGTATAAAATATAAAAATCTCTAATATGTCTACATCAATTATGAAGACACTTATAAGTGAAGGAAATTAAATTTCCACATTTATTTGTGTAAAAAGTTTGAACTTAAAGTATGGGAATATGCCAATTAGTAGTAGTGACGCGTGCTTGACCCAAAGCAACCTTTTTCCGGATGAAGTGAAAGTCGATCTCAATATGTTTGGTGCGCTGATGGTGGACGGGATTGGAGGACATATAGACAGAGCTTACATTGTCACAAAACACAATGGTGGCCGGCCCGCTTGGTGGGGGCATTGAGTTACTGGATAAGATTGTGAAGGTAACGAGATTCGGCAATAGCATTTGCAACAGTGCGATACTCATCTTCGGCACTTGAGTGGGAAACAGTGGGTTGACGTTTGGATGACCAAGAAATGAGGTGGTGTCCGAGGGACATGTTGTAACACCCCTAACTCGTAAACTCACCATAATCACAATCTCGGTATAATTTATCTAAACTTAATACAATAGTACAACGGAAGAAATACAATAAAACACTAACTCGGGTGCTACCGCCATTACTCACCCATGTGAGTAATGGAAGCGTCCAATTACCACATTATTCATGACCAGTGTGACGACTAGAGATAGTTAACCAATAATATATACAACATCAAAATCCATATTCACATCCGTAAAAAAGTGAGCATTCTAAGTATTCTTGACCGTACACAACCGCGGTGCATAATACAAAATAAGTCCGAGAATGCTATAACAAAATAACCACTGACTATCGAAATCATCTCACACTCCAGCTTCCGGTCTCGATCAAGTTCCTGCAATATGTTTGTCGTATAGGCTCAGCACAACCGCTGAATATGCTAAAGTGTAATCCTAGAATCATTTAGATTCATTAAGTCATTTAGCCATCTTAATATGCGGCTCATTTCATGTTGTTCTATTTTACAATCATATGACATAACTGTAAATGCTATAATTAAACACTCAACAGTTCATCCAATATAAACACATCATTGCATAAATAAATCATCCACATTATTAAAACAATAAACGAGTAAATATGATAATGGTGCTAAAGTCGTTATCTTGTGAATGGTACTCGACTCGGCCTTCGAGACCCATTGTTCGTTATCCATGTTTACGAGGTTTATTTGAGTCTCGTACTAAGGTATAACTAATACTCGTAATCTCATTTGTTTTATGTTTACACTTCAACTCATGTCGGGTGTCATGTTAGGACAACCCCTTTATAATTGTAATACTTATTTAATTGGACAGTCGTCTTATGTGCACCAACAACAGTGCCCTCCGACCAATGATCCGAAGATCTCTGGATTTAACTCATTGCCTAATAAAGGTGTCTTAAGCAGCCAAATCCATGTACCAACAGCAGTAACTCCTGGTCAACGGTCAAATGCGGCTCGTCAGATTTCCATGAGTGGATCTGATTCGGTAGTCCATCTCTAGTGACCTCTCTGTGCAACCAGGTAGTCCGAGACTACCCTAGGTTTTCTCCTCATATACTAATTCTCACCATGTGATTAAGTAGCTTAATCGTCTCACCTAAGATATACTCTTAGGTTATAGTGAATATATAATTATATAGTTGTCATTTAGATCTTATACAATGCCTAGAAGTCAACTAGATCATTTCATGTTCAAATACAAGTGCTCTAGAGATTGGTACTACCAAATCTCTTTCCTAAGTTATCCACTTAGATTGATTAAGGATAATATGATATTTCATTGAACTTTTATAAGTAATGATTCTAATCATACTCGTAACTTAGTCGAGTTGCAATCGGTAATACTTTAGTCCGACAGACATTTGCGCATAATTAATAATGCGAGATACTTGAGCAAATTAATTCATGTAAACATACATATAACACGCATATCACTTTTAGCAAATAATCATATAAACATGTCTGAACCCAAGGAAACCCTCAGGACGTTCGGACCACACAATAACATACCGTACACTATCGGTAAGAGGAGCAGATGTTTGAATCTCGGGCCCGCTCTCTACGCACTAAGATTTGGAATATATGTATAACACTAAGTATGAATTCCCTATGATCTCAAGTTAATTCGGTATTCCCGAATAAACGCTAATACCTCCGATAACTAACCCCTTTAATTAGTTATTGTTACTCGGGTATTTGAATGTGTTGGGATTAGTTAAATCATCCTCTCTTAATGTCATAATAACATGTAATATTAATTTACCACTTAGGATTTAATCCTTCAACCTATCTTATTATTCATAGGATTATATATATATATATCCATATAGTTGGTTTACTATATGTTACTTATACAATTGACCTTGTAGTATTATTAATCTTTAACTTCTAATTTAATTTATGAGTTGGTCAACTAGACCCTCTTTGGTCAATTGGTTGACTTGGTCAATTAGGTTGACATAGTCAATGTACCCAAGTCAACGTGTTTATATAATTCATAATAAAATCCCTTGAATTATATAATTCCTATATTTATTCAATTCTTTACACCTTAACATTAGATCTTATGCCTAATGTTTTATAATGAAATTCTTCACTTCATATTATACTATACATTACTCAATGTGATTCTCCAACCATATTATATAATTCACCAAACTTCAAATATTCATATTAATCTATATGAATGATAAAATTCCTTTTATAAAGGCTAAACCTTAATATTTTATGTGAAGCACTAATCTCCTTAATTGTGCTAGCTTTCACATACTAACATTAAGACCATATTCTTAATGTTATATCATGTCATATCATACCTTATACTTTACTCTAAGCCTATTGAGTTCTCAAGCTTTATCATATAATTCATTATTTCTCAAATATTCACAACATTTTATGTGAATTACAAAATTCCTTAACATATACTAATTTCCACCTTAATGAATACTAAGGCTTTATATTTAATGTAACATCATCGACATTTCCCACCATATACTATAATTCTTTCCTAACTCTTTATCCTTCACGCATTCACCCTCCATTTTCCATATATTACATTTCTTCCACAAAATTACAATTACACTCCAAATAACACATATTATAATATTTTCCAATCATATTTAATTTTAACCCAAAATTTACACCAAAAATTCATAGTTCCCGAACCGACCCTTGTTTGTCCAAATTTAATCCTTTCACCCTAAACTTTTCCTTATTTATGATTTGGCCCACTTCACTTTACAACTTTACAATTTAATCCTTAACTCTTACATTATATAATCTTCCTAATTTATGTCCAATTTTCACCCTAAAACTTCCATAATTTTATGAACAGCCCCCTAGTATATGTTCGAATTCCTTTTCGCCCCTATCTTTCTGGAATTTACACTTTGGCCACATAAGTTTTCCAAACTTACAATTAACTCTAAACCTCATTAAATTCCTAATATAATTATTTCTTTCTCTAATTTACTCAAAACCCCATCCTTCACCTAAGGTTGACCCTCGCCTCGGTTTTAACCATACTTTTCAGAAATTACAATTTGACCCTAAATATTTTCAAGAGTTTTCATATTAGTACTTAATTTTACTAAAACTTGTATTTTGCATCTTAAACCCAACAAAGCTCAACTTTCGGCCTATTCACACTTTGATCTCTAAATTTTATTTATTCACACTTAACCACTCGTACTTTGCCCATTTGTTCACTAGAACTTCCTTTAAGTTCTTAATCACTTTTAAAAGCTATTTTGACATTAAACTCCATCCAACATCACTTAACTCGTAGGTATTTTCACACTAAACTTTTTAGGTGGTTATAATACTCCAAATAACCCTTAATACCAGATTTTCCCATCAAACTTAATACTAAACAAATACTTAACTTTAATGCATAAAAAACACTAAATAAGTTATAAATGTGGCCTAAATACATGGCCTTATTACAAAGCCCAAACTTAACTTTAAATGAACATAAAATACTCATTATAACATAATAACCCTCGGCTATTTAAATTTCTACCCAGAACTTTTCGGTTTTGCATTTCCACCCCTTTTAACTAATAATTTTGACATCCAAGTCATTAAAACACTTAGGTAGCTTAGTCAAATGTGTTCCCATAATGTTATGTGCATTATTTAGTCATAATATATAATTCCCCACACTAAGCTCTCAGCCATATTTGCTACACAAATTGATGTGCTTTAAAGTATAAAATGTGTTTTAAGAGATTACTTACAAGTTTGATGCACCAAACCAGTGGCGGAGGTAAGGCCACTGTTGGTGGGCCTGCCCCCCCCCCCCCCCCAATTTAAAAAAAGTATATATAATAAAATACCTGATACTGATATGGCCCCAACCCTAATATTTTTATCTCTGTAAAACATCTCCCTCCCTAGAAACGTGTATAATCCCAATAACATGTACAATCTCATCATTACTTTTTTTCTTTTCAAATATATTAAACTACTCAGAGAAAGAAAAAAAATGTTGCTTACGTATTGTTGCTGTCGTCATGTTGGTAAGGTGGGGAGATGACCATCATTTCACATTTTCCTGAGAGGGAAGCAACCAACCGAGCAGCTCAAGTCACATTACAGAGAGAGAATTTTAAGAGGTTGAAGTCTGAGCACCGTTTGAGAATAGTAAGGAGCAGGAAGCAAGAGAGAGACGAGAGCAACAACCAAAACGATAGAGGAGCGGATGAGATCAGGTATAAATTTTGATCCCAAACCTTTAGTAGATACAGATTTTTGTTGTAGCTTTTTTTCTATTTTTTTGTTTGTTTGATTATAGAAGAATAAGTGATAGGCAAAGTGGAGGGATTGAAGAACAGAAGAAGGGAATAATTGTTGTGAATATAAAGAGAGGAAGGAGAAAACAAATATTTGATATTGATTGAAAATAATAACAAGAACCTCAAAAGAAGGGAATAAACCAAGAGGAATAAGTAAACAAAAAACAAATAAAAAAGAGAAATTTTAGATAAAAAAGGATAATACATAATCTTACTAAATCTTTTTGTACGCCACTAAATGCTAACTAATTAGGTTACAACTAGTTGAAAATATAAATAGATTTTTTGTCTACACTTTTTTTAGATTAGTGATGAAGTATGTTGGGTGTGAAAATATTGGTTTTGTTTAATAATTGTCCATTATTTATTTCTTCTAGATTTTCAGTACTTAATCATATTTTTAATTCATTTTATTGTTACATAAATCCATGTTTAATATTATCAATTAGCTACAATTGTTATCTCTATACAATGTTTAATTTATTATAGTATAAGTAAGTAAGTAACCTTGTTTTTTTCTCTGTAATTTTTCAGATAAGTTATTGATAAAGTAAAAACGATCGATTCATTTTTCAAGCCAAAAAGAAGTCTTGTAAGTGACACTCGCACACAACAAGATGATGTACCAATTGAAAAATCTAATCCTCAAGACCAATCTGATTGTGAGGAAGAGCCACCTCTGAAGCTCCTCAACTCCAAAATTTAGAGCTGCTGAAGTTTGATAAATTCAATATCAATTCCTTGATCCATGATCCTGGTGCTCGAACTTCAATTTGGGACTATCCTAGTGACCAGCGTGATGTAATAAGAGAAATTATATAAAGCTCGGTGTAACACCCCGGATTTTCTAACCTTTGATTTGGTTAATTTTTTTACAATTCACGTTTAATGTTAATAAGCAACGGAATTAAAACCTAATCCGGAGTATTATTGCCACACTCGCAAATAAACGAGTGCTAAGGCCTAAATATTTAACTAAATAACCAAATCATTATTTTTAACAAGAAAATCCAATGTCCATAATAACAATTCTATAAAATTGTTGAAGTCTAAAAGCGTAAAATAAAATTCAATTACAAATAACCAGTCTATGTGCTGTCGTCTTCCCAAACCCCAAGCACATCAACACCTGTGGCAGAAATCCAAACAAACACACAAAGAGCCACCGTAAAGTTAGAAAAACTGAGTAAGCTACCACTTCACTACGTAAAAATCATTTTCTCTTTAGAAATCATTTTTAATAATATAACCACACAACATACAACTCGTTTCAAAATTATTAACACACAACAACAAAATTATCATAAATGTAAAATACTCCACATTTGATTTCTTTCGTAACCCAAGAATATATTAGTCAGATTATTTTAATTATCTTCCTTGTCCCAACACGTAGCCAGGGCAAAACAACTTTTCTCAACTTTTGGGTACAACACGCAGCTGTAACCCGGACCCCAACACGCAGCTGGGAATCCAACTTTCTCACTTTTGGGTACAACACGCAGTTGTAACCCGGACCCCAACACGCAGCCAGGAATCCAACTCGCCACTAAATCCTTAAGTGTGCACACCCCCCCAATAGTTCAAAGGACTAAGGAGTAGATCTAGGGCTAACTGTGTCCTAGTGCGGCCCACAGTATCTCAAACTTATGCGTCCTAATGCGGCCCGCATTTATCATCTCATCCATGTGTCCTAATACGGCCCACATGTACCATGGTATACTCTTCCTTATAATTCATTTATTCATTGTTATTATTCACCTTATAATCTCTTTAATTTCCACATATACCACAATAATTCAATCATGCCATAATAATCTTGACTAAATAATTGCAATCTCACATAATCATATCATTAACATTTCCTCATGTGTTTCCTCCAAAAATAATATCCAATTAATCACCATATAATAAACTGCGCACTTAAATATTTCTAGTAATCGTTATCGCAAACAATTCATTCCCAAAAATAATAATCACTCACAGATAAAAATCATAACCACCACAAAAGATTTATTTTACGCAGTTAATACAAGTTTAGTGAACGCGGTAACTTACCTGAAATCTAGAAACTATCTGCACAACCAAACACGACTTCAATTAGTGTTCCTTGCTCCCAAATTTGGAGCCTAAATAAAATAACGGGTATTTGTTAGATACCCGGAGTCTCTGAATTTAATTAGAGATAAATTACCGTAAATCATAATTATAAAATATATATATATATATATAGCATATTATAACAAACATTTAAACTATTAGTGTGCTGAATAGGAAAAGATAAAAGAAAGAAAGGATAATAATAGAGACGAATTTGTCTGACATCGGCAATGATGTCATCAGTGGGATTGTAAGTGTTGTACGTGACTATAGTATAGATGTAGCTAGCTTCACATTTTCTTTTGTTGTCCGCAAACATGAAGAGATGAGGTAAGTGATTTATTTATTTATTTTTTGTCAGAGTGTAGCAGGGTAACTAGCAAACTTTACATTTTTTCCTTTTTGTGTCTGGGTAGGAGGAACAAAGTGCAGAAATGAGAGATAGGTTTTTTTTTAATCAGGAACAACAGTTTAGATAAGTGAGTGAGAGACAGGTATCATTTTGTTTTCACATATGAACACAACAACACAGAGGGGGAGATTGTTGTTATTTTTTTTCCTTTTTGAATCTTTGATACAGACACAACAGTAAAAGAATGGAGGGGTTTGTACCGTTTGTTTTCTGCAAGTGCTGTTAACTGTAGGTGTAGGCGCAGAGATTGAAAGAGCCAAACAGAGAAGGATTTTTTTTCCTTTTCAGTCTCGGTGAAGAAGAGGGGTATTAGGGAGAGAGGATGGGTAGATAAAATGCAATAGCAGATGAGGGTATATAAAGTAGTCGGGAACGGAAACTGAAGAGAGTGAGTATAACCTCATTATTCAGTAAAGCAAATTAAACTCTCCTTAATTAAATAGAAAACTAGGGGTTGGGAAGGTAGAAAGTTAAAACTGTTTCATTAAGTAAGGTTAGGAAATAAGGGAAAAGTGTTGACTGATTAAAGTATGAAATATGAATAGTTAAAATTAGTTCATTAATAAATCAGGACAACTCAAAGGATGAAAATGATGGATTAAACATACTTATTTAGTATAGTTAAATCATAGTAGTATTTAAGTTGTAAGATTATTATTATAACTTCGTTTTAATATTAAACTAACCAGATAAATATGATGATTATTACTAATACATTAAAAATCACAACCGATTTATTTTCAAAACGGGATATTTATTAAAACAAAAATCTTTATTAAATACTATACATTATGCTTGTAAATATTATAATATACTCATAGCTACATAATATATCTGCAATCTGTATATTATATTGTAAACTTTATTATATATGTATTCTAAATTTTAGGGGTATTTCATCATTCCCCCTTAAATAAAGCTTCGTCCTCGAAGCTCGATCTCACACTACTTACAATGTCTAATAATCAACTAATCGTTTTCTAGCTACCTTACGCTAAGAAGTTTAACATATCACTAACCATAATAATTAAATTAACCATAATAACTTTGGGTATTACAGTCTACCCCCTTAAAGAATATTACGTCCTCGTAATTAACGGGGCAAATAACTCATACCTGACTCAAAGAGATGAGGGCTAATTTGATAAGGTTTTGAACTGCAAGAAATCACGCCATGTTCGCAACCACAAGACTATAATTCATTCAAATAAAATTCGTATCATTGTCAATAAGATACAATTCACTATGGAGATTCAATCATCTAACATTCATTCGATATATCCTCCAATAAAAGGAATTTCTGTAAATCACAAAATTCATAACATTATCACTTGAGCATCATAGGCTATCAACATTTCATAGATATCATCAACTTTGACTCATATCTAAAATGTTCACTTATGCATTTGTGGAAACATATTCCTCAATCAATATTTCAACATCTCAAGCATAAAAGATTCAATTCACAACACATACAATATATATAAACAAATACATTAAACACAAAGAAAACATCATAAAGTAATTCCCCCCAGAAGACGGCTTGTCCAAATTTTAATCCTAAAATAATTATTCCATTATTATATCATTCTTAACCTATTTTCTAGCCGGTTTTGCTCTGATACCACTTTGTAACACCCCAGATTTTCTAACCTTTTATTTGGTTAATTTTTTTATAATTCACGTTTAATGTTAATAAGCAGCGGAATTAAAACCTAATCCGGAGTATTATTGCCACGCTCGCAAATAAACGAGTGCTAAGGCCTAAATATTTAACTAAATAACCAAATCATTATTTTTAACAAGAAAATCCAATGTCCATAATAACAATTCTATAAAATTGTTGAAGTCTAAAAGCGTAAAATAAAATTCAATTACAAATAACCAGTCTATGTGCTGTCGTCTTCCCAAACCCCAAGCACATCAACACCTGTGGCAGAAATCCGTATTGTGACGTATAATTTCCTGAAAAAAAAACTCAGGAGACACGCAGCGGAAAACACTTAGAAACATCAAGCTAACATTCGGCACCAAGCAAACACACATCCGCACAGAAACATTGAACACATGCATACAAGTAAACAAGCCTTCGCATACAGACGACAGCAAGCACTAGCTGACATGCCCTAAGGAAATACCCCAAGGCTCCGGCGATGCTGCGCTATGCCAGCATGCCGGAATGCGCCACTCATAACCACAAGGATGAGAGTGGACTTATACCACCTTATTAGATAAGTTCTCCTGGCCATCCCAATTCCCTCAACTTCAAGCGTCAAGGTCAAAGGGGATCTGCGCACCACTTGCAACTCCTGCCCAAGTGCGCAGCCCAAGTACAAGTAATGCCAGTGCTCGGGAAACCACGAGGTTCACTCACACAGCCAGTGCAAGCACTGATGCGGAGGTTGAGGGCATCGGGTGGATACCAACACACTTATCTCCACCCAAATCCAACTCATCCCTGCGTGAGCCACAAAGGCTCTAACGATGTGCCGCCCACACATCGGGGTAAGGATAACCAGGGACAAACTGAGTTGATGCCGCCAGTTCTCGGCATCTGGGTAACAGGGCTCGCACCCTTAGTTCCAAAGCTCCATCCCCAATGGGGCCCCTCAGCTACCTGCACACCTGCAAGTTAGCATAAAGGGCGTATAACAGAGAGAGACCGAGTCATCGCAACGCAGGTACAAAAGGGCTACTTCTTTTATTGATGAAGATACAAGGCCTGAAGGCTTACATTACATCGTTATGCACAAGTACATTTTGGTTTTCAGGCTGCTTGTCTTTGTCCTTACAAAAATTGGACGTAACAACCTCCCCCACCTAAGTCTTTGCCGTCCCCGACAAAGATTCTAAGTACTTTTGTATCTCATCCCTAAATTGCCATAAATTGCCCTCTCGTTCCCACGTCGCATCTTCTCTGGCCTCTCCCTTCCAGTGAATTAGAAAGTCTGTTCGCTGATTAGCTTTCCAACCCGCTCGCCGATGGGCGAGTACTTCTTTGATTCCTTTCTCGTATTGAACATATAGTCGGCGGAGCCCGAGCTTTATCCTCATGCAAACTTTGTTCATCTGCCGTGTAAGGTTTCAAGAAGCTTACGTGAAAGGTAGGGTGCATCCTCAACCTTTCTGGAAGGTCAAGACGGTATGCGGCATTACCGATACGCTGAACGACCTCGAAAGGTCCATCGAAGCGTTGGACAAGTCCCTTATGCAGGGGTCTTCTGATCTTCTTCAAGATCTGTGGAGTCAGTTTAAGCATGACACGATCCCCCACATTAAACTCCAACGGCCTTCGCTTAGCATCGGCATTTTCTTCATTCGGTTGGAGGCAAGTTCTAAATTTTCCTTTGCCATCCTGAATAGTTCTTGTCGGTCACGAACGAATTCATAGGCAGCTGGGCACTGCCCCGTTGCAGCCTGCTTCACAACTTCCGCCGGGGTTAAGGGTTGCCAGCCATAACTAACTCGAAGGGACTCTGCTTCGTGGCACTGCTCTTGTGCATATTGTAGCATAGTTGTGCCGTGTCTAGCAGATGTAACCAGTTCTTTTGGGAAGCCGTAACATAATGACGAAGATACCTCAAGGAGCGCGTTTATCCTCTCCGTCTGTCCATCCATCAGGGGATGGTTAGCTGTTGAAAATTTCAACTCGGAACCCATTAGACCGAACAATGTGACCCAAAATCTACCAGTGAACCGAGTATCTCGATCACTGATAATATCCCGGGAAGGCCAAAATACTTTACCATGTGAGAATAGAAAAGCTTCGCTGTCATTTCAGCCGGACAATTCGTTGGCACGGCCATGAAAACAGCATACTTCGAGAACCGGTCAACAACCACCAGCACTGAGGACTTTCCCTCAACACTAGGGAAGCCCGACACAAAATCCAGGGAGACGACTCCCAGGGACGATTAGGAATAGGCAACGGATTCAATAGGCCCGTCGTTTCTTCCTCTCTACTTTGTCCTGCTGGCATACCAGACAAGACTTCACATATTCTTCAATGTCTGGGACCATCCTCTTCCAATAGTAGCTTCGACGGATGAGAGCTAGGGTTCGGTTTACCCCGGCATGACCCCCACCTAGCATCGTGAAACTCCCGCATCAACTCAATCCGAATTTTCCCAGCAGGCACTACCACTCGACGCTGCTTATCCAGCAACAGGTCGTCAAGCAGAATGTAGCGGCGAGTCTTGCCAGCACGGACTTTTTCACATATCTGATTGTACGTTGAGTCGGATTTAGATGCATCCCAGATTCTGACCATCAAGTCACTTTCCACGCGAGAGATATTGCTTATTACCCCAAAACAATGCCGACTTAGAGCATCAGGTACAACATTGTGCCGACCCGGTCTATGGATCCACTCAAAGTCAAATTCACCAAAAACTCTTGCCATCTCGCCTGCTTAGGGGATAACTTCTTCTGCGTGGTGTGAAATAGGTGTTGGCCACATTATCCGTGACAACGAGGAACTTAGTTCCGAGAAGGTAATGCCTCCAAATCGTGAGGCAATGGATTACCGCCAGCATCTCTTTCTCATGAGCCGAATAGCGTTGTTCGGCTCCATTAACTTCCGACTCTCAAGGCACAGGGGTGACCCTCTTGTACGAGGACACCCGCAACTCCTCTGTCAGATGCATCCGTGTGGACCTCAAATGGTTTATCGAATTCGGGCAACTAAGCACTGTTCCGAGGAAATAGTTCTCTTCAGCAACTCGAATGCTTCCTGGCGCGCACCCGTCCACGCCCACGTCTCACCCTTTTAGAGTAAATCGGTAAGAGGGGCTACCTTATGCGAATACCCTTCCACGAATCGGCGATAATAGTTCGCCAAACCAAGGAAAGAGCGGAGTTCAGATACATCCCTCGGAGTCGACCCTCTAGGATCGCTTTCACCTTGGATGGGTCCATACGGACCGCCCAGCGGAGATGATGTGGCAAGGAAGGAAAACAATTTCTCGTTGACCGAAGGAACACTTTTCCTCTTCACAAAAGCTCATGCGCCCGAAGCGATCAAATACCAATTCCACATGACAAAAGATCCTCTAAGCTACTGCTATATACAACAATGTCATCAGAGAGACAACAACAAACACATCAAGGTAGCCAAAGAGGACTTCATTCATTAAATTACAAAATGTAGCAGGGGCATTACATAGGCCAAAAGGCATTACAAGAAATTCAAAAGACCCATAACGGGTTACACATGTAGTTTTTCCCTCATCACCCTCTGCTATGCGGACCTGCCAATACCCCGATCGGAGATCAAGCTTCGTGAAGTACGTGGCTTTAGACAAACGGTCGAACAGGTCATCTGGTTTTGGAATGGGATACTTGTTCTTACAGTGACCTTGTTCAAAGCTCTATAGTCAACGCAGAGTCGAAGTGAGAGCCATCAGCCTTCTTTTGGAAAAGCACGGGAGCTCCATATGGCGCTGTGGAGGGACGAATCTTCCAGACGCCAGAAGCTCGGAGAGCTACGCCTTTAGCTCATTTAATTCTAACGGCGACATGCGGTAAGGGGCCTGAGCAGGAGGGATGGCCCTGGGACCTAACTGAATTTTGTGGTCTATGGCCGTCGTGGGGGAAGGACCGTTCGGCAGCTCCGAAGGCATCAAATCTTTTATCTCTCACACAAAGAGCCACCGTAAAGTCAGAAAAACTGAGTAAGCTACCACTTCACTACGTAAAAATCATTTTCTCTTTAGAAAAATTTTTAATAATATAACCACACAACATACAACTCGTTTCAAAATTATAACACACAACAACAAAATTATCATAAATGTAAAATACTCCACATTGATTTCTTTCGTAACCCAAGAATATATTAGTCAGATTATTTAATTATCTTCCTGTCCCAACACGTAGCCAGGGCAAAACAACTTTCTCAACTTTTGGGTACAACACGCAGGTTGTAACCCGGACCCCAACACGCAGCTGGGAACCAACTTCTCACTTTGGGTACAACACGCAGCTGTAACCCGGACCCCAACACGCAACGGGAATCCAACTCGCACTAAATCCTAAGTGTGCACACCCCCTCCAATAGTTTCAAGGACTAAGGAGTAGATCTAGGGCTAACTGTGTCCTAGTGCGGCCCACAGTATCTCAAACTTATGCGTCCTAATGCGGCCCGCATTTATCATCTCATCCATGTGTCCTAATACGGCCCACATGTACCATGGTATACTCTTCCTTATAATTCATTTATTCATTGTTATTATTCACCTTATAATCTCTTTAATTTCCACATATACCACAATAATTCAATCATGCCATAATACTCTCTGACCAAATAATTGCAACATCTCACATAATCATATCATTAACATTCCTCATGTGTTTCCTCCAAAAATAATATCCAATTAATCACTAATAATAAACTGCGCACTTAAATATTTCTAGTAATCGTTATCGCAAACAATTCATTCCCCACAAAAAATAATATCACTCACAGATAAAAATCATAACCACCACAAAAGATTTATTTTACGTAGTTAATACAAGTTTAGTGAACAGCGGTAACTTACCTGAAATCTAGAAACTATACAACCACACCAACACGACTTCAATTAGTGTTCCTTGCTCCCAAATTTGGAGCCTAAATAAAATAACGGGTATTGTTAGATACCCGGAGTCTCTGAATTTAATTAGAGATAAATTACCGTAAATCATAATTATAATATATATATATATATATATATATATATATATATATATATATATATATATATATATATATAATAGCATATTATAACAAACATTTAAACTATTAGTGTGCTGAATAGGAAAAGATAAAAGAAAGAAAAGATAATAATATAGACGAATTTGTCTAACATCGGCAATGATGTCATCAGTGGGATTGTAAGTGTTGTACGTGACTATAGTATAGATGTAGCTAGCTTCACATTTTTTTTTGTTGTCCGCAGACATGAAGAGATGAGGTAAGTGATTTATTTATTTTTTTTTGTCAGAGTGTAGCAGGGTAACTAGCAAAACTTTACATTTTTTCCTTTTTGTGTCTGGGTAGGAGGAACAAAGTGCAGAGATGAGAGATAGGTTTTTTTAAATCAGGAACACAGTTTAGATAAGTGAGTGAGAGACAGGTCATTTTGTTTTCACATATGAACACAACAACACAGAGGGGGAGATTGTTGTTATTTTTTTTTCCTTTTTGAATCTTTGATACAGACACAACAGTAAAGAATGGAGGGGTTTGGTTTGTTTGTTTTTCTGAAGTGTGTTACTGTAGGTGTAGGCGCGCAGAGATTGAAAGAGCCAAACAGAGAAGGATTTTTTTTCCTTTTCAGTCTCGGTGGAAGAGAGAGGGGTATTAGGGAGAGAGGATGGGTAGATAAATGCAATAGCAGATGAGGGTATATAAAGTAGTCGGGAACGGAAACTGAAGAGAGTGAGGTATAACCTCATTATTCAGTAAAGAAATTAACTCTCCTTAATTAAATAGAAAACTAGGGGTTGGGAAGGTAGAAAGTTAAAACTGTTTCATTAAGTAAGGTTAGGAAATAAGGGAAAAGTGTTGACTGATTAAAGTATGAAAATGAATAGTTAAAATTAGTTCATTAATAAATCAGGACAACTCAAAGGATGAAAATGATGGATTAAACATACTTATTAGTATAGTTAAATCATAGTGATTTAAGTTGTAAGATTATTATATAACTTCGTTTTATATTAAACTAACCAGATAAATAATATGATGATTATTACTAATACATTAAAAATCACAACCGATTTATTTTCAAAACGGGATATTTAGTAAAACAAATAAATCTTTATTAAAATACTATATTATGCTTGTATATATTATAATATACTCATAGGCTACATAATATATCTGCAATCTATATATTATATTTGTAAACTTATAGTATATGTATTCTAAAATTTAGGGGTATTTCATCGGTCCTTATCAGCTTCATAAATCAATTACCCATTTACGGGTGACCGTCATCGGCGTAGGTTTCAAGCAAAGTGGTTTCAATTCTTCTTATTAGAGTATTCAGAGACCAAAGATGCTGCATTTTGTCTTCCTTGCTATCTATTTGACAAGAAGCCTAGTGAAGGATGTGGGTCAGACACATTTACATCAAAAGGGTTCAATAATTGGAAAAAGGTGAATGATGGAATTATGCTTTGTTCATCATTAAGGTAAGAACTCTAACTCAGCACATCAATATTCAGTGAGTTTTTACGAGAATTTGAAGAATCAATTAGGCCATTTAGAGACTTTGATACACAAGCAAACATCTCAGCAAATCATGAGTAATAGATTGCGCTGGAAAACTTCCATTGAGGCGGTTAAGTGGTTGAAAATTCAAGCATGTGCATTTAGATGGCATGATGAACGATCTAGTTCAAGAAATCAAGGAAATTTTCTAGAATTAATCAAAATTCTTTCATCTTACAACAAGAGTGTCAGTGATGATGTGTTGGAGAATGCTCCAAAAAAATGCAAAGTATACATCACCTGATATTCAGAAAGAGATCTTACGTGTTTTCTCTACAAATGTACAGAAAGCAATTAGAGATGAGATTGGGAATGCAAAGTTCTGCTTAATAGTTGATGAGGCTCGAGATGAGTCAAAGAAACAACAAATGGCCAATTTTTGTTTTAGGTTGTGTGATCAACATGGATATGTTAGAGAATATTTTTGGACTTAGTTAATGTCAAAGACACATCTGCCTTGACGTTAAAAAATGAAATATTGTCATGTTTACCTTATCATATGCTTGATGTTCAAGATCTTCAGGGCCAATGTTATGACGGAGCAAGTAATATGCGTGGAGAGTGGAATGGTTTGCAAGCTCGATTTTTGAAGGAGTGTCCCTATGCTTACTATGTACATTGTTTGGCCCATCAATTACAATTGGCTTTGGTAGAGCAGCAACAAAGGAGGTCACTAAGGTACATACCTTTTTCAAAAACCTGAACTTTGTTGTTAATGTCATTGGTTATCTTGCAAGCGGAAGATCAATTGAAAGATGCCCAACTAGCTGAAATTTCGCACCTTACTGAAATTGAAAAGCTTTCAAGTGGAAAAGGCACAAATCAATTAGATCTTTGCAAAGGCCAAGAGACACAAGATGGAGTTCTCATTATAAATCAATATGCAGCTTGATGAAACTGTTTGGCCTAGCTAGTGTGGTGTTGGATGACATCATTATTAAAGGTTCAACACCTTCTCAAAGAGGTGACACACGTTTTGCTTTGAGACAGTTACTATCAAATGATTTTGTGATTACAATGCATGTGATGAAGGAATTGATGAGGATAACGGATATGCTATGTCAAGCTTTGCAACTCAAGTCACAAGATATTGTTAATGCTTTGTCTCTAGTATCTACTACAAAGACATTAATCTAAAAATTAAGAGATGAAAAGTGGGAATCATTGTTGTGAAAGATGTCATTTCATTTTGTGAACAGTAATGACATTCCAATCCCTGATATGAATGGAACTTACATGGATCTCATTCGTTCTCGTCACAAGAAAGACAATGTAACCGTTGAGCATCACTATCGAGTTGATATGTTTATTGCTATTGTTGACCATCAGTTGCAAGAGTTGAACTCAAGGTTTAATGAGACGGCAACATAGCTTCTTCATCTAAGTGTTGCTTTAGATCCAAGAAACTCATTCATATCCTTCAATGTGGAAGACATAGTTTAAATTGGCAACAAAGCTCTATCCTTCCGATGATTTACTAAACAAGAAAGAATTCATCTAACATATGAGTTAGAACACTATGAGCTAGATGTTCACAACCACCCACACTTGAAGAATGTAAGTTCAGTTTCTGACTTATGTAGGGGATTGAAGGAAACTGAAAAGTCTGAAATATATCCTATGATAGATAGATTGCTTCGTCTTGTTTTGACTCTTCCTGTTTCAACCGCTACAGTGAGCATGCCTTTCTGCGATGAAAATTGTGAAGACCAGGCTTCGTAGTAGCATGTCTGATGAGTTTCTACGAAGCTACTTGATTGTTTATATTGAAAGAGAGATTGCTGAGACCTTTTCTACGGATAAGATAATAGATGATTTCAACTTTATGAAAGAGAGACGTGCACAACTGAAATCCACATGGACAATTTATTTTGATTTGTTTACTTGTCTATTTGCTTTTAGTGTGTATGTGTGCCAAGTGCCAACATTATTTGTTTACATATCTATTAATTGACCATTAATAGGTGGGTTCTTGATAGATAAAGATCATTATTTTGATCTTTAACAGTTTAATTTTATTCTCAGGTGAGAACTATCTTTCTTTCATACCTTTTCATATCTTTTCTCTTCACCTATTATTACTTGATAAATGTTGATAACACTAATTAGGTGGTCTATGTTTGCCCTCAACGGTACTATGACAATTAATAATATATTATAACATGCAAGATTCTTTTTCAAGTTACTCATGGAACTTCGTTTTGGATGAGGGTACTAATAGAAATATTTGGTGGAATGTTTTTTATTATATTGTACCCTTATTAACTTAAAGTTGCCATTCTTTGGTGGTATTTTGTATTATGGCTATTCATGTATATATAAAATATGATATGTGTTTTTGTATTATTAAAACAAAAAAACACACTCAATTTATAGACTATGAATATATATAGATAATATAAATTAATATTTTAATATTACATACAAAAAATATATGGCCCCCTCAAATTCTAAATCCTGGCTCTGCCCCTGCACCAAACACACTTTTCTCCCCTTCTCTTTCTTTGGCACTAATTTCATAATAGGGTTAAGTTAGATTTTTGTACAAATCATAAGCTTAGATAGTGATTAAGGAGTTCTAAAGCTTGATTTAACACTTACCCTTCCACAGCTTGATTTTTGCTCCTTGATTCTCCTTTAGGTCTTGGCCAACTTTAGAGTTTTTAACATAATTTTGGCCATGGTTGAGACAAGGAACAAGGAATCAAGTTAGGTCTCTTATATAGCTAGATAAGATAAGGAAGCTTAAAGCATCAAAATATTCTTTAAGAAGAAGAGTTTACCTTGGTGTTATAAGAATAATTATTCACCCATCTCGGCCATCTATAGATAAATATATTGAGAGTTAGATCTCTTATAGATCTAAGGATATTATGTACATTAAGATGACTAGAAACCTTAAAATGTGACTTATCCTTGAAGTCTCCTTGGAGGGTGATTTCTTGATGGAGTTTTGGCCAAAAAAAATGGAGCTAGTATACTCTTCATTTTGTTCATGAAAAGCTAAAGAATAAAGGTGTTAGGAAAAAGGCTATTCTCGGCTAAAATTAAAATCAAAGAGAAGTAGAACTTAAGGCATTATTTTGCCTTAAGCTTGAATAAATCTTCCTTGATCCATGTTTGCTTGATTGCCAAAAATTCCCCCCAAGGATCTATTTATTTTGGACTTGATTGTGATAGAGAATTGTTAGTTGTGTTCTCCTTGTTGATTTTATGTAGAAAAGTAAAAGATTGGGGAAGGAAGGAAGGTGTGGATTCAATTCACCATGGAAATGTTCTTGAAGAACTCAATCTCAAGAACAAGGATAAAGGAAGAAGAGAGAGGGAGGTTTCTTGGCTGCAAGGAGAGAGGAGGGAGCAAAAATGAAAGTCTGAAGTGTGTAAGAGAAATGAAGACTTTTTAGTACTTAAATGTCTCTAGCTTAAGAAAGAAGATTTCATTTAAATAGCATAGTCACCATAGGCTGCCGCATTACTCTAGATATTTTGGGTGTTAGTTTGACCATTGACCAAGCAAAGGAGAACAAGGCCTTGTTTGGCACTATTCATAAATTGGTGCACATTTCTGATTTTTTTTATTAATTTCTTTGAATTGTGCTCTCCAATGAGGTACATTACATTCCATTAGTTAACCATGACGTATAAAAGCCTTAATAGGCATCCAAATTCAATTTCTGGACACTTTCATAAAAATGTGTCTTAAGAAGTTTTAAGACACCATTTTATGTTTTAACTCATTCTAGAGTTGGTTTTCTTTGGTAAAGGTTTATCTTTTTTTTTAGCTTATATATAAGGTTTAGAAATCTACTTTGGACCCTAATTAAGGTTACACAATCCCTTAGGTTTCTTAGAGCACATTTTTTCCCTAGGTGATCTTAAAGCATATTTTTGCTTGTATGTGTTCTTAGATTATTCCTCAATAATCTTGAGGCATATTTTAGCCTTATTAATAAATAACTAACCATTTATTAACTATTTCATTTAATAAATCATGATTAATTAATGTAATTAAGGTTTGGGGCATTTCACATGCAGTATCAAGATGTGGAGCATCAAGTTTTAGGGAAACCCATCCAATACACATCCAAATAAATGGTGAGTAGATCTTTGTGGTCAGAAACAAGGCTGGATCCGAGTGGGAGTGTCCCTTTGATGTAGCGCAGAATGCATTTCTGAGCTCGAAGATGGGCATCATGAGGATCATGCATGTGAAGGCAGCACTATTGAACGACCTAGCTTATTTCCAAGTGAGTGAAGGTGAGGTATTGAAGAGCCCGGTGAGAGAATGGTATTCGGTTGGTTTGCAATCAACACGCCAACAGTGGCTCTAAGTTTGCCATTGGTGTCGACAGGTGTCTGGTATGGATCAGGGTTGTCAATTTCGGGTTTTGGGTCGGTTGACTTCAACCCGAACCCAACCTGCTCATTTTTCACCTTAACCCGAAACCGACCCAAACCTGAAATGGGTTATGATTTTTCAACCCCCGAAGCTGACTTGATGATGACCCAAAATCAACCTAAAATTGACCTGAAATCTACCCAAAGTTTAAAATATTGTACTATCAATACAAGTTCTACACAAAATCACCAAGACAATATAACATAAAATATAAAACCATCAAACATAAATGGTACATGATTGATATATTTAGGGTTATGTTGAATAACTATAAAAAATATAATTCTTTTCTTTTTACAAAATGTTTTTGGGTTACGGGTTGTTGAAATTGGGTTGGCAAGTCAAACAAAAAACCGACACTGGTTTTTAGCAACCCAAACCCGGCCCAAAAATGTTTTCGGGTTGAAAATTGAAAATTGTAACCTAAACCCTCATTTTAGCGTGTTAAATTTTGGGTCACATTTCGGGTTCGTGTCAAGATTGACAGCCCTAGCACGGATTGTAGGTAGCCATGCCGGTGCGGTGGAGAATATTTTGGTGGTGGTGGTTTGACTGAAGGCTACAATGATCTTGCGTAGAAATGGTGTGGTGGAGGCAGTGAGGATGATGTCATCAACGTAGACAAGAAAATGTGTTGGTGGTCGTCACATTGGTACACGAATAGGGATGAATCAAATTGGCAGCTTCAAAATCTGAGGCAGGTTATATGAGTAGCGAACTGGTGATACCAGGTACGTGGTGCCTGTTTGAGGCTGTAGAGAGCCTTCCGGAGTTTACAGACATGATCAGGGAACTGGAGGTGGATGAATCCGGGAGGTTGTAGTAGCAGTAGACCACCTCATCGATTTGACCATGAAGGAATGCATTTTTGATGTTGAGATGGTGGTTGATTTGGATGGTCAGTATGGTGATGGCGAGGGTGAGAATGGTACAAATGGTGGTGGATTACGCGAGAGGATTTTTTTTTTGTCAAAGTCGAGACAATATTCTTGGGAGAAGCCATGTGCAACCCAGGTGAGCAACAAAATTTATGTGGAAAACAACCACTTCCGGTAACAACGTTAGTATTTTGGGGGTGGGGATCAAGATCCCAAGTCCTATTTTAATCAAGGCATCATATTCCTCTTCATGGAAGGGTACCAACGGGGATCTTGTAGAGAAATTTATAGAGGGAAGAGGGGTAGGGTGGTATAAAGGTTGAAATGAAGTTTGGGTTTAGATATGCCAGACTTGGATCGGGTAATCATGAAGTGGGTTGAATCGTTGTGGACGTGGGTTGAGGCGAGAGTTTTGGTGAACAGATGGGTTGGGCTGACGGCTCGGTTCGATGAGAGGGAGAAGAGTAGTAGGGGAAGTGTGGGCCAGAGGGGTCTGTAAGGGAGATGTAGGTGCAACGTGAAGGATAGAGGACCGATGTGGGTCGGAAGGGTTATGGGGCTGAAGGAATGATCGGTATGGTGTGTGACTATTGCGGGACTGATGAGAAATAGTGAGTAATGTGTACTGGGTCTGAGGTGGCAGAGTGGGAGTTAGTTATTTGAAGGGATAAGTGTGAAAACGGAGTAGGGTACGGTGGATCGGCCGAAATTGTGGGAGTTGATTGTGGGTTGTTATGATGATGAGGTTAAAGGATATATTTGTTGCGTGGGGAGTACGTGAGTGTTGACGGGCCGAGAATATTGGAGGTGGGTGTGAGTTATTTATATTATTTAGTGAGAGAAGAGAGTTTATTGCACGTGGAGTGGGGCAAGAATTTTGTTACGTGAGTTTAGGGATTGAGGAAAAAAAAGGAGGAGGAGTGGGAGTAAGAGTGGGTAAGGGTGGAGTATCGTCGGCGTCTGTTTGACGTAGGGGGTTGTGGGCTGAGTGGAGCTAGTAGATGGATAAGGAAAAATAGATTCATGAAAAATAACATGACGATATATAATTACCTTGTGACCGTCTAGGGCAAGACAACGGTTATCCTTCATGTTATGGTGCATAGCTGAGGAAAACACAGGGGTGGTGCGGGGTTGTAATTTGTGTTTGATTGTAGAGGAAATATTAGGATAGCAAAGACAACTTAACCGACGGAGGTGATCGTAAAAGGGTGTTTGGCTGTAGAGTAATTGATGTGGATTGCGGTATTGCATCGTGGAGATGGGCGTGAGTTGAGTAAATAGGTGGAGGTGTTAGTGCTTCCACCCAGAATTTGGAAATGATGACTTGAAAGAGAAGAGTGCAAATGACGTTTGTGAGAGTGTGAATCATACGTTCACTTTACCATTTTGTTGAGATGTGTGTGGGCATGAAAACCTTAAGAGTAAATTACTGGGAACCCCATGAAGTTTTGAGATAATATCGGTAACCACCTTGTGTTTATCATAATTATTTGTAACCACTTTGAGGTTACGATATCTCTAACTACGAGCCTTCGAACTATAACTCTATTAATAAATTGCTAACCCCTTGCTAACTTCTCAGCTAATTCACTAAATGATGCCAGGCTGAACAAAAAAACATGCTTAATCAGCATCATCTAAGTCTTTCTCATCCCACCGCTATTTCCTAAAAACGTTAACTCTTAACTCATACAATATGATTATGCTCCAAATCTTCCAAGCGTTTTAGGAGGTTTTAATCCGCTACATAACACTTAAGGAAGGATTGTTCTCGGTTGTAACCATTTCTAGGTTAGGGTAGTGGTTATTAAGAAAAATAGCAGTAGGATGAGGAGAGAGACTTAGACGATGCTAATTAAGTAGTGTTTTTTGTCCAGCCTGACATCATTTAGTGGAATAATCTACAAGTCAGCAAGGGTTAACAATTTATTAATGGAGCTATAGTTCGGTGGCTCGTAGTCAGACATACTATAACCTCAAGGTGGTTACCAATAATTATGATAAACACAAGGTGGTTACCAATATTATCCTAAAACCTCAACGGGGTTCCTAGTAATTTAGTCAAATCTTAAGTGGTGCCATGATTGGCAGATAGGAACATAGATCGTGATTATCAAATTCGCGACCAAGATCGCATTGGATTTTGTTTTAATGGCATGTTGGATTTGTGTACATACATACACATGAAAATGTTTAAGAGTATCAATTGTTTGAGATTTAACTTTATGAGGAAATGTCCAAACAAAAAATGTTAAAAATCATCTTGAACAACAACAAAAAAATTTAATCCGCTAACACTCAAAATTGGAGATGTCCACAAATCACAATGTATTAGATCAAATGGGTGCAAAGTGATAGAAGTTGAGGATTAAAAAGGTAATCTTGATTGTTTTCCTAACTGGCATGGATGGAAAATGGAAGACATAGACTTATTGGATGAAATCAAATTTTGTAAAGCAAGAGGCCATAAAGCAGCAGGGCCGGGTACGCTAGATGTTGATGCCACGGGGCAGAAATTGTGGAGGCCGTGAGGGTGGTGGTGGTGTTGGGCGGCTCCGCTGCTAGGATGAATAGGTAGAGTGTGCCTTGGCTATTGCACTGATGGATCACGTTCTTGCTGGAAAGATCCTTGATGGAAAAACCAAACGGGTCAAACTCCACATAATAGTTATTATCTTTACTGAATTAACGAACGGAGTTCAAGTTTTTGACTAAATTGGGAGTGACAAGAACTTTACAAAGATGAAAGGGAGGAAAGGAGTGGAGATGGGCATGGCCGACATGAGTAATGGGAGGATTCGGCCATTACCGACGATCACCTTAGAGGGGGTATATGTGCCTTGATCTAGAATAGGAGTGAGTATACTTGCGTTTGGACTCATATGAGCGGAAGCACCGGTGTCCTTATACCAAGGAGATTCATGTGAACGTGGGTGAATGGTCATGGTATTCATGGCATTAACGAGGCTCTACTGATCCACGAAGGGTTGGTTGTTGGTGGAGTAACCTTATGGAGGAGCAGGTGGGTGTGGGCCTAGAAGACCAGAAGAGGACCAAGTAAGGTGTGGTCAGATTAGGCTAGGATTCATGGTCAGACATGGTGAAGGAGAGGAATGTGCGCAAGGAAGAAGGAGGAGAAACAGAAGTGGAGAAAAGAGAGGATCGGGAGATAAGGTTTTAACCTGCTACCATGTGAGAGTATTAAGTGAATCAACGATATTATTTACCATCATATTAGGAGTGTATTTATAAACGTACAGAGGAGGAGAGTCTTATAAAGTAGGAAATACAGTAATACGTGATATTGAGCTCGTTTGGGGAACAGCTTCCAGCAGCAGACAGCTTCTCAATTTCTAAAATCAGCAGGCTTCACCAAACACCCAAAACCAGTAGTTGACAGAATCTGTAAAATCATCAGCAGACAACTTCTCAATTTTCAGCAGCAGGAGGACCTAACAATTGTCTCTGCTTTTTTAAAACCATTAGCAGACGTTCCACCAAACCAAAACTAACAGCTGACAACTTCTACAAAACCATCAGCAGGACAAATCTCAAGTTCCAGTAGCAGGACCCAACAGCGCCCCAGCAGTTGTCCCCAAACAAACCCATTGACTTATTCTAACACTTACCATAACCTGACATGAACAAAAACAAGAGTAGCGAGGAGATAACTGAGAGGATGGTGAATTAACACCCATGATGTGTGATGGTTTCTGTTTACTAACATATCAAGTAGCAGTCCCAAAATTAGAGTTGTCAATAATCTCTATTGCATGTCGAGAGAACTGTGCTGTATTTATTCAAGGGGAAGAAGACTTATAAATCCATGACTAATACAAATGGTTCAAATAGACAATGAGGATATATAATACTAACGAAGCCCAAGCCATGAGCAGGGAAATAGAACTAGGGATACAAAACTGATAAATTCACAAAACCCTAACTCGATTGAGACCTAAAGACTTCGTCTTATCCTCCCGTGATCCAAAATTTTTAAAATAGAGAGAAAGTTTGGAGCGAAAATGTGGAATGCCACAGTTGACCACGACTTTGTGAGGAGATCTGCCTCCTCTTATGTCACTGAAAGATGTTGCACATGGAGGATACCATTGGCAGCGGCGTTCGAGGACAAAAAGTAGTCGACTTGCACAGGTTAAATTTGACTATACAGGATGAGAGTTCATAGCAAGGAAGGTGGTGTTGAGGTTATCACAAAAAGAAGAGGGCTTTGATAAAGGTAAATCCCTAGTTCTTGCATAGCTGTTGTAGCCATATGACTTCCGAAGCTCCAATTGCTAAAGCCTTGTATGCAGCTTCCCTTGATGAACAAGAAATTGAATTGTTCTCCTTTGATGTCCAGGAACAAGGTTGTGGCAAAGAAAGTAAAGAAAGAGGGAGTATCGGAGGTGGAGGGAGGTCACTGTCACTCCTGACTTTAGTCAACATTGGTAAACGGTAAAAGAAAAAAAAAAGTGAGCTGTGAAAAAGAGACACAGAATCTAGGGGTTCTTCAGGTAACAAATTATCTGTTTGACTGCCTGCTAGTGAATAGATCTAAGATTGTGCATATACTAGCATGTTTTATTTACAACGTACTCAATATCAGGTCTAGTAAAGCCAAGGTACTATACAGACTTCCAACGATGTTGTGGTATCGCTTAGGGTTGTCAAAAAATGAGTCTCTGTAGAGTCTAAGTTAATAGACGGGGACATGGGTGTAGAACAGGGCTTGTAATGGTTCAATCCATTCTATCCATGAAGGTATGAATGTAATGACTTTGAGATAATAATACCATTGTTTGGATCGAGAAAACTGAAGTTCCCAAGAAATGATGAGTAAGCGTTCTGAGATCTTTGATAGGAAAAACCTTTAGAAAGAAGAGAATGGATAAGAGGTAAAGTAGAACCAGTGGGTATAATATCATCAATGTAAACTAAAAGGTATAAAGTTTGACTTGTGCTTATAAATTAATAAAGAATAATCAATTTTGGAAGATGTGAAACCAAGTTGTGAAAGATAAGAAACGGTTTGGAATACGATACCGCCGTGGGGATTTTTGAGGTCCTATAAAGACTTTTGTAATTTGCACATGAGAGGGAACATAAGGATTAACAAAATTGGGGGTGGCTTAATGTAAATTGTTTCTTCTAAACTACCATGTAGGAAAGCATTTTGAACATCTAGCTGGTGTATAGGGTAATTAAAGGAGTAGCTAGAGATAACACCGCACGAATAGTTGAGGGTTTAACAACAGGACTAAAGGTTTCAATGTAGTCCTCTCCCGACATTGAGAGAAGCCTTGAGCCACAAGACGGTATTTCCTTCATTGGACAGAACCATCAATGTTTCTTTTTGTTTTCCGAACCCACTGTGTGCCTATGACATTCATAGTAGGAAAGTGAGGGACAAGAGACCAGATGTTGGTTTGTTTAAAGGCTTGAAATTCTTATTGCATAGCAGCTTTCCATTTTGGGTAGTGAAGGGATTGTCTGAAAGTGGGTCATCAGAGATAGTGGATTCAAGGATAGTATTATGGTTTGGGGCCATGGTTGGGTGCCATCAGTCCAAAAAGAGGCTTAAAGATGGATTTTTGGCACCGGTTTGCATGGAATGTAGGTTGGTGGCAGGTGGGTCGTGAGGGGTTTAAGAAGAAGGTTGTTCAAAGTGTGTAATGGGAGAGGAAAAGGTGATGGATTGAGGAGTATTATGTGGTTTGTGGTTGGGTGGAGAAAAAAATGAGGTAGAGTTATGTGGACAACTGTAATTTGGTAGGTATGATGAAGAGTTGGGGTATGTGGAGATTGAGAGTTTCGAGATGAGTATGTGGTGAAGGAATGAGAGGGAGTGGTATAAATATGGTTTGTATCAACAGTAGGGGAGGCAGTGAGGTAGGGGGTAAAGATGAGGGTAAGGGTGTAGGTTGAAGAGATGTATAGGGAAAGAAGTATCATAAAAAATGACATCACGAGAGATGTACATCCGCCCATTAGCTAGGTGAAGACATAAATAACCAGCATGATTTGGGGCAGACCCAAGGGATATGCAGTGAGTGGATCAAATAGCCAGCTTTTGATGGTTATAGAGTTGTATGTTAGGCAAGCAAGAGCATCCAAACTCCGTAGACTATCATACGTAAGAGGTTTATGCATGAGAACTTCAAAAGGGTAAGATAATTCAAAACTAAGGTAGGAGTGCGGTGAGCCAAGTAGGTTGCAATTCTGAAGGCACAATACCAATATCACATGGGTGGATTAGCTTGAGCAAGCTAGGTTAACCCCTTTTCAACAAGAATATGCTTTATGCATTCAACCATCCATTCTGTTGATATGAATGACAACAAGAGACGGTGAGTGATTTCCAACTGAGAAAATGTAGATTTGAGAACTATAAACTTTCCCCAGAAACTGTTTAAACAATTTGAATAGTCTGAGATAAATAATTGGTAATAAGAAGTGTGAAAGTCTGAAGAACCTAAGAGACATTAGACTTTTTCTCCATTGGAAACAACCAAACATACCAAGAAAAATCATCAACAATTAAAAGAAAAATATTTGAAACCATCTGAAGATGAAATAAAAGCATGTCTGCACACATCCATAAAAAGAAGCTCTATGGGTCAAGACGAGTGAGATGTAGTTCTAGGGTGGGGAAAGCATGACTTTTAGTCATAAAACAAAAAAAAACAGAAACTTAGTTTTGATGTAGCAACAATAAGAAGTTTGTATTTATTTAAAATAGCTTAAGGTTGGACAGAGGAGGGACGTCCAGTCTTCTATGCCAAATGTCTTGAGAAACTTTATTAGCAACATTCAGGCTAGGTTGTGAAGTTGTAAAGGTTGTAGTAAGGGGGCGTACAAACCTTTCTTAATTGTGCCTTGAAGTAAAACCTTCCTAATGGCCAGATCCTTTAACAAAAGAAATTCGGATAAAACTCAAAATGAGTGGCATTGTCAATGCATAATCTCCTCACTGATACAAGATGTTTGTTCATATTTGTACTGTAATAAACATTCTTAAGCTTAAATGTCCTATCAAGACAAAAAAAGTCACATGAACCATAGTTTTGAATAAGTAGAGAAGCACCATTGCCAATAAAATATAATTTGTTCCAGAATTATCAGCAGAGAATAATTTTGTCTAGATTGATCACTAGTAAAATGATGAGGAGCACCAGGTCAAGGACCCATTCCTAAGAAGTAGGTAGAACTAAGTCTAGCAATGACATTAGCAGATAAATTGGGGGTGGTGAAGACTGAAAGGCCTGATTGAACCTGTGATAGCATATATTAGTAAAGTGATCAGGCTTGTCACAAATCTGGCAATGAGATATGTTATCAGATCAATTACTGAGGAAGTAGTTGCTTTGTCCTCTTCCATGGGAGTTCCTTCTCCCATTACCATTGTTGTTGCTTCTCCCTCGAAAGAATATGTTTGAATTACCATTAACAATGTTGTTTCTTCCCATAAGCGCCTCTACCACATATATTGTCCTCTGCTTATAACATACTGATTTTTTGTAGTTTTGGTGACATTGACAAACAACTATTTTAGACAGGTGAAGGTTCTGCTCATTTATCCTCACTTCATAAGGAAGAAAAGTACTAAGAATCTCATATGAGGAAAAAGCAGTTTGTATACTGGTGATATTAGTGACCACTGTGGATTGATGGTATGCCACACAACAAGAACGACTGAAACTCCATGTCAGTCACATAATGTCCAATAGTGGAGAGATATCCTCTTGCTCGATTGAAATATTTTGTCACAGTTTCATTTCTTTCTTATTGATGATGGCTAATTGTAAATGATAATGAGTCGTGGGTGCTGATTGAGCAATATAACAATATGTAAGGTAAACACGCTTGGTTGTAGGTAAACCAATGACTTGATTTGCTATAGATTATGTTAGAGTCATGTACATAATAGAGAACTAACTGATCACGGGTTTTCCATTTGGTAAAATCAGTGTTTAGCGTGTTATCAGTGTTCCTTTCAAAGGGACAATGGAAGGATCTTTTCACAGGTTGATTCCTCTCAAAATAGGAAGTAGCATTCCTTCCCACAGATTGAAGTTGTCTGGTTTTGGGTTTGTAAGATTTGAGGCTACTAAAAGAATAGACTGGGTGTTGATTGTTACAAATAAGGATGTAAAGAAGAAAATAGAACCTAAACAGGAACCTGTATCAGCCGGAGATCAAGATCCTATGGCCCCTATGAATGCCGACATACTTCCAACAGCGGCTCTTATACCATCTGAGAATCAATTGTAAATAAAATTTACTTTCATCAGTTGTATTGTATTTTGAGAATTATGTCATATTTGTACAAGTGGAGGACTTCTAAATCCAGGACTAAGACTGAGTCCTAGGGATGTCAACGGATCAGGTTCGGGTCGGGTGAAGCATCACCCACATCCGTCACCCCTCAGAATATATCATTCATCATCCTCCATCCGTCATCCATTTATTCTTCATCTCATCATCATCCGTCATACGTGGTGATTCGGGTAGATCGGGTGATAATCGTTTCTATATCATAAATAATAATTTTTATAATAGTAATGAATATAAATTATTTTTGTATTGCTAAAGGTAATTTTTTTGTATTTTAAGAAACTTACTCCAACGTAATCAAATATTCCACCACCAATATCAATAAGAAGATACACATAATTTTATGAGAGAGACAACGAAAATGGAACGTATTTTTTAGTTTTCATAAAAAAAAAATTCTATAAAATTTGTTTGATTACTTGAAATAAAACAAGGTGTAACTTTAAACGATGACGGTCAGATGATAATTGATAAATGGATGATGGATCGGGTGATGGATGAACCGATCCGTCACTCAATCACCCTATCCATCATCCATATATTTTGGGGTTTTCATCCATTAAAAAATCCATATAGGGTAAATAACGATATCCATTTAAAATTGACATCCCTAAGACTGACCAGAGAAGGCTGTAAAAATAAGATGATGGGCGTGACTAATACAAATGGCCCAAATAGACATGACATAATACTAGCGTAGCCCAGACCATGAGCAGGGAAATAGAATTAGGGAAAATAAACTCAAACTCAGAAAACCCTAACTCGTTTGAGACCTAAAGACTCCATTTTGAAGCAGCAGTGGAGACGGAACGTTTATAAATTGTATTCGTCTGAAATAAACAATTGTATTATTCCCAGAAGAAAGAAGCAAGGAGGATAGAGAGGACAGAGAACGCCGAGCGGAGGTTTTGCTTATTTTGCTTTCTAAATATTTGCTTTCTCATTTACACAGATCAATAACGAACAAATGGTTGGTACAGAGGAAAACCTTGGCAACGGGATGCGGGACAGAGACCCTCTTGATTTCGAGAGAACTAACATGTACACAATCTACATCAACCCCAATTGTACAACAAAAATTGGAGACCTAAGGCTATATACAGAGGAACAAGAAACATGCAAGGAGATGGCCGAGTTTCTCCGTGGAATCAGACGGACTCAGATTACCTTCCTAGGGCCTCATGACCGGCTTCTTGTAACGTGTTTGGTTATCTTCCCCATTCAGGGATTTCCTGAAACCATAAACAAACTGGTTAACTGTCAGCCCCAAGATAATCGTTCTCTTTGGAAGGTTAGTGCAATTAAAATGGTCTCATCAATATTAATCTGCCAAGAGCATTAAGGACCTTGCTTTTGTCCATAAAAAAGGCTCTACACTCGCGTATTAGGAAACCATTTCGTTGGATATACCAATTCTGCTAAGTTTAAATCCTTCCCCTTTCAAGGCAAGTGATCCGTTGGTTGAGTGTTGTAAGTAGACCCCAAGTACAGATCTAGTCCCTATGCAGAGACCCAAAGTCGAGGCGTGTTAGCTTCATTCTCCCCATGTTCTCTAGTTATACCCATTCAATTCAAAACACTAACAAAACAAAAATCTCTTCCCCTCTCATTTCTAATGTGCCGGTCCATTGGTGTATTTTTTTTAACAGACGAGCACATAACAGACGGGACCACCACTGCACTCAATGTAAACTTTCGCAGAGCATTAGGGTATCCCAACGGTGAAAACCCCTAGTTACCTCGCTCCAAATCCGATTGTTTTACACTTCCATTATACAACCTACTTCTATTTACACCAGAAAGAACTCTAACCACCCTCAGGATATGATCCACATCCACTGAATTTAGTGTTTGAGTGACCAGTAAGAAATGGAGAACATTTGAATACGTGGAAATGAGAGCATCAGCATCAAGAAGAGAAAAGAAACAGTGATCTCTAGTCTCTACACTACAATATCAAGCAATTTCCGGTTCAGAGTGCCTAGCCCATCTTTTGAGTACCATACGACTATACCCCAAGAGGTCATACTCATAGCTGGTTAAAGAAAGGTTCATATCAGATCAAAGTTAAAATGCTCATACATAACTCGTGACGTGTGGTAAGCTGAATAGACGGACAAGCCATTAGGACTTTCTAATATGCTTTTAAAATAAAGCACATGCATGCAAGCTATAATGACCATACCTCATCGAATCTTGAGTGGCTTAGTGCAAGAGTAGTCCCTTGATCAATAACCATCTCTTCATTTTCGATTTCTGCATCAGTAAATGTAAAGCCCGTTGCAAGCTTGCACTTCCTAGCACTGAATGCCTCAACCTCTGCTGAATAGATAGCAGTCACAGGTCGATGATCGAAAATGAAATCTCAGCTCGCCTGTACTGCAGAAGTTTCAATCCATTCCCATGTGATAGAATACGGTCACACCTGGAAAGCAAATTGAAAGTCAGATGGTTATTCTATTCTGATAAAAAAAAAGGTCGTAGCTTTTCATGGTGTTCAAAATAGATGACGGGCCACATGTTATTCTCTAGGAAGGGGGTAGGGCATTGTCCTTTCCATTATATTTTGCTAGATATAATCAACTTATAAAATTGGTTCAAGAGCACATAGTACAACATCCTGATTTGCTTCATTAAACAAAAAGAAGTCAGAAAATTAATGCGCTGTGTCTACAGAGCCAGTCCTAATTTCCAACTTTGTAGATGATGCATAAAGTTTCATCAATCTTAGGAACAAAGGTTGCTATCCGTCAGATAATAGTTATGATCACCAGAAATAAAAAACATACAGTATGATACCAGGACATTTTGGAAGCTAAGCAATGAAACAGAACCTATTTCGCATTAGTCCATAACAGAGCCCAGTAACAGATGTATTCTGATAAGCTTTTCCAAACCAGGACAGTTTGGAGGTTTGGAAGCTAAACAATGAAACAGACCCTATGTTTTAATGTCAACAGAGCAAACTAGTGCATTCAGATGAAGGACAGGTATCATTACGAAAACATTATCGCAAGCAGACGAGACACTTCAAAGTGATTTCATACAAAGAAGTACAAATAGGGAACGAATTAACATATACAGAAGCATATAGCTTTTTGGAAAAGAAAAATGAAGAATTAACTAAAGAATAACAAAATATGTCCAGGAAGAGAAGGTATATACTCGATACACAAAAAGAGGGAGAAAAAAAAAACATAAGTTATACATACCAGGCTGGGTTACGTCTTCCTGCCTTTGGATCCTCTCCACAATATCTTTCCGAGTTGAACTCATATTTATAAGTTGGAGGAAAATTCAATGTACCTTCAGACCACCCATCAAATGCACGGCCAAACTTTAGTTCTTGAGTGAGCTGGTGAGATGGACTTCAATCAGTATAGAGTAATTCATATAAAAACATATAAGATCTAGAGAGGAACTTATTACTTCTGCTGCATGTGAACTATATTCATTACAGAAATTCCAAGAAATAGGGTTTCATATACAGCAGGAGATCATTTGAAGTAATGCTTATATACATGCGGCAATATGCTGTTTTCTCAATATTATAATAAGCCAAAATGGTGTGGCTTTACTTGGAACAGGCTGAGATATAATTTCAGGAATACCAGGAATTATAAAAGAATAACAACTAGGATGACACTGGAGGGTGGGACAATTGAACAGTTTCCACTACATGTTAGTTCCAGCTAGCTAAAAAAAAGGAAAACACTGTCACATCACGTGCGCATTTTATACATGTCTTATAATGCCTTAGCCTCTTTGATGGAAATATTCCAGATAAGCAAAGAGTCTCAAATGCTAAAAATAACTGGGAAATAAAAGAAAAGATTAGCAGGTACGAAAATAAGGAGATAAAACTGAATTTGCCTAGGTTTGTAAAAAAAGGATAACAGAGAGAGTCACTATGTAGAGCACAGACTCCATATAGACCAGTAATTGGTTTTCCAATTTCGTTTTGAGCATTATATAATCCTCTCTTGCCTTGTTCAAAAAAAAGGAGATCATCTAAATGAAAACTAGGAACTCAGCCAAAGAGACAACAGGCAGAATTGGCAAACCATCATCAACACATAACAATCAATTGCAAAAAAAGAAAAATATGCTGACACGCAGATAAATAGCACACACCTGATCCTTGTCAAGCAACTTGGACCACTGTTGTTCAGATATTAGCTCCCGAGTTTCATCATACGGTAAGTTGATGCGGTAATTCAGATCACCCAGCCAAATTATTCTCCTGTAAGGAATGTATATCAGGGAAGAAAGGATTCAAGACAACAGATTCAAAGGATACAACAAAATTTACTTTTTCGTCATAACAGACTTTAATTGTCACTAGCACTATTCCTCCAGCAATCAGCTAGAATTGAGATACACAGGCACATAAGTACACCATCCCCCTCCCCCAATTTTGTGTCGATCATTATAAAGAAAATTTTCCTTCTGTACATAAAAGCATGCCACCAACATTGTTGGTCACTCGGAGGACAGATCCCTATCAACAGATAAGCACAGACTTAGGATTGCTCTAGACTCTTGAGTGATGAGGGTTAGTAGATGTGACGAAATAGGGTTGACTTGACTAGACAATTGCCCACATTAGGATTTCAATACGAACAGACACACTAATGAGAAATTCCAAAAATTCACAGATACATGTAGCAAGGACTTACTCATGGTCAAGAATTTGTCTGGGGAAAGCAAGCCCGTCAGCAGGGTGAAAGTTCGTCCTTCGGAGGATTTCATACACATCAGCATTTCTCTTCAGTCCATCTCCCTCTTTCTCACCAGATGTCAGGTGAGTACATACGAAGCAGAAAGATGTCTGATAAATAGACATGCTAACAGACACAGCTCCCTGGAAAATTTAAAACTTCATCAATTTCCATATTAGTGAGAGGGGCAGCAAAGCTTAGTATCCTCCGTTTCCTAGAAATCCTAAACATGAGTTAACGTCCAAGACATGAAAGAAAGATTAAAAGCAAAGATGCTTATACAGAATAAAAGCAAGAATCTTTCGTTTATATAAAAAGGTGATATATGAAGGTCAAACAAAAGGGAAATAAGCAATTTTCTTCGTAGAACATCCATGTGAACCAGATTATTTTAAAATTTTAATTAAAACCTAAATACAGAATAGTGAGACCTTGTTGCCAATGTAGCCCATAAACCTACACCGACAGTGGAGACCTTTAAGTTATGTATTTCCTTTCGTAAACCTCTACGAACCCATATCGTAAGTAAAATCCCGACCATTTGCTTGCTGGCAATTCTCACATACTCTGGTCGTCTTCTGCGATATATGAGCGACTCAAGATCAAGATCAGTAACCAATGAGATATCAGATGATCCTCTCCTGTCATTATTCACCTTTATCTTAAATGAATTGTACGTCTTAAAAGATTTGGCAGCTTTAAATGACTTGGGGGCTTCGAATGAGTTTGCTGCTTTGAAAGATTTGGCTGTTGTCAAACATTTTGTTGATCGAACGCCAAAAGAGGTGTTTCTATAAACGTGCTGACCCACCAAGTTCATTGGAGGTTCTGGCCAGCTTAAGCCGAGTCTTTCAGTTCCACTAAGCACTTTACACAATTTGGCAGAAGGGTGTGGTGGCAGATTTATGATCTTCATCATCATCGTCATCGTCATCATCTTCACGGAGGGCAGAACGGAAACATTTTAATCTATCTAGTCTCCTTGGAAATGAAACTTGCTTTTGTAAGTCCCAATCACTGATAGCTTCTTGATTTGCAATATGGTTCTCCTTTGGAACTCCAGAATCCATGAAAGGGTCATCTTCCGCAATAGTCTTATCTCTAACGTCATAAAAGCCATCAGGGTAATCTTCCAAAGGATGAATCTCCTCTTCCTCATCACTGTCTGTTTCAAGGAAAATTTCATCCTCTATATCAGGTGCATCCTCAGATACTTTGAACTTTGATGGAGATGGGGGTTCACTGAAGCTTTTATACTTTTTCGGAGGCGGAACTCTATTGATTGATTCGCGAATGACATTTTCCCATACTGAAACAGGACGACAGTCTTCTGGCCCAAAAATGTTTTCCAGCATTTAGTGGTACAATTTCCTGGAGACTGAATAAATTGTTTATAAGCAGAGTTCTATACAAAAGGAAAAATGTACGCAGCATGAAGTAACTACTTTATCATAAATATGCCAGAGTCAGATACAGTCAACATCATTACAAACAGCACCCCCTAGGTATCAAGCTTGTAGTGTACCATTCATAAAGGATGACAAGTAGAATCATCTGAGAACTGCACACTCACCCAAGCACATAGATATCAGCAGGCTCCCTACTGTCTAGCCATTGATCAATATCTAGATAATCATGTGGAACTTTTCCTCCAACATTCCATGTTCCAACACATATTCTGCATTTGACACAGAAAGGGACAACAAACAATAAGGATAATGGCAACAAACCAGACAGAAAGAATAGTGTATGGTAAAAAGTAATATATGATCTTCCTTTAGCCATTGACATACAGAATGAGCTAGAAGAAAAGAGCTAACATTTAAAGCACTAAGCTAGCTAGCAGATAACTTGGATGAATCTCAAATAGAAAGCAAGAAGAACACCTGATCTCTTTTTTGTCAATGTACTGAGCCCTGAATGTCTCCGAATTGCGCCTTCTCAACCTTGGGTCACTTCTAAAATTTGTCACATGCAGCAATAGAACAGAGTAAGTGGAAGAGAAAAGGCATCAAATTAGCAAAAAGCCAAAAAAATAATCGTAAGGCAATAATACTGATCATATCTAAGTTGAGGCAACCTTTGAAGTGTTAACAAAACACATGAGGGTTAGGAGACTGAGGCACAATTTTGCAATGGCGTCCATAACAAAATCCTTAGTGACCAGAGTGCCCCTGAAATCTTTGTTCTACACTTCTACTTTTAGTTGTTGCCAGATGAGGATGATCAAACAACGCAATAGTATAGAGTAGCAAGTATATAGCTCTCTAAGATCTCAATTATGTGAAACATTCTCAAGTTTATAATATTCAGAATAGACATTCCTCAATAATTATGGGTACTGAAAGCAGCAGTCTGGCAGCCAAAGTCAAAGATATATATGAGCAAAGGATTGTTACAATATTCCAGATTCCATACTGTATATCATCTGGCTTTTGCAATGGACTGCTTAATTCGCTACACCTTATGTCTTACATACAAGAAGACAATAAAGATTTCTCCAAGTTCTACGCAATAAGATCATGACATCAGCGGCATTCATATCTGATTTGTCCCTTGGGTGGGTGCTCCCAGTACCCGCAAAGGGGTTTGCTCACTAAAAATCATTTAGATTGGTCCTTTAAGAGCTCAAATCAGACATCATACCAGCCTACAATATAAAACATTAGAAAGTACGGGACTGATTTGTGAGTTAGGAAGCACATAAAATGAATTTTTTAAAGTTGCATCACATGAAGTTAATTTCCATCATTTTGCTTTTTTCATCCTTGTCTATATCACAAGTTGACATGCCAGCTTTCCCACAATATGAGTGCTCTTCAAGGATCAACAATGGAACGTTAAAAGAAAATCAGTCCAACTGTGAGCTTAGATCATCAACACTATGCGCAATTCATACGCAGAATAGACTCAAGTTATTGTAAAGGAGAGCATCAGCAAACAATCTCATCACCTTCAGTGGCAGTGGCATCGACGAAGGCCGCATTGTCGTCATCTTCCTCGTCACCGGAGCTATCAGCGCTGAAATCGGAGTCGTAGTTGGTGATATTGAGCCATTTGCGAAGGACGACTCTGGGCCAGAAGAGCTGCAGGCAGGTGCAACCGAAACAACATATTTCAGCCCAACTGTAACTTCGCTGTTCCCCCAAACTTTAAAATCAGTATCCAAATTCAACTTTGAAAGACAACTAATGGGAGATGAGAACTTAGAAATAGAAGTTAGCTTCCCCAGATAAGCCAAATGAATGAGGTGTCATTAACCTCGAATTGGCAGAAATTGGGGAAACTTTACCCTTGCAGAAGAGAAGAGAGGGAGGGGCTGTTAGTCAGAGAGGAAAGATTACCTCGGAACGAAGGCGCGATAACTGCTTCATCCTGAGTGCTTAAACAGCAAAGCGGACAGGGAACAGAAAGAAGAGAGAAAAGTAAGATCATAGAGAGCGCGAGATGAAAACGGTAAGGTTTAGGAGGGGCAGGATTCGCGCGATATTAATCCCCTATCCGTTCTGTTTCAGATATGTATATTAGTATGTATTGTAATAGCCAAGTGAAAAAAGTCTACGTGAGTAAATGTATGATTTTGAGACTCTTACAGGATACTATAAAAAGTTAATTATCTGTCTTCGTTTATAATTAGGCTAAAAGAGAAGGTGAACAGTTAACTAGTTATATTTCAGATGTCTAACTGGATAGAATACTATCATGCATGATTCCAAACAACAATTGTACTCAAATTAAATTATTTGATGGACTAAGCGGAACACGTAATCTTATTTCAATGACCACGCTGCCCAGGTTGGCCACTAGTCTATTGCTGATGATATTATATATATGATCGGCATTAGTGTTTGATCGATCTCATAACCCAAAAGGCTACTATTAATTTTCTTTCTCTAATCTTACGGCAACTTGTAGGAAATAATTAAATACTATAAACGATTGCCATTAGCAGTAACCACTAATAAATAAATCTTCCTAAAAGAGATGACCACAGATAAATAAATTCTATAGTTTCCAACTCGGGAGAGAGTCGGGAGACGGAGGAGATTTCAATTTTGAGGTGCTCACTGATTTAAGGAATATTGCACTTTGGGAGGACACGAAGCAGGAGGCGTCGCAAAACGCCAACAGGTCTACCAAAAGGGAGACATGAGGAGACGGGTGCTTTGTACTCAAGTCCGCCCCATTTTTATGATCAACTGAAACGTAATTCGACCTCTCCATCATCCCATTTTTCATGTATAAAAAGACGTACATCTGAAAGCAGATCGATAATGATCTAGAAGCATCAATCCTGCATTCGCCCTAGTCCCCACGTTACAAGTTACCAGCATTGCTGGCCGCTCAGTCCTCTGTAATTCAACAGCAGCGAAAGAACAGCCATATGGCGACGATTGGGCATAGGAGGAGGTGTCTTTCAATACCAAATACTATTTGAATGAGTCATGTACAGTGCGCTTCGGGAATAAGATACAGGTCCCCAGTTGTATATCCATTACAAGACCAACCATCCCCCTCTTGACGACCGAAACTAGTCAAGTACAAGTACAAGTGCAAGTGCAGTGGCCCAAATCAGGGATGGACCACACACTAGCTACAGCTAAAGTGCATGATGAATCACTGCCGGACCAAATATATTGTACGCATGACTTGCACATATACCGTCGTTTAGCCAAAAAGTCCAGATCGCTGCTGGACCTTGTACGTGGCTGAACTTCTCCAAATTTGGGGGCATGAACTGATCCCTCGCTTTTATTTAAACTGTCATTTTTGTTTGTTCAAAATAGTAGAAATATATCCTTATAAAACCACATATAACATTTGATATTACTATAATGTCCATTTGAAATTTTTGAACAGTTGTTTCCGGACAATTTCTTATAATTTTTAATTCTTTATTTATATTACATCAACGGGTAGATTTTGTTAAAGCAGATGAGATTTAAACAACTCATAATGAAACCCTAATTAACAGTTATTCTCTTTACTTTATAGTTTATACTAATGAAAGAGGAAACCATATAGTATTTAGTGAACATAATTTTGTAAAATTTGGGATTGGGGAAGGGGTGGAGAAGGAACTTTTTGCAATCCCACTCAGTTCCACCTACCAGCTGTATAGAAATGGTACGTATCTAAAAGCAAAATAGTCAGATAGCTTATCCTAACTGCCAAAATAATAGATAGAACGAAAATGTAGGTCGACTTTAGGGTAAGTAAGTCATATATTAGCCAAAGTCTATATGGACAAACCATGTGACTATCTGATGACGGTAACAGACCGAGGTAGGTTTGTTGCCGTTTGCGTACGTATTACTTAAAATCCTTGACAAGTTTGAGAACAACTACAATAGCAATTGGGAGAGTTGCTTCGGAAGCTAGTATTTATATTACTCATTTATAAACTTTCAAATTTTGTTCAAAAAATAGGGTAAGGACATCTGTATAGATAGATTCCACTGATAATAATTAAAATACATAAATCTAAAGTTAGATACTAGAGCTGTTGTAATTTTCTTACTTAAAAACCGATTAGCAAATTACTTAATAAGACAAGGAAAGACAGATAAAGTAATACTCCTCTCCGTCCTGATAATTTTTGACTCTATTTGGACATGTCATGTGACTTCAATTTTTAACATATAAGATAATAATTTTGAAATTTAAGTTTTTGCATATGATTCCTTATTTATAAAGTATATAATAAACAATTTAGTTTAATAAAATTATTTTATCTTATATACTTAATATTAAAATGAAAAACGTGTCATAATCAATTCAGACGGAGGGAGTAGTATAATAGAATTGCTAAGTTAATAGAATTCACTCGATATATTATAGATGATCCTAAAAAGTATCTGTCTTTTTTTTCACTCATATTTTTCTCTTTTCCTTTCTAATTCAGAGTTGAATTGAATACAATCCTACTATAGTTGCTCTTTCAGTCGGTGAGTGAGGGCAGACGAGGGACAATTCATAGTATTTCCTTTATTTTTTACTCCCTCCGTTCTGAATTGATCGTCCTGTTTACTATTTGGACATGTCGTTTGACTTCAATTTTTAATATATAAGATAAATTAATTTTAAAAATTTAAGTTTTGTATATGAATCTTTACATAATAAATTATATGTTCAAAATTTAGTTTTATAAAATTATTTTATCTTATATGTTTAATATTGAAATGGAAAAACATATCATAAAGCAAACGGGACGGTCAATTCAGGACGGAGCGAGTATATACGACCATTGATGTAGCTACCGTACCGCTAGACACTTCCCGAAGAAAGCTAGGGGTACATGCTTAACCATAGATCATGATGATAGCTACAAACAACGGAGCATAATCAATCAATTCTACCAAGATATAACTAGTAAAAGTAGAATTTTTTTTTTCGTTTGAGTAAAGAAATAGATGAATCTGATATAGGACTGTTCTCGGAGATGAATTGACTCGATTATGAAACTAGGCCGGCGATTGTACAGCAAAAGGTGCGTAGGTAATGCTTCCTTACCTTGTCGAACAGTCCAAAGAAAACTGCACCGACGGTCCGGATATGCTTCCTGCTGTTCAGCAACTAACTTTCACTGTATGCCGGCAGCAATCCGCTCACTGCTCTCCGCCGCTATTCGTTTGGACCAGACTGCAATAATTTCCAACAGTAATTAAATGTTGTTCACACTTCTTTTCCGCCGAGTAGAGACTACGTACTCTATCTCGCTTGCGGTTCGACTGTTCAGCAGTAGTTGCAATGGAATCCGGTCAGTTTCGTAAGGTGAAATTCAAAATCAATGAATGAATAGAGAGATCAACATCCAAACGGGATCCTCACTAGAGTACTCGTCATCAGATCGCCAAATGGATTGAAAAGAATCGAATGTAACTGAAAAAAAAAGTTAATGATTCATAGTGAAATATACCTGGAGTGGAGCAACAGAGAGACAAAGACTGGTAATTTAATTATTAATTACGTCTCACGAGATGAAGAAGACAGAGCTAGCGCGCATCCAAGCGAGCTCGATCTGGAACGAGACCTTCGAGAGAGAAAGGTAGAGAGAGATGGATGTCTAGTGATTAGTCGCTCGTAGTCGGAGTGGGAGAAGCGAGTACACAGGTTTCATACGATGGTAACAACACAACACTGCTTTCTCTCTCTCCCCCTCCCTTTATAAACTCCATATGCCTATTTTGACAAGACGGGATACCCCGCCACTTATCGCTTTCCCCCTGTGTTTTAATCGCCTAATGGTGTCAACACCCGCTTCTCTACCTAAGTTCGAAAAAAAAAAACACCCGCTTCTCCACCTGTCCAGCGTCATTATCTAATCTTACTATACATAAGTACCAGTGCCACAAGGAATATTGCTATTATCACTATAATACAAAATTACATATTTTAATGGTGAAATGACAACCACATAGCAACTCTGCTAAACTCGCCGTTTTATAATTTTACTAGTATTAGATTTTAACTTTATTCCAATCTCTAATTTTCCTCTAAGCTCCGCCATTTATTGTTTTTTTTTTAATAATGAGAAGCTCCGCCATTTATTGTAGTTCATAGTTCCAAGGGACCCGACTGCAAACGCGTGAGACAAGGAGAGTGTCTCTCTCATTCCTTGCGCGCAAGAAATTTTTCGGTGCTGACTCTATGATAACCCCTTGACCCTATGAAAACTTTAAAATGTTTATCATTACATTTACAAAAAGAAATTAGACAAAAGAAAAAGACTTACTCTCCACTGTCGACATGTAAAGGTGTGTTATTTCCTTGTCGGTTTTTATTTAGTAGTAGTTCAACATCTAGTCTCTAGATGTTCTTTTGCTTAATAATAACTACGTTTAGTTTTTGTCTTCTCTCCGGTTAGGAGAGTTTTTGTTGCTGTCATATTGTGTTTTAGTTTCTTTGTATTTCGTGGGTTTGGGTGAGATTTGCAATCACAACTTCCATCTTCAACGATGTTTGTCAGAGCTGAAGCGTCTAATCTTTACTCCATGGAGCAGATGCAAGTCAATGAAGTCTGCGTAGCAGACGATACCGTAAAAGCCGGTTATGCCGCTAGCACCAACGGTGGTGCCGATGGCGGTAGCCATGGTGATGGTGCGTTCACACTGTCAGCGTAGAGAAGAAGGCAATCCAGCACACTCTTTTTTAGCAATGACATATGTAACTTGCTGGTTAGGGAAGTTGACACATGTCCTACATGGTGTCACCTTGCATGTATCCCTTCTTATAATATAATATATATCTTGCTTTTCAAAAAAAAAAAAAAATAGACAAAACGGGAGAAGTTGATGGCCGAATTCTTTGGCAACATTAATTTGGTAGCCAATCAGCTAGAAAAATTAGAGGAAAAATAGTTATATGAAAAAAGTAAATATTGACATAGTAATAATTAGTGTATGTGATTTATAGAGAGAAAAAGTGAGCTCATCAAATAATTTTGTTTTATAATCCTATAAAAGAATGTGGATGTGTATCCTCGTCTATCTTCTGACCTGTTCTATCTAGTCTAGAGAAATTTTATAAAATATCATTATATTTTAGCTAATCCATAAAATGCAATTCATGAAATGCCATTAAAAAAAGAAAGTCACAAAATGCATTATGTTTTTATAAAACTCAATGAAATGTCACTATAATCATTAACCAATGGAAAAGAGATAAACTCCTACTAGTTAATAAAGTACTTTAAAGTTTACAATATATCCTGTTTTAAAAATCACAAAAATCAAAATATATAAAAATTATAAAATTAAAATAATCAAAATTATTAAAACAAATACATATTTCATTTTTAAAATTTATTCAGCACCAAAAAAGAATATGTGTTCTAAATAAATACTACATCCGTCCCATTTTAACCTTCCTATTTGCTTTTTGGCACGTTTTTTCCACTTCAATATTAAACATATAAGATAAAATAATTTTATAAAACAAATTTCTACAACATATAGTTTTTCAATAAGGATTCCATTACAATACTTAGATTTATAAATTATATTATCTTATATGTTAAATATTGAAGTCAAATTTCATACCCAAATAGTAAAGGTAAAGGTCAATTAGGAACGATGAGAGTAACTTGTACCTATTTTTTACCATTAAGTACCATAATTTATATACCAAATCAGTACCATGCATTGTTAATTATTATTTTTTATCAATTAAAATTATTTATTCAAAGTAAAATATTTTATATTTTTCAACTTATATCTTGAAATTTTAGTTTTAAAAATTTATGTTCTATTTCGTAGATTACTTTATAACATAAACTTTAAAAAACTAAAATTTATAAATATAAGTAAAAAATATAAAATAATTTAATTTGAAAAAATAATTCAAATTGATAGAAAATAATAATTAATAAATATGTGGTACTTGGTATAAATTATGGTACTTAACTAGTTAGTTTTAAAAAATTTGAATAAATTATTTATTTAGAACATAATATTCTTTTTATATAGTACTAATTAATTTTAAAATGAATATTTTTTTGTCTTAATACTGTATGATATTTTTTACATAAAAAATTTTAAACTTTTATATATTTTTATTGTATTTTAATTTTTTTGTGAATTGTTAATACACTTTAAAAGTTCTTTGTTAACTAGTAGGGATACCTTTTGTCTTTTTTTCCATCTGGTCAATGACTACAGTGGCATTTTGAACTTTCTTTAATCTAGTGGCATTTCATGGATTAGCTAAAAATGTAGTGACATTTCATAAATTTTCCTAATATTTATATTGATGGTTCTAGGACATTCACAGTTGTGATCTAGATTCCACCTAAAATTATCACTAAAAAAATAATAGAAATCTATTAACTTTTCTTTCATCCTTATCCTTGCTTAAATAAAGAATATACAAAAATGTGATTTGAGCGGTTGTTATTGCGTGAACTGATATCATCACTTTAATAATAATATTTACTGTTTTTTTTTTTTAATAATAAGTATAATAATGGTTGTTTGAGTGGAAAGATATGCGTATAAAGTAAAAAAGAAATAGTTAAAGGATAAATAAAAAAATAGCATGAAGGGTAGAAGATTAAGAAATACTTTATTATTATATATATTAATAAATTGATAGAGTTGATTAGACAATAAAAAAATATACTTGATTACATAACATCTAAAAATACGTAAAGAAACTCTATGATAAGTGTGGGTGATGAGTTAGATTAGGTGAATATTTTTCACCCGGTTTTCTAACTCATTTACCTGTATGTATTATATTAAATAAAAATAAATAATTTGTATTATATTTATTATGATAATTTAAAATATTTTGATTATATATAATATTAATTGATGTGGCATGTACTATTAAAATGTTAATGTTAAAATAATTACTAGAAAAAGAATAGTAACGGATGATTGATGACAGAAATGAGAAACGGGTTGTAGGTTCTAGTAGGAATCAGATGCATGGGCAGATTGTTAGGCCGGTACGGAGAAAGTATGACGGCGATAGAGACATTTCAATAAGAAACATAATTAAATTGTACTCCCTCCGTCCTGAATTGACTGTTTGTTTTATGGCATATTTTTTCACTTTAAAATTAAACATATAAGTTAAAAAATAATTTTATAAAATTAAATTTGTATTATATAGTTTATCATGTAAGAAATCATATGCAAAACTTAAATTTTTAAAATAATTTATCTTATATGTTAAAAATTGAAATCAAATAATATATTCAAATAGTAAACAGGACGGTCAATTCAAAACGGGGAATACTAGTATTAAACAGGTTTTTAGGCAAACTAGTGCCACTTCTGCTGTTCAGAATAGGGCGGTGATTGTTAATTACTATCTCCCCTCTTTTTTAAAACATTTTTTTATTTTAATATTTAATATATAAATAAAATAATTATAAAAAAATTAAATTATATAATATATAATTCTCATTCTATTATAAAACATAAATTTATAAAAATATATTATCTTATATTTTAAATATTAAAATTAAATGACACATTCAAAATAATAAAAAAAACTTTTCACTGAGGGGAGTATAATAATCTTAACTTTTAATAGCCTAATAGGTATGGCATATATGTAATTACTGAATGTTTAAGACAATTGTCTGATCGATATATGCCCAACGCGAATCATATTCCACCGTCCTTATTGCAGCGGCGGCATATATTATAAACTTAATAATACCTCAACATAATATATGATGTCACCGCTTCCTTTATGAGAGCCATGGTCCCCATTTATGTAACACCAGTCCCACAAAGAATATTAAAAAAAACAACAAAAAAACTCTTACATTTGGTAGTATGGTGCATCAATTATAATGATTAGTCGGGTCGGGGGTTTATCATGGTGGTCTTGAGAGCTTCCATTCAAACACTATAGCAGTGAACCGATTAAACTTTCTTTTTTTTTTAAAACCGAGAGATGTATATTAAGCACAATAGTTCAGTACAAAGTCAGGTAAGTCAATCGCTTTCCAACAGCAACGTAGATGTTGCGATTTCTAGCATGTGACGTTAGGTTGTGAGCTCCATGTTTTCTAAGCGCGGAATGTAAAACCAAGAAATCTCATGAAGCTGGCGAGGTTTGCCCAAACGTCGTCCAGGATGACACGCGATTCTGCATGCAGTATGTAGTGTCCGAACCTGTGAGATAACGAATCATCTACTGACAATCAGCAAGAAGACGAACATGCGTATGACCCTGTGACCTTGCATAGTGGATGGCATATTGCAATGCCAAACATTCGACTGTTGAAGGAAGGAGGTCAGCCTTATATCCATGGACGCCCGCAAAAAGATAAGCAGCGTTGCATGTGGCCACAAAACCCAACCCCAGATGCATGTGGGTGTCAATACTCCCGTCCACTGAAATTTCCACAAAGCCCTGGTGTGATGCCCGATGCTGTTCAAGGATGGAAGAGGGTGAAAGAACAGGCGTAGACGTTGCAAGAAACTACCACCTTGACACCATGCCCAGTCGAAAGAAAGCAGAGCTGAGTGTGACGATTGACAGCGGGGCAAACCATAAATGCCATAAGAAAACAAGGAGCCGAGAAGGACTAGCAGAGAAAGTTGAGTGCACTGGTGAAGGAACCAATCCGAAAAGGCGGAATCAGTGGTCAGATGAACAGGAGCCTGGAGTCCGGAAGAGGGCCAGTAGGACCGAACCACCCTACAGTGGACAAAACAGTGAATCAAAGTTTCAGGCTGGCCACAGAATGCGCAGGAAGGTCTAGAGAAATCCTGGAGCCGACGATGAATGGCCGCTTAACATGGGACAAAACCCATGCAGCAGTTTCCAACCAAAAAGGAAGACGTGATGGGGGACAACACACTTCTTCATAAGCACAAGCGCTCTGCCTACAAGCGAAGGGCTACTGGAAGATGGGAGAGTGGATAACGCGAGTTCCCGATCAGCTTGATAAGCGGAACTGACTGTAAAACGTCCTGATGAAGTGAGTCCCCATATACGGGAGTCATACTCTGGGTCGCTACTAAATAACGGAATCTGCCGAATGGCAGCAACATCCTCAGGTGGGAAAAATTGACGAAGAAGAGCATTTTCCATGAACGGCTGGGGGAGATAAAGTCCGACACTGTAACGCCCCGGTTTACCACCACCGTATACTTAACCATTTTTTTTAAAATTCTTTAGATATATGCTATAACTGAAATAACACCTTTAGCTTGTATTATACATGTGTCAGTCTTTTTTTACATAAGGTCCCCTAATACTAGCCCCGGGGGTTACCGCCACAATTACTAAAGTTTAGTAAGTGTAAGGCTACTTACCACCACCACCCCTACGTTAGCTTTCTTACAACGCGCTGTTCTACTACCAAAAGAGTGACACAACCAACCCGTCACTTTACACTTAGTACCAAAAGACCCCTTCCATCCAGCCAACTACTATGTTAGCTCCTACTCCTATTTTACACCCAAAAGCAAGGGGTATCAAAGACTATTACATCACTAGCATCTTAGCATGGGACTACTTCCATGTACTCATAAACAGTGGAAACTTCATAGGTGATGGACTGACTACTGCCATTCTCCGGGTGCCTAAAACCCTGTATCTTCTTGTTCCACTCCCTCAAGCACTATCTCGGTGACCCCAGGCTGTATACTTCTACGATAGGTGACAAACATGAAAATATAGAAGGTATCGGTGACTCGTCCTCAGTGTAGAGAAGGTGACCATCCAGTTACCCTGAACACACAGAGTTCATATACACAGGAAAACACAAACAAATAATCAGTAAAACTGAGTAAAACTGAGTAACACTACACACCCGTAAAAAACTTATTTTCTCTTTAAAACCTTGTTTTTTCAACAAATATTAACAATATAACAAATCAGAATAGATCACACACCATTTACCTGTACCAAGAATTATCAAGAGATAATTAATATCATATATAAGATATTTCCAAATGAAGTCCCCCACCACCACCACCCACCCTATGTCCTTAAGTGTGCACATCCCCCTATTGAAAACTTCTGCCCAATAGGAGTAGATCATAGTGGCAGCTCCAATTCATTAGTAGGAGCTTATATTGTTGCCGCGAAACGTCGGCTTTGGCCTTAAAGGCTCTCACAAGAGGCATATCCTTAGGATAACCATGATATCAAACATCACACAATACTTTCCACCACCACCACAAGAGGTTATCCTTAAACACATTTACAAACCATGAGTAAGATATCATAACCAAGCTTAACACAAGCTACACAAGTAGTAATTCAATACATCAATCTCACCACTTGTAAAATAACCTTAATAACATCATAAAAATACCATTCAAGCTCCAATAAATCAGAGAATCAAACAATTTCCAAGAAACCACCTTGGAAAGCTTAAAAACTCATTTTTGACCAAAATCACTATTCACCAACTTAAATAACTTCCCAAAATATTCTCGGCCTAAAAATTTAACCATGATCCAATATCAACAACAAAAGTATCTCCCAAAATTTAAGCTCAAGATAAATTCGGAAACCCATTCAACTACTCATAAAGGCTTAAAGCACATGTTCTTCTCTCATTTTAGCCTCTTTACCTTGTCCTAACCGACTTAAATTTCTCTATTCGACTTGATTTTTCAACCATAAACATATATTAACCATTAAAGACTACCCTCAAAATTTTAGCTCAAAACATGTCGGAACACACCTAAATAATTCCTAAGCTTAAAGCTCATTTTTCTCCATTTTCAAAGTTCTTTAGAGTTTTCCTACTTCCCAACATTATTTCGACTTGATTTTCTAGGATAATCACTAACTATTCATCCCTATATTACTTTAAAAATTTAAGAAAATAGGACATAGGATTCGTAGGTAACCCAATAGAATGACTTAAGAAGGAAATATAGCTTTAAGGTGAAAATGTGTGCATAGATGTTACCTGTCCTCTCCTAGCCATTTTGGTGTTATTCTACCTTGATTATAGTTGCTTGAGCTCAAAAGCTCCACCATCCAAGTCGCCCACCTTGGAGTTTAGCTTCCACTCCTTAAACTTGCCTTTTTCCTTGATTTAGCTTAATTACTACCTTAGATTTGTGTTTCCAATGGAGGAGTGTTGTTGCCTAAGCTCCAATGTGTTTTCTAGCTAGGGAGAAGCAAAGGTAGATGAAGAAGAATGGCCACCTTACTCACCTACCATGGCCTACCTCCACCCCCCCCCTTTTATACTAAAATTTCATCCTTATCCTTTAACTATAATCATTACTTCTAGAATTGTCCATAGCCATTGATTTGTGCCAAATTCAAAACCAAATCCTAACCATCCATACATAACCGCCTTTGAATGGATAAGGAGGGAGCAAGTTGCCTTGATCATCATTACAAATAGTAAGGAGGTGTGATATAGTTGTGAATAGTAACCGAGATTTTTTCTCCTCCTTCCTTGATATTTCGGCCCGGCCACCTTAGGCCATGTTGGCTTGAGCTTTTCATGGGTATTAAGACTATATGTGTAGGTATGTTAATACTAGTGTGGGTTATCAG
>CM041777.1:176840531-176983979 GCA_023374045.1 Limonium bicolor
GGTCTCCGATCATCCACATCTTCACCTACTGACTCCTCTATCTCTGCGGGCTCCTCACAGTAAATGTACTGCCTCGTGAGCAGAGATCTGAAGTCTTTAAACTGTGTGGCAATCCCCTTCATCACATCAGCCTTCATAGAAGGATCTATACTGAATCGGTCCTATATGCAACAAAAAAATGGATTAGTGTAAAATAGTAACTACATAAATCTTAAAACAACTATTAACATAAACAAATACCTGAAGACGTTCAAATATCTGCTCCTTCAACGCCTGAGGCACTTGCTTCCAATGGTGGTTTATATTGAAATATGTACTCACCAAATGCCTAGCTAGAGCAGTGAAATCATTTTTCCAAGTACCCATGGGCTGATTAACTCATTGAACTCCAAAGGCTTGGTCGGGGGCCTCTATTTGCTTTCAGCCCACGGGTTGCCCCTCGTTTTTTGGGTTTCTTGAGAGGCGAGGAGCAACTTGTATCTCTTGTGCTTCCTGTGAAGGCCCAGCTGCCTCAGTCTGTTGTGCTGGGATGTCTGTTGTCTTTGATTTCTTTTTACCACTTCGTGTGGTGCGTTTTGCCGGTCTACTCTCTGCTGTGGCTGAATTTCCCCAGTCAGGAGCAGCTGTCCTTTAGAATCATCAATCGGATCATCATCCACTGAGGAAAAAAACACAAACATTAGATCATATTCATGGAATGATGTATAATTGCAAAAATAAACATAAATAATTAATGGTGTTACCTAGACATAGTAACATATATCATGATCTGTTTCTACCCAAACCCCCTCATTATGGTCTGATCGAGCGTAGATGGTCTGAACATCATCATTTTGTAAATCATCAGTTGAATCATGCAACCCTGTATGCAACGATACTGTTTCATCTATCATCTCATTATCATCATCGTCGTTGTTTTCATCCTCAAACAAAACTGGTCTTCTCCCTGGAAGAACAACATATCCATCTGCTAGCTTTTAGGTCTTCAACATAAAACACCTGGTCACAGTCTTTACCCAACAAACTGATCTTCCTTAGAAGTTGTAACACGTGAAAGATCAACCAAAATAAGTCCGTTATCATTTTGGAGTCCATGTCGGTTGTCCACCCAATTGCAGCGGAACAATAGAAACAAATCAATGTGATAGTTTAGTTCCCATATGTCCTCTATGACACCATAATACCAACTATTACTGCTCATTGGTTGAACCTGGTTACCTAGACCATATTCAGTCACCGATGCTTCAATTTTTACCCCACTGTTCTGATGTATTGATTTAGCATCTTGGCGTGCAGTGTAGTATGTGCATCCATTAATGTCATACCCTTCAAACGATACAACATCTGTTCCAGAACCAACAGCTAGACATCTGATTTCTTCACTAACATCCTCGGGGTTCAATGAAGCTTGCTCAAACACATATTCCTTAAACCATTGGACGAATACTCGATTTTGTTCTTTTTTTAAGCCAGATACGGTTTTTGGTAGGGTTTTGTAGACTCAACTCAGCAATATGAATATCGAAGTAGGGTTCAACAACCTCAAGGTGTTGTAGTACAAACAAATGTGCCTGATTAATAAGATCACGAGAGATACGCACAACCTTTTTGCCAATAACTCCTTTACCCTTAAATCTACCATGGTGACGTGGTTTGGGAATACCAATTGACTCTGCATCGTTCAAATAACTTGTCACGAATTCTGTGACTTCCTCAGTCACTGTTGCTTCGATGATACTGCCTTCCGGTCTATATCTGTTTTTCATTCTACCCTTCAGAATCCCCATATATCGTTTGAAAGGATACATGTAACGTAAGTAGACCGGACCACACAATTTTATCTCTCGGACAATATGCACTACTAAATGCACCATTATGTCGAAGAAAGATGGTGGGAAATACATCTCAAGCTGGCATATTGTCACAACAATTTCCTGTTGAAGATCATCGAGGGTGTCTGAGTCAATTACCTTGCAACAGGCAGCGTTGAAGAAGAAACATAATCGAGTTAGAGCATTTCTGACATTTTCTAGTAATATCCCTCATATTGCAACTGGAAGAAGATGCAACATTAACACATGATAATCATGAGATTTCATGCCTAACAGTTTCAAATCCTTGATAGAAACTAGGTTCTTCCAGTTTGAAGAGTACCCAGATGTTACCTTCAATGTGTGCAAACACTTGCAAAAACTTAATTTTTCACTCTTAGAGAGGGTATAACACGCAGGAGGTAGATATGTTCGCTTCTCATCCTCTATTGGGTGTAGTTCTTTCCGTATGCGCAACTCTTGCATATCTCTCCTCACCTTCAATCCGTCTTTCGTCTTACCGGGTATGTTGAGCAAAGTACCACTCACCGCCTCACCAACGTTCTTCACAATGTGCATATATGCCAACAATGTCGAACAGGCAGATGCCGCCAATACGGTAGATCCCAAAAAATGGAACGTTTTTTCCAAATGTTCTTCGGCGGCTTGGATGTGTTTCTAAAGACATTTTCAATGTCTTTTACCTTTGCATACACTTCCTCTGAAGTCAAAGGCAGACGAGCCACATGAGTCTCGGGCTCATTGTTGAATAGCTTTCGCTTTCTCGAACGGTAAGGATGGTCTACTGGAAGAAACCGTCGATGACACATGTAAACATTTTTGCCGCAGTGCTTCAGACGATCTGAACATGTGTCATCCTCACATACCGGACACGCTTTGAATCCTTTCACCGAGTATCCTGACAAGTTCCCATAGGCAGGAAAGTCGTTAACAGTACAGAACAACATCGCCTTCAGTGTGAAATTTTCTTTCGCATGAGCATCATATACCACTGTCCCTTCATTCCACAACAAGTTCAGATCGTCGATCAGTGGTGCAAGATATACGTCAATGTTATGACCAGGTTGCTTTGGACCAGAAATTAGGAGTGATAACATAATGTATTTTTTTCATGCACAACCATGACGGTAAATTGTAGATCACTAGTAGCACTGGCCAAGTGCTGTGCTGACTGCTCAACGTGCCATACGGGTTCATCCCATCGGTACACAATCCAAGTCTCATATTCCTATCCTCATCCCCAAAATGATGTTTGAATTTTCTGTTGATATTTCTCCACTGAGGTCCGTCTGCAGGATGTCTTAATTTTTCATCATTTTTTCTACCATCCGCGTGCCATCGTAAGTTCTTCGCATCTTTCGGGTTGGCAAACAACAGTTTGAATCTAGGAATTATCGGCAAGTACCACAATAATTTTACTGGACGATTTTTTTTCTGAAAGGAGGAATCCTCATCCTTGTCCTTGTACCGGGACAACAAACATTTAGGACACTTGTCTAGATGTTCGTATTCACCCCTATACAACACACAGTTATTTGGGCAAGCATGAACCTTTTTATATTCAACTCCCATTGGACACATCCATTTCTTTGCCTCGTAGGTGGATGTAGGAAGACCATTCTCATCAGGAAGCATATCATATATCAGCTCTAGAAATGACGTGAAACACTTGTCACCAACTCCATATTTCCCCTTTAAGTTGAACAAATTAAGTACAACACTCAATTTTGTGTATTTAACGCACGAAGGGTACAAAGGTGTCTTCGATGCGTCCAACAATCTTTGATACTCTTCCGGCTTATCGACAAAAGTATCCGCAACATTTTCTAACATTTCATCCATTTGCTCATCATGGTGAGTGGTCTCACTTAGCGGTACCGACTCATTGATGGTATTGAAGGTGTGGGCGGTACTTATGTAACGTGGATCATGAGCACTTGATGATGTTGAAGCACTAGCTGCAACAGTTTCTCCATGAAAATACCATCTTCTGTAATGTGGCATGAATCCACGGGTCTTAAGATGAAATCTAATTTCCTCAATGTCTACATATTTCCTTACGACCCCACAGTCAACACAAGAACATGAAATTTTGTCCGCCTTTGTTCTGTCCTTGTGTTGCACTGCCGCTTTGAGAAACTCTTTCAGCTTCTCATCAAAGTGATCCCCTCGATCACCGTACATCCAGTCACGCTCCATTCTATATGTGAAAACAAAACAAGTATAAGATTGATTTGTCTTTCAGTTTCGGGTCATTTCGGGTTCGGGTCATTTTGGGTTTACCAAACAGGGTTTCAGGTTTATTATATTTCAATATTTTCAAGTTTTGGTCGTGTTTCGGGTTCGGATAAAACGGATGGGTTTTCTGGGGGGGGGGGGGTCTAAATTTGATAGCTCTAGTTCCAACCAATAAACTAATCACTCCTCCAAGGTTCCAACCAAACTAAGCACTGCTCTACGGTACCAACCAAACTAACATAGCTAGCCTAAATACTCTAATAGTCAAACGTAACTAACCTACCTTACTCTAATAATTCCAACACAAGTAATTAAGACAGTAGTTATTTATATAACATCAACAACTCATGACATTTTAATTTATTAAAACAAAAACTAAAATTTAAATACTTACTTGTTTTAAGTTGTGCAGAGGGGAAAGGTAGGAGACTACTCTGATGATGGGCAAGGAAATACTGGTACGAAGTCGATTGAATATGCAGAAGACCTGTCAAAGAAAAGTTAAGATTAATTGTTATACACAAACAACAAATAATTGAAGTTAATTAATAAAACTAATACAATTCTTGAAAAAATTCGGCATGACCTTTGTGTAATCATGCTAATCCCATGCTTATCATTAAGCATTCACCAATATCTTATTTACACGACAAACAAATTCAACAATTGGCAACATCCATCCTTAATCGCAAACAACACAATTTTCCACTCAGGTATTTTATCGAACATTGTATGCATAACTAATTAACTAACTAAACAATATATCTATATACAATTATCCACACACAACTAAATTAGAAATCAACAACTGCATTACAACATTTTTATTAATAAATCATACCATAATTATGCCAATTACAATTCACAATTCGGAATAAATATGCTAACCTTTTTTGTTGCTTGTGTGCGGCCTGGTTCGAATCTTGCGACGACCGGCAGCTCGCGCGGTATGTCACACTAAGCAGCCAGATCCGATCAATGGCTTAATGAAATGGCCTAATTAACCAGATGAGCAATTGCAACAAGACCAAACCCACATGAGCAAATGAACCACAAAGTATAACAAAATTTCAAATTTCGTAACAATGATTTCTTCAATTGCATTTTCGGTCACAATTTTCTCATAATCATCATTTTACCCCAATTTCCAGAAACCTTAATTTTATCAATTCAATTTTTTTTCCACTTCAATTTAACTGGCTGGTGGGTATTTAGCCCCCCCCCCCCTAAAATAAAAAATCAACAGAAATATATATTAGTTTTTATGGCCCCACAATATATATAAATCTTCTAACTGCATATAATGTTTTTCTCTTTTTGTATTTTATGTAGAGATTAATGTGGAGTGGAAAGTGGGGAGTAACAAAAAAAGATTCTTTTTTCTATAGCATATAACAATGAAACTAACATATCAAGATTAAAAACAAAATACACCAATTGAGGATTCAGTTTCAATTAACCAAGTCTAAGTGTCAGTTAATTGATAATTGAAGATTTTTTATATAAAATTAAGTTTTAGATTTCTTCTATTTAGTTTCCTATAGTTCAATAAACCAAATTGACAAAATGAAACTACAAGAATTAAATCAATAAGATAATTTGATTCCATTTCTAATTATTATTATGATGATGAAAGAGAGGAGAGGAGCAAAGTGTTCTTAAACAATATTAACGTTAAAGAAAGAGGTACGTGAGTTCCTCTCAAATTGACACAAGCTTCCCGAAAACTTCTTTTTTATCATGTTCAAATTCAATTCGATTGCAATACCTTCCCGAAGACAACTATCTTGAAATAACTTTTAGCTACTTGGTTTTTTTTTTATGTAGTAAGAATTATTTTCATTAGGAATAAGAAATTATTTCTTAGTTATCTTTTGTTTAAAGGTTGTCGTATAATAGATACATATTATGTGTTGTTTTTTTGTTGTCGATACTATAACACACGATATTGGATGCTCAATATATAATCAAGTGTACACTATATGTTGCGGAAAAAAAAATCTTTGCCCCCCCCCCCCCCCAAATTCGAAATTTTGGCTCAGCCCCTGCATATAATCCCTTGTTATTTACGGAATCATAAAAATATACAAGTTAATCCTAAAATTTGCAATAATTTAAAACCCTAAATTTCTAATTGTAACCCTAAACTACACAAATTTCACCCCAATTCATAAATTAGTAACCCTAAACTACACAGATTTCACACCCTAATTTCTAATCGCATATCTAACATTTTTACTATCTCAAACACTAATTCACACCCTAAAAATCGCACTAATCCAACAATCAGAACACAACAGTTTTGAATCTACTACAATACAAATATCATTTCAATTAAACAAACAAAAAACGAAGTTAGAAATTCTAACCTCGTTTTTTCTGTACAACTCGCAAGAAATCAACGCCTGCGAACCGGCGGTGTGCTATGGCGACGGAGGCAGAGCTGCTGGCGCGCAGAGAAGAAGGTGGCGGCGGCAGTGGCATGGCGGTCGTAGGCGTCGAACTCAAATCGGCGCCGTCTTCGCTCTGGAAATCGCCGTCGCACAGAGGGGGTTTAGCCACAGGTGAGGAGGAAGAAGAAGTCGCTGCGCACGACTGGTTAATTAAAGGGAACTATCGCAGCGGTTCCTACTAAGAACCGCTGAGATAGGTCAGTAAAAAGACCTATCTCAGCGGTTCTTAGTAGGAACCACTGCGATAGAGTTTTTTTTTTTTGAATGAGCCTAGCGCAGCGGTTGTAAGTAACAACCGCTGAGATAGGTTTGCGGGATTTTTAAAAAAGGCCTATCTCAGCGGTTGTTTTTACAACCGCTGCAGTAGGGGCGCTGCGATAGACCATTTTTGTACTAGTGAGTACCACCAACATCATTCGCATAGGAAATCTCATATGGATGAAAATTTGCAGTATAGTCATCTTCAAGAAATCTCAAGATTCTTTCCACTTTTTTAACATGTTTCTCAACGTATGCTACTAGAGGTACTTTCTCTGGGAACTATACTATAATAATACTCAAGCAACTTAGTTAAACCATCTAATTTCACTATAGGATCAAGAACAATTGCAACAAAATATATCAAAGGGAATTCATTAAAGTAAGCTAACACTTAGTCATGATATCGTCAGTAACCCCTTCAATCCCACTTACACGCCTGTTCTCCCATAAGACAATAAAAGTTGAGATGCATTCATGAATGAAAAGATGTATGTTAGGTCCATACACCAATGAAAATACACTTGTTGCATTATCAAATTATTTTAAAACAGTTGACACAATCATAACATTATTCCACAATTCAAGGGTCATTAAATCAGGACCAAATTCAACAACCATATAGTTATAAACTTGAGACAAAATAGACTGATGCTTGGTAGTTTTGATCAACAATTCATATATGGACTTCCATCAAGTAGGAGTATTGGGAGCAAAATGATGAGGTCATAAACCAGCCTCCTCACATAATTTTATATTATGCTTTGACAACATGTAATCTTCTAAAAAATTCATGACAAGCCTTTGTGGTTTTATTTAAGCGGTCAACTTATGTAAACCATCTTGAACACATAAATTTAACGCAGGCTCACAACATCTAACATGCAAGAAATCCCCATTATGCAAAAGTGAGGATGCCGGATTAGTTTTTAAATAGTTTGTGCACTTAGTGTTGTTAGAAGCACTATCTAAAGAAATAGAGAATAATTTATCTAACAAGTTCCATTAAGTTAAAATAGCAATAATATTGTTAGAAATATTATTGTCGGTGTACACATCATCAAAAATATCAAATACAATAATACGTCTTTGTAGCGTCCACGAATGATCAATCCAATGACAAGTAACACAAATAAACTTCTCATTAGTTGTAGACGACCACATTCACTAGTCAAACAAACAAGACCATCAAAACTATCAAGCATTCTTTTAACGATTCTATAGATTAAGCATGTTGTAAAAAAGTTCTATGTTTTATTGTATTTCTAGGCTCCCTCCTATATCGTGGTTGTAATGTGGTGCAAACAAAATTTTCATCTTGATGATCTTTCTTTGTGAAATATGACCACACCCAAGATGATTTCTTTCTATTTTCTATCATATCCACATCATCATCTTGATCATCTCCTTCATCTTGATCGAATGATGGGCATTGGATTGTGGCCTCACGTTAGTCGATCCATGTTGAGAAATAGTATAACTTCCGATAGCGGGAATGAAGAAGGCGAATATTATTGTTGTTGTTGATACCCATATTGCATCTCGTCGATTTGGTCTTGCTCATCAACAATAAAATTTGGATCGATTTGTAGGTTTGAAGGAGAGCTTGGCATCATTTCCTTTTAGGCTTTTCTATACATTTTGCTAGAATGTAAAAAATGAGCTCTCATAGTAGCTAAAACGCTTAATTGCACAACAAAATAGTAGTAATATGAGAGAGGAAGAGAATAATGAGTTGTGTGTTGAAAATGCTGATCAAATAAGGTATTTATAGCGTCTTTGAGACATTTACCCATTTTATAGCTGTTACTAAAAAAAAGAGTTGTTGGGCACTCGCTTCTGGTTCTGGCTCCAACGGTAAAATTTTTGAACGTGGCCAAACGGGGCATAAGAGAGATGGGAGAGTGTAACATTCGTTTTGACCGGTTCCAACGGTACCGGTTCCGCGGACTCAGTCCCACACTAAATGGTACTCGGTTCCAAATCCTATCCGGTTCCGGTTCCGGGTCAAATACACTTGGTCCCGCATCTAAAAGGAGATTCGAAACCGCTTCAGTAGAGGGTGGGTCCAATTCCGTACTGGTTTTGGTCGGTTATGATTCCTGACCGGTTCGATTCCACCGATTCCAGTTAGAACCGGTCACGTTGGCTAACATTAATTAAAAAGGAAAAGACCAACACCATCCGGAAGATCAAGGAGGAAAATAAGCGTATTTATGCAACTTCGTTTTTGTTCTGCTTTGTTATGTGCCGATTTTGCTTAAGAAATCCTTTAGCTTGTACCTTGTACCTTTTTCTTTGTATGCTTTGCAATAATTTGGCTTGTAATTCTGTTGATTTTGTAACAAAATAATCATTTTGTTTCGCTTCTCGTAATATTTCTTTTGTATCTCTTTTTTGCTTTAGGTTATCCCCGTGAAGTACCCTAAATCAGTCAATATTTTCCGAAGATACTGTTCTTTTAAATCCTTTCTTTACAAAAAGATATAGGTTTCTCTTTGAATCTTTGAAATCTGTTTTCTTATCCCTTTTCAGATATTACCCTCTCTTCATAATTCTTCCAGAGTATATCATGTCCTTTACTATAAAAAAATTCCACATGACCCATAATTCTTCTTCTTTTAAAATTCTTAAAGTCAACACATCTTTTAAGAAATGTGTCCCTATCCAAACGGATGAAATCCGAAGGCATTGTTTCATAATCTTTCTTTCTCAAAAGACTTAAAATTGAGAAGGGCAATAATAATAATTGCTCCTTTTCAGTGAAAGGTAAACAAGCCTTTTCTAGCCAAAAGATGAGATTTACTTGATCATACCTTTCCGAAATAATCCAGAGTGACTGTTTTTTCCAAAAGACAATGGATCCAAGTACACTGTGGTGTCCCACGACTATCTCACCCATTACAGCCGGTTAGAGTTTCACAAGGACCGAAGTTGGGCGTTAACAACTGACCAAAAAAAAGAATGCGATGATTTTTGTTGGCCTAAATGCTTAAGGTAATACTGTAGCAGCCATAGATATGCATCTTTGTGCAGAAGGTCTCAATGCTTTAAGATTTCACTAGAGTAAAACTTAGCTAAATTCCTTGCAAGGGGTCCATAGAATTTTGGTTTTGACTCTTCCTCACGGGTGATCAGCCCCTTGGAATGTGTACCTGCAATTTCTTACAAATGTAATTAGTCTTCAAATTTTTAACAATTATTATCTACTTCATAATTTGTCTAACTTTCGTTTTCATCCTGGATCATTCATCCGAAAGGATTAACTAGCCTCCGTTTTATTAAGAAGTAATCACAAAGAGAACATAGCTGCATATTCCCTTTAGCAAATCAAGGAGCGAGGTAATTTTTGTGATCTCCCGATTCTGTTTTCATAACTTTGAACTGTAATCTATTCAATTGTTTTCCATGCTCTTGATACGTATTTAGAAAATCTTCTTGCTACTTGGAGTGTTCATCTATGGTATGATCAAAATGAACAAAAGATAGTCACTCTTTCCTACGTCGTGTATCAAAGTTTCTTGTTAAGATAGTAATCTGACTTTTCCAGATACCTCGGAAGCATACACTTTTCTGAATCTCTTTTCTCAATATGCGGATTGCGGACAAATCATAGTTACTAAATTTCAACTATTCGATTCTCACAGACAACTGCAAAATGTAATAGTCAGTTCATGTATGTGCTTAGGTTCTAAATCTTGGAAGTGACTCTAGGTCCATTCTTCCTATCTATCGGAAATAATCCTAATTCTAGGCTCATTCAGGAAGCACAATACTGAATCATACTTTATCGCTATATGAATTCTTGCTTACGGTTTGATCTTGAATAATCGAAGCATAGAGAAATAAAGGTAAAGGTAATGCAAATTTCACAACAGATTTTATATGGTTCAGCCAATTGACCAACACGATATCTTTATTTCCCTTGGATCAATAGTCGATACATTACAATCCGGTGAAAGAGCCAGATCATCCTCCTCATCTCTAGTAATCTCTCTACACCTATTTGTGGATGTCAGAGAAACACTTGCACAAAACTTCCTGACCCAAGTGGCAACCTTCAATTGGATTATCTTATCAGGCATCCACAATGTTTAATTGTGTAAGCAACTTCACCCATTTATTCATCCAACAATAAAAGGATTTCATAACTTTCTCACTCCTCCCATCTTTTTCTCTCCCCCTCCTCTAGTAAAAGCAAAAGAAAAATTGTAAATTTTTATTACTGTCGGTGGATACAGCAATACAACCAATTATAATTAATTTCTATACGTTTCTTAAATAAGCAATGAAAAGAGAAGGGTGTGGATTCCACACCATTGCAGATCATTTTTTCATTTCTTTCTACACTCTTGGGTGAAATCCACTCCAATATGGATGCCTTCACCAGATTATCCCACTGTCTTTCCATTTGTCTTGTAACTTCTCCGCAGATCCTTTCAGATCGGGCCTTCCCTCTAAAACACCTTTAACGTCTAAACCAGAACAATCTTCCCCGGACAACTTCACGCTTCCAGACCTAGCCCACTCATTCTTCTGGGATTGTACTCCATAAACCCTAACCTGATTTTGCTTTTCCTTGTCTGGATCTATATGTTGGAATACTACTCTAGTTTAGTATAAGTGATATGTTGTTACTTCTTTTATTAGCTTAGTATCACGTCCTTGTATTATGAAACAGTTCTATTTTATTACCGTTGCAACAGATAGTATATAATAGCTGCAATAGTATTGTATAGATATAAGTGATAGTATTCAACTATCATTCCTGTAACAATTCTTTGTATTCTACAGAGACAACACCAAATAAAGAATTCTCTTCTTCGATTTCGAAATGGTATCAGAGCCCTGATAGACGATCCATATTCTTTCTTCTCCGATCTACGACTTCGCTTCTTCTTCTCCGACCAACATTCTTCTTCTTCCAATTACTTCCAAATCTTTCATTAATACGAGGAGCAAGCGATGACTGACAAAGATAAAGGAGAGGCAGAAGGGAAAAACAACACAAACGACGATCCCTATTTTTTGAGCAACAATGATCACCCAGGTCTCGTATTAGGGTACACATTCTCAAATTTGCCCGGAGAAAGTTTCGCAGGATGGAAACAGAAACTTATGGTCGCGTTGAGGGCGAAGAATAAGTTTGTGTTTCTTGACGGAACCCTAACTGAGCCCAGCCGAGAAGATTCGAAGCACAAAAGCTGGGTAAGATGCAACAGTATGCTTATCTCATGGCTTAGCCAGTGTTTGAGTAAAGAGATTGGGGAGACAATCATCTATTTTACCAATGCGTCAGACGCCTGGAAATCATTGTGCTCAACATACGGGCAGGCCAACGCCACCCAGATCTATGGATTGAAGAAAGAGTTGAGTAAAATGGAGCAAGATACAGAAAGCGTTGCGGACTATTACACAAGAATGCGACGAATATGGGACGAACTTGAAGCCCTAGAAGAAAAATCAACTTGTAGTTGCAGTGCGAGGAAGGAGCACGAGACGCGACGGGTAAGAGAAAAATTGATGCAATTTTTGATGGCACTTAATGAGAACTACTCGAATATCACCGCAAATATCCTTCTAAAGGATCCGCTCCCAACTATTGAGGAAGCATTTTCCATGGTTTGCCAAGAAGAGAGGCGAAAACAGATACATTCAAAGAATGTGTCGTCTGACCAAGATGCGATTGTTCTGAATGCAAGAAGAGATGCGCCAAAAAAGTATGGACAAAGCCAAGGATTCAAGGGTACGGCAAAAGATCAGAGTAAACAGAACCTGCAATGCACCAAGTGCCAGAAAAAAGGACATGTCAGAGAAAATTGCTTCGAGCTGGTGGGATATCCAGACTGGTGGAAGAAGAAATCTAACACTATTGCTGGTACAACTGTTCTTGAGTCAACTCAAGATGGAAGAATCTCAAAAGGAACTGGTTTAACCACAGAAGAAATAGGACAACTAAAGGCGATGTTGCAGCGAGGACAAATCAATGAGCAATCAAAGGAAGATTACTGCAGTTTCGCAGGTAATTCCCAGCTTAACCTTTTCTGCTCTGTTGCTTGACCAGTTCTACTGATTCTGTGAATGAGAACTCTTGGATTATTGATTCTGGTGCCTCGGAGCATATGTGTGGTAATGAAAGTTTATTTGTTGACACTAAAGATCTTGAAGAAATAAGAAGAATAGTAATGTCTGATGGACATATACAGACTGTTAGTAAACAAGGAAAAGTGAAGCTAGGAAAGAATTTTTACCTAGAAAACGTACTCCTTGTTAATAGTTTTAAATTTAGTTTGATGTCTGTCAAGAAATTTGTTAAGCAAATTGGACACTCGGTCATTTTCGATGAAAATTCTTGTTTTGTGCAGGACCTTGATGGTAAAAACAAAGTTGTCATAGGAAACTCTGCTAATGGTCTGTACATTCTATGTGATGGTAGCCTAGACAGGATTTGTGTTTCAAAATTCATGTACACAGTGATGTAAGCTGCTCCAATTCTGTTGTGAATCTGGATAATAATGCCTTGTGGCACCATCGTTTAGGGCATGTCCCATATAATAAACTGTCGACTTTGGGTTTAATAAAACAGAAAGTTTCTCATAAACATGTTGCTTGTGATATTTGTCACCGTGCTAGAGATATTAGGAAACCTTTTCCAGATTCTAGCATTAAAAGCGAAAAGTGTTTTGAACTTCTGCATATAGATGTTTGGGGACCTTTTAAGGTTCCCACACATGACAAAAACAAATATTTTCTTGACCCTTGTTGATGATATAGTAGAAGCACATGGGTGCATTTACTAAGAAATAAATCTGATGCTTTTTATGCCCTTACATGTTTTATCAAGCTTGTTGAAACACAATTTGGTCTCAAGGTTAAGAAAATCAGAAGTGATAATGCCTTGGAATTAGGCAGCAGTAATGAAGGTGCTAAGTACTTTAGGGAAAATGGGATCATACATCAAACAACCTGTGCTCACTCTCCACAACAAAATGGAGTTGTGGAGATGAAACACAAATACCTTTTAGAAACAGCAAGAGCTCTCTATTTCCAGGCCAATTTAACCTTAGAATTTTGGGGGGAATGTATCAAAACACACATAATAAACAGATTGCCATCTAAGGCAATAGGTGGACAGACCCCCTATGAAATTCTTTACAAAGAAAGACCTGATTATGACAATATGAGGGTCTTTGGATGCTTGTGCTACAGAACACATGTGAAGAAAGGAAAAGGGAAATTTGATCCTAGAGGATCTGCATGTGTTTACCTAGGAATAGCAGAAAATAAAAAAGGTTTTAAAGTTCTTGACTTAGAAACTCATGCTGTTTTGATTAGTAGAGATTTGACCTTCTATGAAAACCAGTTTCCCTTGAGAACAGAAACTGATACTTTAGACACTGTCACACCTCCTAGAAAACTTCTGATGAAAACATTCATGAATACTGTGACAGATCTAGATTATCAGACAGAAAATAATCTAAACCAACAGCAAAATGAACAAGAGGATGAACAAGAGGAACCCAGTGAGAATCTTGTTAATGATGGTGAATCCCTTAGAAGATCCACTAGAGAGAGGCATCCCCCTAGTTACCTGAATGAATACCTCTTAGGTGAAGTTCACTTCTCTGATGAAGATCTATTCACTAAAATCTTACATGAGAGAATGAAGAAATCTGATAACAGCAGCAACTACCTTTCAGAATCTGTGACAGACATAAAACCTGCTACTGCCCTCCATGTCAGTTCTCTTCACCCTCAATCCTTTTCTTTTACCATTAATTCCCAAGCCTTTTCTGAACCAAAAACGTATAAAGCTGCTATTCTAAAGGCAGAATGGATAGAGGCTATGAAATCAGAACTACAAGCATTGCATGATAATAAAACATGGAGTATAGTAGATATCCCAAAAGGGAAACATATAGTTGGCTGTAAGTGGGTATATAAGGTAAAACTGAAAGCTGATGGGACACTTGAGAGATACAAAGCTCGCTTAGTGGCTAAGGGATATAACCAAAAGTATGGGGAAAGACTTTGGGAAACTTGTTCTCCCCTGTGGTAAAAATGACCACAGTTAGGATGCTTGTTGCTGTTGCAGTAAAACAAACTTGGGAAATTCACCAACTTGACATAAATAATGCTTTTCTTCATGGAAATCTCCATGAAGAAGTATATATGGAAATTCCTGATGGTCTGAAAGAAATATACAGAAACAAAGTTTGCAGATTGCATAAGTCCATTTATGGGCTCAAGCAAGCATCTAGGAAGTGGTATGAGAGGTTGTCTGATTTTCTTACTGTTCATGGTTATGTCCAGTCAAAAAATGACTACTCATTGTTCATTAAATATGATGGAGAAATGAGAACTTTTATAGGCATCTATGTAGATGACATTATAGCCACTGGAAATGACATGACAGAAATTGACAAAATAAAACATCTCTGCATACTGAATTTAAGATTAAAGATCTAGGAAGGTTGCATTACTTTCTCGGTATGGAGTTCTTATATAATCAGCAAGGAGTCATCCTCCACCAAGGTAAGTATGCTCAGGATATATTAAATGATTTCTTGCCTGCTAACAGTGATGTAGTTTCAGTCCCACTCCCAACAGGAGTAAAGTTAGACAGGTTAGAAGGTCATCCTCTTGCTGATCCTACAGTCTACCGAAGGTTAATTGGGAAGATCAATTTCCTAGTTAACACAAGAGCAGATCTGGCATATCCAATTCAATTTCTGAGTCAGTTTCTCAAAGAACCAAAGGAAGAACACTATAAAACAACAGTCCATCTATTGCAATACATTAAGGCAGCATCAGACAAGGGATTCTTTTCAACTCTACACCAGACTACAAGCTGACAGCATTTTGTGATGCTGACTGGGCCAGCTGTTCAATAACAAGGCGTTCAGTCAGTGGTTATATCATACTCCTTGGAGGCACACCAGTTAGCTGGAAGTCCAAGAAACAGCAGACAATATCATTGTCAACAGCAGAGTCCGAATATAGAGCGATCAGAAGGGTCACGACAGAACTAACTTGGCTATCCAGACTTGGGGACGACCTGGGTATAAAGGAAATAACCCCCATCCAAGTTCATTGTGACAACAAGGCGACGATCTTCATTGCAAGAAACCCGGTTTTCCATGAGAGAACCAAACACATAGATTTGGACTGTCATATAGTCAGAGAAAAAATTCAGCAAGGCCTCATCACTCTGCAGTATGTTCCCGGATCTCAACAGCTTGCGGATATCCTAACCAAACAACTTACAGCAAAGCACTACAAGGACTTCTTACAAAGGACTAACCCTCCATCTCAGTAACAACTTTCAAGACTGTGTCTGCCTCTGTTATCTTCCACACCATTCGTCTTGAGGGGGGCTGTTGGAATACTACTCTAGTTTAGTATAAGTGATATGTTGTTACTTCTTTTATTAGCTTAGTATCACGTCCTTGTATTATGAAACGATTCTATTTTATTACCGTTGCAACAGATAGTATATAATAGCTGCAATAGTATTGTATAGATATAAGTGATAGTATTCAACTATCATTCCTGTAACAATTCTCTGTATTCTACCGAGACAACACCAAATAAAGAATTCTCTTCTTCGATTTCGAAACTATATCCACACGCATTCTTTTCCTTCATCTTTCATTTTTCATTTTCTTTTACACATGATTATATATTCACCTTTGCCGGGAAAATCTTGTTCCTCAATCGATATTCACTTATTCAAAGGTTGGTCATTACTGAATCACACACATGCTGTATTCACGCAATTCTCAAAGCATATGCATATCCATGGGTATTAGAAAGCTCATATCCTCCCTCCCTCCCACCTAGGGATACGGACACATATTAACAACACCAAGCAAGCAAACCTCAAGACATTATTATAGAATCTACACCAAACTGGGATTACGAAAACCTAAAAACAATTCTGCACCTTGTGGCCCTCATGACATACCCATTCATTTAAATTGTACTGTTGGATATGCTAGACGGTAACAGTATCTTAATTTAGGCCTTTTGAGAAGTAGGCATTGCCAGAGATACTCCGCCTGGTAGATCTTTCCATTGCTGGGTCACCGTCTTCAACTGAGTGTAAAACTGAACTCCAGCTTTGCCTGGGTGCATAACATCGAGAAAATAATATACCGTAGCGTCACAGGACTAATAGTGATATAATACCATGAGATCAACACTTTCTAAATGACCAGCTAATGTGGTTTTATGGAAAGCTATAACTGTCTAAGTTTGTGAGTCAACTAAAACGAAAATGATTATAAGGTCAGATGTTAAAATTATAGTAAGCACCGCTAGAGTTGAATTACCGTAGAAATTAAGATCGCCAGCAAAAGATGCCTTGTTGCCTGTGAATGACAAGAAGGGCAGAGGAACAGGAATCGGCACGTTGATACCAACCTGGAATAAAACAGAACAAAGGATTATGAATACAACGGCTACATGAACAGAAGCAACAAGGCACAACTAATATTTATTTTGGCTCTGGCAAGATGGGCAGGCTAGGATCCACAAAGCTTCCACATTCATTAATTCTGAAATATTTTCTCATGCATACACTTCATTGTACTGAGGAGCTAGGTGGCCTTCATGCTTAAATAAATTTAAGTCTCAAAATCATACATGAAAGTAACGTAGGATTGACGTTTACCTGCCCAGCCTCGATTTCACTCTGAAATTTTCTTGCAGCTGCACCGGAGGATGTGAATATAGATGCACCATTGCCATATCTGCGATATTTCAGAATCTCTACATGTTCAGTATAATGGAAATAAAAACCCACAATCGGTTGGAAAAAGTAAAAATAAGTTTACTTGTTTCTGTTGACAATGTCGATTGCCTCTTCCAAGCTACCAGCCTGATCATTAACATTTACAGAGATAAAGCATTGTCACGAGTGTCAACAGGATTCTGGATGACCAAAATTCATCTGACAGTTAAGAAAAGTGTTGATGTATTTATAACCAAACCTGCATGCAAAGAAGAACAGGCCCAAAAATTTCCTCCTGCACGAGGTAGCACAATACATTAGTAAGGGCTCTGTTGTTTCTTGTGAAGCGCTTATCATGTCCACAATTCACCAAAGGGGATAATAATAATTTCTCATTATACAAGCTCATTTACCTTGTAGCATTCCATGTCAGGTCTGACATCCGAAAGGATGGTGGGCCCTACAAAGTTTCCTTGCTCATATCCTGAAACCACAATATCTCTGCCATCAATGATCAACCTTCCCCCAGCTTCAACCCCAGATTGAATCAACCTGCATATTCTGTCCTTTGCCTGAATGTAAAAAGATCAAATGGTGTGAAAACTGAATCTGCACATGAACTAGCACATGACTCAGACAGAAAGATATATCATCATGACAGTATAAGCTGTTATAATATGACCAGATATCCAGCTGCGGAATACATAAAGCCATTACGCATTGAGAAAAGCAAGTTACTACTCACCTGTTTGCTTATTACAGGACCCAGGTCAGCGCCAGGTTCAGTTCCAGCATTGACCTTGAGTTTGTCGGCACGCTCAACCAGCTTTGTCTCCCTTGATGGAATATATAGATTAATTAGTTAGCACTATCTACCTTTATGAACCCATTAAGCCTTTTACAATGACACTATTAAAATCTGCTACAGTTGAATATCAAAACCTCCAAATCAGTTACATTTATCAATAAAAGAAACAAGAGACAGATGAGAAACTGAACAAAAGTTACCAGTTTTTGGAGTCTCCCACAAAGACCACACAGCTAAGTGCCATACACCTTTGTCCAGCAGCACCAAATCCAGCCGCGATAAGAGCACTGAGGGTCGCATCAATGTTCGCATCAGGCATAACAATGGCATGATTTTTAGCCCCCATGTTGGACTGGGAACATATAGATGAGAAAGTTATAATAGGATTACACACAACTTTGAAAACTATATTTTCATGCTCTGCGATATGAGTACATGTTTACCTGGACACGTTTTTCTTTAGCTGAAGCTCTTCCATAAATGTGCATACCGGCCTTGAAGAAAACCACAATATACCATCAGGATTTTCACTCGTTTATGAGAAAATGGGGAACAATTGAAAGCATAGGCTCTTCCCACCATGGTTGTATATGCGCAAGTATCCACGAACAAGAATAAAAAATTTCAGGGCAATGGGGAGATAGCATTCAACTGTCAGTGACACTGATTCCCTTTACCATCTACTCCTCTCTTGTAGAGTATAAAGGAAAATAAGGGATGATCTTCCTATGGTGGGTATCACTCTTGTCCTGCTGGGAAGTAAATATGTGGTTTATGAAGCAAAGGTTAGAAGAAAGTATGACATATGATTTTCTTTTACGCTGTGCGAAGCATATAGAAAATGAGAAATGGAATGGCAATTGAAGGCAATATGCCGGTCTAGGATCTGATGGTGCAGATACTAAAGTTAAATGTTTGGAATTGGACGAGAGTGTGGTGGAAGGACTTCCCCATTCATTCAGGTGAAATTCTGTGAGGGTTCTCGAGGATTGGGCAGTTTCTATGAAGGATTAGTGTTGAACTAAGGATGGTTTTGGATTCTATTTTGGGAGAGATCGAATCGGATGGTCATAGTGGGTCTGTTTGTATGGTGTTTAGAATTTTGTTGTTTTGAGCAATGTTCATCAGGCTGACATCTGTAGGTCAGCTTGATGAAGTCTTGATCATCCTCAAGGGAACCAATCTAATGTACGATCTGGAGTATATGATACTATGGCTCTTGCCAACATCTATAAAAAACAAGAATTTAGGAAACCATAGCAGTAGTTCAATTCCATGGCAATGTGCAAATAAAAGTTTCCTCTAAAAAAACATATAACTTACAGTGTTTGAACCAACAAATGATACAGCTCGTATATGGTCATCATCACATATGGCATTGACAGCATCCTGGTAGAATACCCAGATATCTACATAAGCCATGCTAGGTAAACCTTGCTTCACACAAGCTAAGTAAAATATTAACAAAGTTCAGACAGTTTTCTCTCTCATTCGCAGGAGGAAGGCAATAAAAACAGTTTGTTAAGCATAAGAGCGCAAAAAATGAAACCCAGATGTTTCTTAGGATAACAAGGCAATACAGAAGATAAGACCTAAAACTTACTTGAAACAACATATATCTTTATTCAATCAAACAGAATAACTACTCTACAATGAAAAACAATGAATGCACTATATTTAATTGTACAAGCGAAGCATCACAGAAATCTAATTCTAAAAAGAGCAACAGTTACACACAATTTGAAGATAAATCAAATTTCATCAAACACAAGACAGAATTCCATAGGTTGCGTCTGTCAAAGCAAACCCATTACTTTAATAAGTTCCCAAACTTTTATATTAAATAAATACAAGCCTGGGTACTTGGACGTCATGTTTTATTATTTCAATAGTTCACCCAATAGATAAGTGAAAATAATGTCTGGAGTTAGCGTACATTAGTCCCATGAACAATGTTCAAAACTCCATCAGGAAGACCAGCCTCCATGGCCAATTCGGCTAGCAAAATAGACGCTCCTGAAAGTACAAAATATCACAGCATACTTAAAATAATTCTGATATTGTGTTTTACAAAGTGGAATTGCCACCAAAAATTAGACCTCGTTCCAGTTTAGAAGCCTATGAAGATGATTAGCCAGAAATAATATGCAGCCAACTTTTAAATGGTCAAATCTCTCTCAGTTCCAATATCGCCATGCATATACTACTTTGGAATAATTTAGTACAGATCACCAAGTTAAACGTGACATCACACAATATATAAAAACGAAATTGACCATAAAAGATGATACTAACTAAAAAAAAGATTAATATGAAGATCTTAAGACTAAGCATGTTTACTCAGAAAGCTGAAGATCACCTGGGTCCTTCTCTGATGGTTTTAAGATAAATGTATTCCCACAGGTAACAGCAATCGGAAACATCTGGATGAAAAATTGAACGGGTAAGGTCTTAGTTGAAATTACAGACAGCTTATTTCCCCTTCACAAGATAAACCCTAATGAATAACAATAGTGTGTTTTGTGACAAACCATAAGAGTTCCAATAAGCATAATAACCCTCAGCTCCAATACGAAAATCTATTTTATGAATGAAATATTACTGCTCAAAAAACAACTTGACTACATTTTACTAAAGCTAATATGAAGATGACATCTTATCTTGTCATCCATCTTAGAAGAGTAGAAGCCAATTGCGCGTTGACATTTCAAAAAATTTAAGCTACCTAAGATAGCATTTGTGATATTCTTGATTTAGTTGAATCTTTAGCCTACTAATATAGTGATTTGCTATGACTATTGACCAGGATGACCATTGTAAACAACTATATCTAGCAAATCACTGACTCCTAAGAAAAAGTAGACTACAATAAGATCAGGTGAAAGCCAACATAGTCATAGCTGAAGACAAACTCTTATGGTCACTTTTAGCCTGGCAGCCCAGTTCCCAAAGTTACTGGTGGCTTTTAGATAATAGTGTATCTAACCCTCTGAAAAGTGGGTACGCATGAGGGTATACGAATGTATGTATCTTTCTGCCATGGCTGCTTATGGGAAAATTGACCTTGATTATGCATCCCTTTGAAATGTTGACATCCACACCACAATATCTCAATATCTACCAGCAAGCTCTACATTCTCTCATAAATGAGAAAACTTCTGCAAGTTGATGCAATAGAAAGACGAATAGTTCCAGAACCGATGCACACTGCAAAAGTGCTGTTAATGTCCTGGCATCAGCAAGAGTGAACCATTCTTTGAAAGATTATACATTGATAACTACTAAATCAGACTGGCGAGATGAAGCTACTTGTTTTTCACAAAGGGTGCCAACATAGTACTGAGTGAAGCAGAGCATTTAAATAGTACAGCACCCTGACACGACTATATTCGGTCAATAAATGTCAAGATATGATCCTGTCCAATGATAAATATGAAAGCAGTTTACCCATAAAGGAATCATCGCAGGGAAATTAAAGGGCAAATTCCAGCACAAACTCCCAGGGGCTCTCTAATGCTATATGAATCGATTCCAGTAGATACATTGGAGACATATTCCCCCATTTGAAGAGTTGCCATCCCACAAGCATGTTCTACCCTCTGAAAAAGGGAACCCAAGAAGCCATGAAGCAACAGTGTTACCAACTCTCCTGACAACAAACCTACAATCAAATGAATGGGGAAATTGATCACATAGACGTACTGACCTAACCCACGAAATACATCACCCTGAGCATCCTTCAGAGTCTTCCCTTGTTCAGTAGTTATACTTAATGCAAGCTTATCCTGTAAAAAGAAAATCATGCCCTTGAAACTTCTGAACCAAAATTTATTAGCTAGGAAGCAGCAGGAAATAAGCTTACCATGTCTCTCCGGATAAGTTCTTGGAGCTTGAACATGAAGCGCTGGCGAGTCGTGATCGGTGTACTTCGCCATGATGGATACGCTTCTTTTGCCGCAGAAACTGCTGCTTTAAACTCATCATGGGTAGTTAACGGCACTTGAGAGACAACTGCTTGTGTTGCCTGGACCATTGAGGAGAAACTATGCTCATTCATAAAATGATAGTAGTTTGAGGACAAAGTGACAAGATATTGCAAAATAAGTATCATAAATAATATACCATACCGGATTTATGACATCAAGCACTTCAGAAGATTGTGATTCAACAAATCTACCTCCAATGAGAAGTGGAACCCGCTGCAAAAGAGAGTACATAGTATCATATAATCAATGTTTATATGTGACAACACCATGGCTGTACTTCCATACGCACTCAATAACAGCAACAGCTAAGCACCTAGGTCTTTCTTGAACAATTTCCTCATAAACTAAAGAAAGCTCATGGAAAGCTGTTCTGTTTTTCTGGCTATGTGCTGTTGAACAAATCCTTTACTGCTCCTAGCTTACATGTAAAGGTAAAATCTACATGCTCAACAAAATTCAAAAGAAAATATGGTACTATTCCATGTACCGAGGTATATTGGCCATAAACTATCTGACTCTGCAGAGACCAGAAGTAAGCTAGAGTCTACCAGCGGACTAAGATAAAAACACCTTTTTAGAAAATTTTAGTAATTACTTTATAATTAGCCAGTAAAGCATCCCAACAACTATGCTTAGCTGCTAAACATAAAACTCATAACCATTTTCCCAGTTTAAACAGAGAGCAATGGAAAGACCGAAGCCGATTAGCTGCCTTCAGTAGACCTATAAAGCAACTGAACTCTTCATCTTTCACCCCATTAATACGCCATTGACCCTTTACTCAAGCCTGTTTTTTTACAATAATAATAACTCTTTAGGAGAAAAATTAATAAAAGGATCTTATCTTTTTCCAGTAGGTTCCATCTCAAGACCAAAAGTTCAGTCATCAGAAAAGCAAAAAAGTGCTCCATTCTGGTTGGAATCGACGTAAAGGATATACCTCTTAACCTAGTATTCTTTAGAATTCATTTTTATTGATATTACATAAATATCATAACACGAAAGCATGGGAACACCATGTTAGTAAATATCAATATGAATAGATATATTATGAGTTTAACCTCTGCCCCGCACAAAAAACATCAAAATAAAAGAGAGAGAAACGAGTACCTGAGGTTGACAGTTGGACGGTTTAGTAGCAGTTGAAAAGCAGGAATTCCTTGACGCGCATGCTTGAGCTCGCAACAGTTCGATGCTCCTTACTGTAGCGATAAATCAACCAAACGTGATCGAGTAAGAGACAGAATAATGGAAACCCAGTCGATTGGGCAAGCTCCCAGCCGTTCAGAGGCGAAGCTGGAATTTCAAAGTTGCAAAATCTACTCACCCCGTCGGAGCATGAGCTGAAGCATCTTCTTCGACTAATAATAACGATAATTGACGAAGAATGAGGGATAAAGGCGTGTTTAGATACTGAAATCTGTAGAAAAGCAAGAAGATCAAACAGTTCCGAGGACGAGTGTGTAGGATATGGAATCGAACGAATCGGAGTGAGTGCTGCAGAAGGCGTTGAAGAGGCTGATGAGGGGATGGACAAGTGCTGGTGGTGGTGTGCACCTATTTCCTGTTTACGGGGTTATCTAATCTCTGTCCATGTATGAAGGTTTTGCAGAATGTGGATTGACACTGATGTAGTATATAAAAAGATACGCAGTCGAAGCGATGAATACGAAGATCCAGCTGGGGTGACTCACCATTTTGGCTTCAAGTGGGATAGAGGTGTTTTTTAATTGGGAAATTTTCATAAATTTAACTATATTTTTGGATAATTCATGGAATATAAATATAAAAAGTATGTCATGAAATGTCATTATATTTTTTAGAAGTTTATAAAATATCATTATAGCCATTGACTAGCAGAAAAAATGATAAAAATAACCCTACTAGTTAATAAAGTATTTTTAAAGTTCATAATATGTCCCTAAGTGTTAAAAAAATCACCTAAATTCACAAAAAATCAAAATACTATAAAATTAAAAAATGTGTAAAATTTAAAAATAAAAAAATCATAAAATATTGAAAAAATAAATATTTCTTAGATTTTTTTAATTATTCAGTTCCATAAAAATAATATTATATCAATCTTTATACTAATTTATACCAATTAAGTACCATACATTTTTCAAATTATTTAGTCTATCAATTTGATTATATATTTAAAATAAATTATTTTATATTTTAAGATTAGAATTTTAAAATATATTATATTCTATATTACATATAACTTTATGACATAATATTTTGTAGATAACAAAAGTATTATGTCATAAAGTTACTGCAAAATAGAATATAAATTTTTAAAATATTTTTCTCGATATTAGTTTAAAATAAAATTTAATTTACTTTGAATAGTTAATTCAAATTGGTATAAAAAAAATTAATTTGAAAATGAATGATACAAATTACTGTACTCAATTGATACAAATTAGTAGAAAGATTGATACTACCTCCGTCCCTAATTGAACTTCCTGTTTGCTTTTTGGCACGTTTTTCCACTTCAATATTAAACATATAAGATAATATAATTTTATAAAACAAATTTCTACAACATATAGTTTTTCATATAAGGATTTCATTGCAATACTTAGATTTATAAAATGATGTTATCTTACATGTTAAATATTGGGAAAATTTCACGATATACCCCTGAGGTTTGAGCGAATTTTACGAGATACCCCCGAGGTTTCATTTTCATTACGGATACCCCCGAGGTTTCATTTTTTTTACGATATACCCCTGAAGTTTCATTTTCATTACGATATACCCCTGAGGTTTCAATTTTATTACGAGATGCCCCTCAGTTCAGATTCGGATATATTATATTTGTCATATCCTCAATTTTATTACGAGATGCCCCATAACACGGGTTTATAGTCAAATTTTTAAAAAATTTAAAATATGAACAAAATGCACATAAAATTAAAGATCAATGAAAATTTTATTTCAATTTAAAAAACATAAATTAAAGTATAAAAACAAATTAAAAAATTATAATCATGAAAGGTTAAAATTGTAGTTGGTCAGCTGTATAACTAATACAAATATTACTTTTTAAACATAAATTATTAAATTAAATTAAGAAACAAAGTTAGCAGTATTTTTATTATTAGCTACAACCATATTATAAATATTTAATATTTGTCATACATATTTTTATTATTCACAACATAATACTGAAACTTCGAAGAAATAACTAACTAATCAATATACTGCAAATTGGTGATAAAAAAAGATGTGTATGGTGGGAATGAAAAGTGAAGATCACCCCTCCCCTGGTAATCAATCTATGGGAATAGGTAAGAACTGATTCCATGGGAGTTTTATTTTCATTCCCATAAACTCATTCTCATACCCTCCTACCAACCAAGCCCTTATAGAAAAGATAACATTAATTGTTATATATTTTATCCTTTGGCCGATCTCATCGAATCATTGAGTATAAAAATATTTCTTAGCATTTATCACTTTACATAGCTTGACTTATTAATTGATGTGAAGGTTACATGTTTGGAAACGATAACTAAGTTATTTGAGTCAATTTTACATATTCATTTAACCTTGTTTTTATGTATACACGATAATTTATAAACGTTTCCACTAATAACTAAAAATATTTACATAACCTTCTATAATCGTTTCCATCACTATAATAGAAAAAAATGACAATAACTTTTATATATTTTTTATTTGATCGTTCTTATCGAATCATTGTGTATAAGATTATTTTCTTACCATTATCAGTTTAAAGAGCTTGACTTATTGATAAGCGTGAAGGCTATAAACATTTGGAAACAATAATTAAATTGTTGTAGTCCATTTTATGTATTCATTAACCTTTTTCCTATGTATATACAATAAATTATAAACGTTTTCACAGATGATTAGAAACATATACATATCATTCTATAATCGTTTTCATCACTATTTTAAAAAAGATGACGCGACTGTTATATATCTTTTCCCTTGCCGTTCTCATCGAGTCCTTATGCACAAATTTTTTTTTTATCATTTATTAGTTTAAAAAGCTTGATTGATTGATAAACCTGAAGACTATAAACCTTTAAACGATAAACTTAGTTGTTGAAATCGATTTTATGTATTCACTTAACCTTGGTTTTTACGTATACACGATGATTTATAAATGTTCCACTGATGCTTAGAAACAGCCACATGGAATTCTATAATCATTCTATATCACTACTTTAAAAATGATGACACTAATGTTATATATCTAATTCCTTTGACCATTCTTATCAAGTCATAGTGTATATGAATCATAGTGTATACTCATTTTTTTTCTTCACATATATATAAAAAGCATCATACTTCACTTTCAAAGTTTAGAAAAAAAACATAAATGTTACCTTTTGTATGTTTAAATTTGCAATATTTAAAAAGTAGTATTTAGTTGATTAAGACATGCATTCTGAATTGATATACTACAATATTTATAAACAACATATATTATAAGATTAAAAAATTATTATACAATAGCCATATACTAATATACTCATATAAAATTTTCTATAAATGATCTTATTTTATATTGATTATAAATAATCATATTTTTTAAGATATTGTACCAAAATGGAAAAATATAAAAATACTAGTAGCATGCAAATATTCACTCCATGTCGTTTCCCGGCTACAAAAAAACAAGAGTGAGAGATCCATCACGCGACGTGGCACTACCAAACTAAAGAAAACAAATGCTCCATCATGTTTCTGATAGACAATTTTTTGGGTCTTTATCTTATCTTTAAATATAAGATGTTTTGGTTTAAAAAATAATAGGGAAATTTCATGAAATGACACTATATTTTTGACTAATTCATGAAATGCCATTAAAAAATGAAAGTCACGAAATGTCACTATATTTTCTGAAAATAATAGGGAAATTTCATGAAATGTCACTATATTTTTGACTAATTCATGAAATGCCACTAAAAAAATGAAAGTCACGAATATCACTATATTTTCCGAAAAGTCCATGAAATGCCACTATAGATGGAAAAAAAACAAAATACCCCTACTAGTTAACAAACACTTTTAAAGTTCACAATATACCCCTAAATGTTAAAATTAACAAATACTTCAAATTTCCACCAAAACTCCCTTAAACACTTTTCATAGTTGTCTCTCATTTTCAATAATTTGTAAATCTCCAAAAATAAGAATCAAATTTATCAACGAAAAAACAAAGAGATTTCTTCCCTTTTTCTTATACAATATCTTTACACTTCTTCACATGAATACTCATGTATCCATGATCTCTTTTAGTCAAAAACGATTTCAAACAACAATTATGTTAGCCTTTTAACCCTTGTAACTTCAAGAAAACGAATCCACCTAAGTCATAAAAAAGGCACACTCCCTCACAAAGCCTCAATTTATTATTATTATTTTTTAAAAAAAATCTTTAAACTTTCACTCAACTTTGAATTAGATCATTTTTGAAGTAGCAATGGTTCTTTGGAATAATAATAAAAAATTTCCTTCATCAAATTCACCTCTTTCCAAAAAATCAAAAACAATTTTGAAAAGCTCTTTTCAAACTACATTTTTCGAGCAAACTCTTCTTAAAAATCTTTTTCAAATGATTCTTTCCAAGTTTCACTTTTATCAAATTCAAACGGATTCAAAATAAAAAGCTTTATTTTTTAAGGAAGGCAAGAAATATTTAACATTTTCAAAAACTTTTCACTCACAAGTTAAACATCACTTGACTCTCTTCCAAACAACAATCCAATAGGCAGGGCATTGGGATCGTACTATTTTACATCTCTTGTCGCAATATGGATTTCTTTAGGTAGGACATTATAGTAGATACCAATGTCTTCCTAATAGCGGCCTAGACTTTTACAGGTGGGATGTTTGGGATTGATTTGTACTCCCAGTTTTGCAGCCTGGATGTTGAATTAGGGATGGCAACTTTAAATGGATGCCCGCTTACCCGATCCACCTTTAAATAAACGAATGGAACCCGAGGTAAACGGATGACCTGGTGACAAATTCAGGTCGAGTTTGGGTGAAAAAATTTCTTACATCACTGATAAATACGAAATACATCTATTTTTAGGGTTTTAATTATTCCTACTTTCATAACAATTCATGTCATATTTCTTACTTATCATATGTTTTTCCTTATATTTATGTTTTGATGTGAACTGATACATTTTATGTGTCTAATGAAGGGAAAAATCTAGGAAATGCATAGATTTTCTCATGAAGATTCCAACGCAACAAACGGGGAGCAAATCCGAGCAAGAATGAAGAATCGGGGCATGTTAGAGTTCTGTCCGACTTACGTCTGGATGAGTAGACCCAGACGAAAGATAGGAGTTAAGAAGTCTTGTCCGGACATAAGTCGAAAGTTGGTACGTCGATGATACTCTCGTTCGGAGCCGGACAGATGACATGACGCAGCGTCAAGACATTCGTCCGGACGCCTCACCGATTTTTCTCGTGCGGACGCTGTCAGGCGGACAAAATTAGAGGCGTCCAACCCTGCATGGGCGGATGCAAGTCCGGACACGGCCAATTGAGCAGCGGTGGGACGCCGGGTTTAAGAAAAGATAGAAATTATTCAAATAAACGATTGTTGTTATATATTACATTGATTTAGGTCAGAATGAGGAACGCCCCAATACGGCGCTCTGCGCCTCTGATTTCATTCTCTTCACTAACAACTCACCACCACCATACATCATCCATACCCCACCATCAATCCACCTCCACCGATCATTCACCGGACCACACCATCACCACATTATTAGACCACCACCATCACACCATCACCACATTAGACCACCACCATCACCACATTAGACCACCACCATCACACCATCTCCACATTAGACCACCACCATCACACCATCTATTGTCATATCCATATTCCACCATTGTTGCACCGACATGAAGACTGAGGCGGAGTGGGGATCCGGTGTCAACTTGCTAACTGAAGTTTTCTTTACTCTTTTTCTTATTTCATTTAATGTCATTCTGTATTATTTTTGATATTTTTAGAGTCATATCTGAATAGTTAGACTAGCTCCCCGGATTGGGATAGCAAACCGGATCTTAATATTTAATTTGTAATCTTTTCACTAATTTATTAATGTAGTAGTTTAATTCATGTTATTCATGCGCTTAAATTCTCTAGCTAATTATTAAAGAAATGGGTGTAGTTTTTCTAATCAAAGCGCGAGAGTTGAGATAGATAACGAGATGTATGATGTTAAACCAGATTAACGACTAGAAGCGTGATCCCACCTATAGGTTAATCTGCCTCCAATAGAAACTGTTCTTTATGCGATTGGGTTGTGTCCGGATTAGAGCATTAGCCTGTTGCTAGTTCTAGCATCTGGATAGAATTCGTTTGAACTTAACCGTTGACGAATTATTTATAGTTTATAAGTTTATTGCAGAATTAGGGAAGAGTTTATTAATAGATTTATAAAGTGAAGGTTTGTAGAACAATCCGGTGTGCTTCCTTGGGGTTTAAGAGTTTCAATCTTTATTTCTTAATTTAGTTTATTTTAATTATTTAATTGTTTTATGTTTGTTTATTAAGTCAGTATTTTAGTTAGATTAAGAAAACCCTGAAAAAGACATTTCCTATTTTCTTAGTTTAGTTTAGTTTCTCAGTTAGATTAATAAATTGTCAGTTAGCTGAATGATGTCCCTGAGATCGACAACCCCACTTAATTCACTATTCCGAAAATTGATAAGTACACTACCTAGGTAGAGATAGTCACATATTTGTGCTATAGTCACCCGATAAGTCATTTGTTTATCACCCAACCCGTCATCCGTTTACAGTTACACAACTGTTTTATTTCAAGTAACCAAATAAACCTTAAAGAATTTTTAAAAATACTAAAAATTAGGCATAGACTTATAATTTATCGTCCATTATTATTATCTCTCTCATACAACGCATAACTTGATATTATGTATGTTTATTTTCTTATTAATATTAGTAGAATATTATTATTATGTTGTAGTGAATTTTCTTAAATTTCATGGAAATTTTACCTTTAGCAATACAAAAATTATTTATATTCATTACCATACTAAAAAATTATTGTTTATGATATAGAAAAAGTTTCACCCAAATCGCCCACGGATGACAGATGGATGGATGGATGGATGGATGACAGATGAAGAATAAACGGGTGACAAATGAACGGACGAACGGATGATGGATGATATATCCGGTGTGACAAATGTAGGTGATGCCTCGTCCGATCCAAATCTCATCCATTGAGATCTCTATGTTGAATCGTTTATCTCATGTTTACTTGATTTCATGTTTTCAATGTTTTAAAACCTGGTAGTTAGAGATGTTATTAGGGTTTCACAAAAAGCATCTAGTATGATGATGCTTCTTTATAAACTCTAATCATTGACATAAATTTATTGCCCCATCTTTCGAGTCTTGGAACTTATGTCTTAGCTAAGTGGACCAGTTCGAGGGGGTACATGGGTGATCCTTAAGAATAATTCTTCTCTTTTCGAAAATAAAACTTTCATCCTTTAAAAAGAGACGGCTTCATAAAATATATCTTCCATGTGATACTTCCAAGATATCAATTTGTCTCATCCTTTCTTTCATATTCAAAATATTCACAACTCCTCTAACTCTCTCAAGCATCTCTAAGCCTCGAAGCAACTCAAGTACAACGGTGGACTTAGACATCCAACGAACTCGACACCTCAGTGGAGTCAACTATCTCATTGGATTTAGATGCATCATTGGCTTCAAGTATTTCAACAAGCTCAAAAGACTTTTCAACCCTAGAAAAACCTAGAGGTTCCTTTCTTCTCCTAGTTCATGGAAGTCTCTAATTCCTTAAATATCAAGCTTTGAAATCTCAATAACTCTCCAAAATCCCAAAGACCCTCGATTTCCTAATCTACTTAAATCTTATGGAGGATTCAATAATCTCATGGAAAATTTCCTAATCATGAACTTCTCAAAATACCTAAATCCTTGAAACCTCAAATTTCCCAAAAACCTCAAAAACTATCCTCTAAAGCTTAAAACCCATTGAAATCTTGGACTCCTTGAAGCCTCATACTCCAATAACCCCAAACTCTACCAAACTACTTAGACGTTCTTCTCCACACCACAAAATACTAAAATATCATTGAAAATCACAAAAAAAAAGTTACCAAAAATTTCATCAACCCTAAAAAATGACCTGAATACCATTGGACTTCTCATTACATTCAATTTATTCAAATAACTTTAAACAATTCCAACTCCAAATCACTTCAAAGGCTTAAATGGGTTGAAGGACCGAACCTTCTCAAAACCGGACCTCACCAAAAAAACCCTTCGAACCCATGTCAATCGCCAACATACCCCTCAACTTTTCAAAAGGTCTGAAATACCCTTTTAGACAACCAAAATACACTCCAAGTTCTTGGATGATTCTCATACCCTTTAAACATCACTCATGTTTTCAAATATCATTGATACACTCTTTGTCCCTTTCAACTGAGCATAGACGCCCACAAAAATTGCCAAACACTCTCAAAGCATCTCAAAAATCAGAATCAGAGAACCTCCTTAAATCTCCTATGGTTTCCATAAGCTCTCAATCCCTAAAATCTCTCTCAAACTTTTGTCCAATCATAGAATTCATGTCTGGTTCATCCTTTCCACCATTAGACTTTCATTCAACTCTCTCAATCCATTAATCCCCCTTCTTGGCGCTAGCTTGGTAGAAAAGCTTGCCTCACTAACACTTCATGCTCTACTCTCTTCCTATCATTTCCTTGTACATGTGGCTTATAAACGAATCTCTCTAAAAAGGTTTTGAAAGAAGGTAATCTTAACAATTGGAGACCGAGATTTCCTTGGGCGTCACCGAAAGTCGTGGTTGTTGCCACTTCTAAGGGGCATAACCCACTAAGAACCCCACAAAAGGATCTCTGGTATGATTAGATAAGTCTTATCCATAGACAACAATCTTTAGTCCATTAAAGGTTCTTAGAGCCCTCAATTTCCCTTTCTAGTTAGTTTTAGGTTAAACAAGGTAGCTACTCTAGACAATTTCTGCCTTTAGAGCATAAGTGCGTGTGGAGCCCATTGGGAGCGCGTGTAGTGTTCCCTGGCATCCCCACTAAAGCAATCTGAGAAAGACGGGTGATAAGTAGGTATTTAAGGGACGCCAAGACAAGGGTTTTTACCCTTCACAAATGACATTTTCTAGAATCTAGAATTTTTAGTCATAGCCATTTATACCCCCACCCTCATACCGAAAAATCAGCCTCCACACTAGCATTTTGGAAACTTAGTTAAACTGACAATGCAATTTGTAGTGCTTTACTTAGTTCCAGTTACTTGTATGGTCCCTTTTGTACATTGTTTGTGTTTTATGGCCACATGAATTGATGATTGAAGCTGATAGGGTTGGGAACAACATGACTAAGTAGATTAGTTTTTAGCCAAAATTCACTTTTGATTATACTTAAATTAGTATTATACATATTTTGATTATAAATTTTGATTTATTGTCATATATATTACAAATTCAAGATTTAAATCAGGTTTATTAGATGTTTGAGCCTTAAACCTACTTATTTTAAGTGTGGTGAAGATATCATATAGACTAGGTTTTTATATTTCTTAAAGAATTTAGTATATCTCATAGACTATAAGACCTAAAATATAGGTAGAAATCCAAGATATTTTGGTTGGTCCATGAGAAAGATTGCATCCTCAACTTTGGCCTCGACTTACCTTTATCTTCCATCTTAATTATACCCATGAGATGTTCTGACAACTCATCATCTTTACGATTGACAGTGGTTGTTACAAGACAAAAGTGTAAATTTAAGTCTTGTTTTGTCATTTGCGCCTTAACATGATCACCATCAAACATCATTCAACTCAAGCGTATCTACAATATTGGCCAGTATATCTGCCTACAACAATTACAGATAAACAATATTTAAGATAATATATATATGTCTCAATCTTGGAAATGCGAAGTGGACTGTTCTCACTTATTCTACATCTCAATATATATGAAGTGATATGTGATATAGGTACAATTGCTACTCCCACGTACATCTACTCTATGAAGAATTGTGTTTGGAATTGGATCATCCGTTTCTTTGTTGATATTCATTTTTATATTTTCCACAAAACTAACACATCAAACAATTGAGCAAAGGTTCCTTAATTTGAAAATTTTCAATCACGCACGTGAACATGCAGTTAGATGACCTATGCATCCAAGTAAATTGTTAGTGACCACTTTAGCCTCATAATATGAAGACCTAAACTAAATTTTGTCACTATATTATATCAGTTGCGTAAAAGTATGATATCAATATGCAAGACAAATGTAATTAACTGGTGTGAAAATTATTTATCAAATGTTTTTAGATACATGTGGTAACACATGAAAATGATCTTTTCAAAAGATTAGTTTATAGACAACTTTCATTTCAAAGAAGCTTGTCTCCTGGTTGCTAAATGGTTAACTAAGTTAGCATTACATTCTTACGTAAATGTTTCTATCATATTTTTAAACAATTTAAGCTATCATTATAAAATTATGTTTTATAAGTTAATTAAAAGACGAGGGGATAATCCTTAACATACATCAACAAATTATTTGAAGACTTTGACCTCATGAGTCATGAATATTTTTCTTATAACTGCACTTTGTTGAGGTAGAAGCAGGGGTGGACCCAATGTAGAGTGTAGTGTGTCAACTGACACACATGTAATTCATAATAAAGCTAAAATTTATTTATATGCAAAAACTAATTATGTTTAGTTAGGTGGTTTGACACTCATGTGTTGAGTTAAGATCAAATATGGTTAATGCAATTGTTTATTTAATTACATTAATATATGTAAAATCAATTGAGTTCAAGGCTAAAGAATGACCTTAATAATAGTTGTATTTCACTTTGTAGACCACTCTTCATCTGTGTATTTTTATATTTGCTTTTAATTTTTATAGTTTTGTTTTAGTCCATATATATTTTTATAGGTGAGGTAGGTTTTGAACCCAAAACCTTTGGTTCAAGGATACCACTCCTCCACCAACCAAGCCATGATTGTACCTTTCTTTCCTCACCTAATATTGTTTATTTTCTCTAATCTTGATTTATTATACACTCCCACTTTTCTTCCTTTTTTATCTCTAAGAACAACAAAGGCCCTAAAGCTAATTACTTAATTTGTTGGTTAACATTATTTGCTACTTGTCAACCAAAATTTATTCTTCTAGTTTGTTCATGAATGATACTTTACTAACTTTGATTAAGAATAATATTTTTTACGGTTTTTAAGAATATAATTAAAATTTATTTTACTGTAGACCTTATACTACTAATATCTATTGTCAATATGATCACAACTTCAATAAAAATTATATAAAAGCTTATTGTTAACTTCAAAACTCTAAGTTTATAAATTTGACACATCTAACTTGAAATTCTGGGTCCGCCGCTGGGTAGAAGAGTTTATCATCATTTGAAAACAGGTTGAACTAAAACATATGATCATTTCAATATGCATATCATTTCAGACATTTTTTTTTACCCAATCGGTCTCTTATCAATATTCCTATAGTTAGTGGCTTTATTTCTAGCCGATTTATCTACCTAATTATCAAAACTACTTATTTTTGTGTAACAACTCAAACTTGGACCGTGTATTTTTTAATACTTACTAGTTACTAGTACCACTAATTTAGTTTAGCATACTTATCTCCTATAGACGTCATATTATTCATACTTGTATTTCTACACTATTATAACAACTTTTTAGACATTGGCATACTACTTTAACAAAATTCTTTTTAAACTTTGCATTTTTAATTAAAGTGATTAATCATGTAACAAACTTATTTTCCATTTTATTTGTCATATATATATATATTATATATTTATATATATTCTAGACGTATCGACTTATGTAAATCACAAATTTAGATTTGATTATAAATTGTTAATGTTTGAAACATGATACATTAATTCTAATCGCAACTTCTCACCACTAACCCCATAACAATGAAATGAGGTAAGTTACAATGCAATTGTCATTTTGAGATAAACCAATTTCAACCTGACTAAACATGAGATTCTTACAGGTCATTTTTCACCCTCTCCCCCAAATATTTCTTCGCTACACCCATGGTCCCATGGGCCATGAGCACTATTCACAAGAAACTTGTCTCGACACCAACTTAAATTATATGATACACATTAAAATCTTCGTTGTATTTATCTTGTATAAATTATTTTGAAAATTATTATTAATTTGTTTACATAATAATTAGTTAGTTTTTTAAAAGAATAATTTTAATCTCTCATTTTAGAATACAATTTTCAAAAAATATATTGGAATTAAACTTATTTATAAACTTATGTTTTGATATTAACCTGGACACAAATATATAACTTTTGTGAATACATTAATATGTAATATACCTTTATTTTTGAAAAACCAATATTCTAAGTAAAATCGCTAATTTATTGAGAATTTGTATAACTTTTAGTACAAATATTCTCATTTATAAAACATTAGATGTACAACAACTTTTAAAACACTTACACACATCAGCAGGTTGTAATAACACACTACCAACATCCCAATAACAACAACAAATGAACAATTTTCTCTTTCTGAAAGGGCAAATTCGGAATAAGGAAAAACTATAATGTGAACTATTCTACCGAATTGTATGTAGTATACAGTTTGTAACAATATTGTCATTTAAAAATAAACACTAATTTATGTTTATCAAGACTATCAACTTTTATTACTTTTTTTAAACAAAACTTTGATTACTTTTATACAACTTCTTTTCCAAGATTCAGTGCCTAGATTGAATTGACCGAAAATATTGATTAAAAAGCACATCTGCAGCACACATATCAATACTTTGTGTTTACTTGTTTACATTAATCTCTCTCTCTCTCTCCCTTTTGTTGAAAAAAAAACCTGGTCTTATGACTCAGTTTTCGGATGGGGAACAACACCGGCTAAGGTTCAAGTGATCTGAATTCAAAATTTCTGTGTAGTATGGACTCGAGTAACATACATAGTATGTCATCAAATTTATCTAATCTTAATTTTTAAGTTCGAAATCAATCACATACTAAAATTGCGATCATTATGTATAATACTCACTTTTTGGAATGTATACATATTTCCAACAAATTCTTTTGTTGATACGCGTGTTTATGGCTTTCAGTGCATAAATTGGTATGTATTGACCCAAAAATAATTTATGGGTTTACCACCCATCTACAAACATTCATAAGGAATCATAATCGTCCGTTTTGGTGCTTAGCATCGTCCTAAAGCGCACCTACACGCGCTATGTCTGCTTTGCTTTCTCCGCCTACAAATTTGCCTTCCATTTCTTGATATCCCATTCACTCAATCGATTGCCACTTGATTTCCTTTCCGTTTGGTTGTACTTGCTATGCGAGTTTTAAGGAAGGTTCACGATGGCCAGTTATTTGCTATAATCTCATCGTCCATGACATCGCAACTTTGATATGGGAATTACAGCACTTTTCCATTGATATTGACGCTCTAATCTGACATTGGGAGAAGCGATACCGTAAGAAAGATTTAGTAATCTGCACACAGCTACTGCCCTCAATGGACCGTTATTCTCGGATTTCTTTGTTTGCAATTTTCATTCCAGTGCTGGCGTTTTACAAGGCACTATTCCCAATTCTAGTGGGCTCATCTTAATGGATTGCGCTTCAAGCTGAAGCTTGTAGCCGATGGTGGTTTCGGATGTGGATTCTTTGTATTTGATTCGGGCCGAAGCTGGGCAATTTCTTGGTGATGTTCTTTGTGTTGTTTAGTCTGGGTTTTTAAAAGTCTTTTTATTGTATTTTTCCATTTTGGTACAATATCTTAAAAATATGATTATTTATAATCAATATAAAATAAGATCATTTATAGAAAATTTTATATGAGTATATTAGTATATATGGCTATTGTATAATAATTTTTTAATCTTATAATATATGTTGTTTATAAATATTTGTAGTATATCAATTCAGAATGCATGTCTTAATCAACTAAATACTACTTTTTAAATATTGCAAATTTAAACATACAAAAGGTAACATTTATGTTTTTTTTCTAAACTTTGAAAGTGAAGTATGATGCTTTTTATATATATGTGAAGAAAAAATGAGTATACACTATGATTCATATACACTATGACTTGATAAGAATGGTCAAAGGAATTAGATATATAACATTAGTGTCATCATTTTTAAAGTAGTGATAGAATGATTATAGAATTCCATGTGGCTGTTTCTAAGCATCAGTGGAACATTTATAAATCATCGTGTATACGTAAAAACCAAGGTTAAGTGAATACATAAATCGATTTCAACAACTAAGTTTATCGTTTAAAGGTTTATAGTCTTCAGGTTTATCAATCAATCAAGCTTTTTAAACTAATAAATGATAAAAAAAATTTGTGCATAAGGACTCGATGAGAACGGCCAAGGGAAAAGATATATAACAGTCGCGTCATCTTTTTTAAAATAGTGATGAAAACGATTATAGAATGATATGTATATGTTTCTAATCATCTGTGAAAACGTTTATAATTTATTGTATATACATAGGAAAAAGGTTAATGAATACATAAAATGGACTACAACAATTTAATTATTGTTTCCAAATGTTTATAGCCTTCACGCTTATCAATAAGTCAAGCTCTTTAAACTGATAAATGGTAAGAAAATAATCTTATACACAATGATTCGATAAGAACGATCAAATAAAAAATATATAAAAGTTATTGTCATTTTTTTCTATTATAGTGATGGAAACGATTATAGAAGGTTATGTAAATATTTTTAGTTATTAGTGGAAACGTTTATAAATTATCGTGTATACATAAAAACAAGGTTAAATGAATATGTAAAATTGACTCAAATAACTTAGTTTATCGTTTCCAAACACCTAACCTTCACATCAATTAATAAGTCAAGCTATGTAAAGTGATAAATGCTAAGAAATATTTTTTACTCAATGATTCGATGAGATCGGCCAAAGGATAAAATATATAACAATTAATGTTATCTTTTCTATAAGGGCTTGGTTGGTAGGAGGGTATGAGAATTTTTATGGGAATGAAAATAAAACTCCCATGGAATCAGTTCTTACCTATTCCCATAGATTGATTACCAGGGGAGGGGTGATCTTCACTTTTCATTCCCACCATACACATCTTTTTTTATCACCAATTTGCAGTATATTGATTAGTTAGTTTTTTCTTCGAAGTTTCAGTATTATGTTGTGAATAATAAAAATATGTATGACAAATATTAAATATTTATAATATGGTTGTAGCTAATAATAAAAATACTGCTAACTTTGTTTCTTATTTAATTTAATAATTTATGTTTAAAAAGTAATATTTGTATTAGTTATACAGCTGACCAACTACAATTTAAACCTTTCATGATTATAATTTTTTAATTTGTTTTTATACTTTAATTTATGTTTTTTAAATTGAAATAAAATTTTCATTGATCTTTAATTTTTATGTGCATTTTGTTCATATTTTAAATTTTTTAAAAATTTGACTATAAACCCGTGTTATGGGGCATCTCGTAATAAAATTGAGGATATGACAAATATAATATCCGAATCTGAACTGAGGGGCATCTCGTAATAAAATTGAAACCTCAGGGGTATATCGTAATGAAAATGAAACTTCAGGGGTATATCGTAAAAAAAATGAAACCTCGGGGGTATCCGTAATGAAAATGAAACCTCGGGGGTATCTCGTAAAATTCGCTCAAACCTCAGGGGTATATCGTGAAATTTTCCCATATTTAACATGTAAGATAACATCATTTTATAAATCTAAGTATTGCAATGAAATCCTTATATGAAAAACTATATGTTGTAGAAATTTGTTTTATAAAATTATATTATCTTATATGTTTAATATTGAAGTGGAAAAACGTGCCAAAAAGCAAACAGGAAGTTCAATTAGGGACGGAGGTAGTATCAATCTTTCTACTAATTTGTATCAATTGAGTACAGTAATTTGTATCATTCATTTTCAAATTAATTTTTTTTATACCAATTTGAATTAACTATTCAAAGTAAATTAAATTTTATTTTAAACTAATATCGAGAAAAATATTTTAAAAATTTATATTCTATTTTGCAGTAACTTTATGACATAATACTTTTGTTATCTACAAAATATTATGTCATAAAGTTATATGTAATATAGAATATAATATATTTTAAAATTCTAATCTTAAAATATAAAATAATTTATTTTAAATATATAATCAAATTGATAGACTAAATAATTTGAAAAATGTATGGTACTTAATTGGTATAAATTAGTATAAAGATTGATATAATATTATTTTTATGGAACTGAATAATTTAAAAAAATCTAAGAAATTTTATTTTTCAATATTTTATGATTTTTTATTTTTAAATTTTACACATTTTTTAATTTTATAGTATTTTGATTTTTTTGTGAATTTAGGTGATTTTTTTAACACTTAGGGACATATTATGAACTTTAAAAATACTTTATTAACTAGTAGGGTTATTTTTATCATTTTTTCTGCTAGTCAATGGCTATAATGATATTTTATAAACTTCTAAAAAATATAATGACATTTCATGACATACTTTTTATATTTATATTCCATGAATTATCCAAAAATATAGTTAAATTTATGAAAATTTCCCAATTAAAAAACACCTCTATCCCACTTGAAGCCAAAATGGTGAGTCACCCCAGCTGGATCTTCGTATTCATCGCTTCGACTGCGTATCTTTTTATATACTACATCAGTGTCAATCCACATTCTGCAAAACCTTCATACATGGACAGAGATTAGATAACCCCGTAAACAGGAAATAGGTGCACACCACCACCAGCACTTGTCCATCCCCTCATCAGCCTCTTCAACGCCTTCTGCAGCACTCACTCCGATTCGTTCGATTCCATATCCTACACACTCGTCGTCCTCGGAACTGTTTGATCTTCTTGCTTTTTACAGATTTCAGTATCTAAACACGCCTTTATCCCTCATTCTTCGTCAATTATCGTTATTATTAGTCGAAGAAGATGCTTCAGCTCATGCTCCGACGGGGTGAGTAGATTTTGCAACTTTGAAATTCCAGCTTCGCCTCTGAACGGCTGGGAGCTTGCCCAATCGACTGGGTTTCCATTATTCTGTCTCTTACTCGATCACGTTTGGTTGATTTATCGCTACAGTAAGGAGCATCGAACTGTTGCGAGCTCAAGCATGCGCGTCAAGGAATTCCTGCTTTTCAACTGCTACTAAACCGTCCAACTGTCAACCTCAGGTACTCGTTTCTCTCTCTTTTATTTTGATGTTTTTTGTGCGGGGCAGAGGTTAAACTCATAATATATCTATTCATATTGATATTTACTAACATGGTGTTCCCATGCTTTCGTGTTATGATATTTATGTAATATCAATAAAAATGAATTCTAAAGAATTACTAGGTTAAGAGGTATATCCTTTACGTCGATTCCAACCAGAATGGAGCACTTTTTTGCTTTTCTGATGACTGAACTTTTGGTCTTGAGATGGACCTACTGGAAAAAGATAAGATCCTTTTATTAATTTTTCTCCTAAAGAGTTATTATTATGTAAAAAAACAGGCTTGAGTAAAGGGTCAATGGCGTATTAATGGGGTGAAAGATGAAGAGTTCAGTTGCTTTATAGGTCTACTGAAGGCAGCTAATCGGCTTCGGTCTTTCCATTGCTCTCTGTTTAAACTGGGAAAATGGTTATGAGTTTTATGTTTAGCAGCTAAGCATAGTTGTTGGGATGCTTTACTGGCTAATTATAAAGTAATTACTAAAATTTTCTAAAAAGTGTTTTTATCTTAGTCCGCTGGTAGACTCTAGCTTACTTCTGGTCTCTGCAGAGTCAGATAGTTTATGGCCAATATACCTCGGTACATGGAATAGTACCATATTTTCTTTTGAATTTTGTTGAGCATGTAGATTTTACCTTTACATGTAAGCTAGGAGCAGTAAAGGATTTGTTCAACAGCACATAGCCAGAAAAACAGAACAGCTTTCCATGAGCTTTCTTTAGTTTATGAGGAAATTGTTCAAGAAAGACCTAGGTGCTTAGCTGTTGCTGTTATTGAGTGCGTATGGAAGTACAGCCATGGTGTTGTCACATATAAACATTGATTATATGATACTATGTACTCTCTTTTGCAGCGGGTTCCACTTCTCATTGGAGGTAGATTTGTTGAATCACAATCTTCTGAAGTGCTTGATGTCATAAATCCGGTATGGTATATTATTTATGATACTTATTTTGCAATATCTTGTCACTTTGTCCTCAAACTACTATCATTTTATGAATGAGCATAGTTTCTCCTCAATGGTCCAGGCAACACAAGCAGTTGTCTCTCAAGTGCCGTTAACTACCCATGATGAGTTTAAAGCAGCAGTTTCTGCGGCAAAAGAAGCGTATCCATCATGGCGAAGTACACCGATCACGACTCGCCAGCGCTTCATGTTCAAGCTCCAAGAACTTATCCGGAGAGACATGGTAAGCTTATTTCCTGCTGCTTCCTAGCTAATAAATTTTGGTTCAGAAGTTTCAAGGGCATGATTTTCTTTTTACAGGATAAGCTTGCATTAAGTATAACTACTGAACAAGGGAAGACTCTGAAGGATGCTCAGGGTGATGTATTTCGTGGGTTAGGTCAGTACGTCTATGTGATCAATTTCCCCATTCATTTGATTGTAGGTTTGTTGTCAGGAGAGTTGGTAACACTGTTGCTTCATGGCTTCTTGGGTTCCCTTTTTCAGAAGTGGTAGAACATGCTTGTGGGATGGCAACTCTTCAAATGGGGGAATATGTCTCCAATGTATCTACTGGAATCGATTCATATAGCATTAGAGAGCCCCTGGGAGTTTGTGCTGGAATTTGCCCCTTTAATTTCCCTGCGATGATTCCTTTATGGGTAAACTGCTTTCATATTTATCATTGGACAGGATCATATCTTGACATTTATTGACCGAATATAGTCGTGTCAGGGTGCTGTACTATTTAAATGCTCTGCTTCACTCAGTACTATGTTGGCACCCTTTGTGAAAAACAAGTAGCTTCATCTCGCCAGTCTGATTTAGTAGTTATCAATGTATAATCTTTCAAAGAATGGTTCACTCTTGCTGATGCCAGGACATTAACAGCACTTTTGCAGTGTGCATCGGTTCTGGAACTATTCGTCTTTCTATTGCATCAACTTGCAGAAGTTTTCTCATTTATGAGAGAATGTAGAGCTTGCTGGTAGATATTGAGATATTGTGGTGTGGATGTCAACATTTCAAAGGGATGCATAATCAAGGTCAATTTTCCCATAAGCAGCCATGGCAGAAAGATACATACATTCGTATACCCTCATGCGTACCCACTTTTCAGAGGGTTAGATACACTATTATCTAAAAGCCACCAGTAACTTTGGGAACTGGGCTGCCAGGCTAAAAGTGACCATAAGAGTTTGTCTTCAGCTATGACTATGTTGGCTTTCACCTGATCTTATTGTAGTCTACTTTTTCTTAGGAGTCAGTGATTTGCTAGATATAGTTGTTTACAATGGTCATCCTGGTCAATAGTCATAGCAAATCACTATATTAGTAGGCTAAAGATTCAACTAAATCAAGAATATCACAAATGCTATCTTAGGTAGCTTAAATTTTTTGAAATGTCAACGCGCAATTGGCTTCTACTCTTCTAAGATGGATGACAAGATAAGATGTCATCTTCATATTAGCTTTAGTAAAATGTATCAAGTTGTTTTTTGAGCAGTAATATTTCATTCATAAAATAGATTTTCGTATTGGAGCTGAGGGTTATTATGCTTATTGGAACTCTTATGGTTTGTCACAAAACACACTATTGTTATTCATTAGGGTTTATCTTGTGAAGGGGAAATAAGCTGTCTGTAATTTCAACTAAGACCTTACCCGTTCAATTTTTCATCCAGATGTTTCCGATTGCTGTTACCTGTGGGAATACATTTATCTTAAAACCATCAGAGAAGGACCCAGGTGATCTTCAGCTTTCTGAGTAAACATGCTTAGTCTTAAGATCTTCATATTAATCTTTTTTTTAGTTAGTATCATCTTTTATGGTCAATTTCGTTTTTATATATTGTGTGATGTCACGTTTAACTTGGTGATCTGTACTAAATTATTCCAAAGTAGTATATGCATGGCGATATTGGAACTGAGAGAGATTTGACCATTTAAAAGTTGGCTGCATATTATTTCTGGCTAATCATCTTCATAGGCTTCTAAACTGGAACGAGGTCTAATTTTTGGTGGCAATTCCACTTTGTAAAACACAATATCAGAATTATTTTAAGTATGCTGTGATATTTTGTACTTTCAGGAGCGTCTATTTTGCTAGCCGAATTGGCCATGGAGGCTGGTCTTCCTGATGGAGTTTTGAACATTGTTCATGGGACTAATGTACGCTAACTCCAGACATTATTTTCACTTATCTATTGGGTGAACTATTGAAATAATAAAACATGACGTCCAAGTACCCAGGCTTGTATTTATTTAATATAAAAGTTTGGGAACTTATTAAAGTAATGGGTTTGCTTTGACAGACGCAACCTATGGAATTCTGTCTTGTGTTTGATGAAATTTGATTTATCTTCAAATTGTGTGTAACTGTTGCTCTTTTTAGAATTAGATTTCTGTGATGCTTCGCTTGTACAATTAAATATAGTGCATTCATTGTTTTTCATTGTAGAGTAGTTATTCTGTTTGATTGAATAAAGATATATGTTGTTTCAAGTAAGTTTTAGGTCTTATCTTCTGTATTGCCTTGTTATCCTAAGAAACATCTGGGTTTCATTTTTTGCGCTCTTATGCTTAACAAACTGTTTTTATTGCCTTCCTCCTGCGAATGAGAGAGAAAACTGTCTGAACTTTGTTAATATTTTACTTAGCTTGTGTGAAGCAAGGTTTACCTAGCATGGCTTATGTAGATATCTGGGTATTCTACCAGGATGCTGTCAATGCCATATGTGATGATGACCATATACGAGCTGTATCATTTGTTGGTTCAAACACTGTAAGTTATATGTTTTTTTAGAGGAAACTTTTATTTGCACATTGCCATGGAATTGAACTACTGCTATGGTTTCCTAAATTCTTGTTTTTTATAGATGTTGGCAAGAGCCATAGTATCATATACTCCAGATCGTACATTAGATTGGTTCCCTTGAGGATGATCAAGACTTCATCAAGCTGACCTACAGATGTCAGCCTGATGAACATTGCTCAAAACAACAAAATTCTAAACACCATACAAACAGACCCACTATGACCATCCGATTCGATCTCTCCCAAAAATAGAATCCAAAACCATCCTTAGTTCAACACTAATCCTTCATAGAAACTGCCCAATCCTCGAGAACCCTCACAGAATTTCACCTGAATGAATGGGGAAGTCCTTCCACCACACTCTCGTCCAATTCCAAACATTTAACTTTAGTATCTGCACCATCAGATCCTAGACCGGCATATTGCCTTCAATTGCCATTCCATTTCTCATTTTCTATATGCTTCGCACAGCGTAAAAGAAAATCATATGTCATACTTTCTTCTACCTCTACCTTTGAACTGCCCCTCTTAACGCTTCATAAACCACATATTTACTTCCCAGCAGACAAGAGTGATACCCACCATAGGAAGATCATCCCTTATTTTCCTTTATACTCTACAAGAGAGGAGTAGATGGTAAAGGGAATCAGTGTCACTGACAGTTGAATGCTATCTCCCCATTGCCCTGAAATTTTTTATTCTTGTTCGTGGATACTTGCGCATATACAACCATGGTGGGAAGAGCCTATGCTTTCAATTGTTCCCCATTTTCTCATAACGAGTGAAAATCCTGATGGTATATTGTGGTTTTTCTTCAAGGCCGGTATGCACATTTATGGAAGAGCTTCAGCTAAAGGAAAACGTGTCCAGGTAAACATGTACTCATATCGCAGAGCATGAAAATATAGTTTTCAAAGTTGTGTGTAATCCTATTATACTTTCTCATCTATATGTTCCCAGTCCAACATGGGGGCTAAAAATCATGCCATTGTTATGCCTGATGCGAACATTGATGCGACCCTCAGTGCTCTTATCGCGGCTGGATTTGGTGCTGCTGGACAAAGGTGTATGGCACTTAGCTGTGTGGTCTTTGTGGGAGACTCCAAAAACTGGTAACTTTTGTTCAGTTTCTCATCTGTCTCTTGTTTCTTTTATTGATAAATGTAACTGATTTGGAGGTTTTGATATTCAACTGTAGCAGATTTTAATAGTGTCATTGTAAAAGGCTTAATGGGTTCATAAAGGTAGATAGTGCTAACTAATTAATCTATATATTCCATCAAGGGAGACAAAGCTGGTTGAGCGTGCCGACAAACTCAAGGTCAATGCTGGAACTGAACCTGGCGCTGACCTGGGTCCTGTAATAAGCAAACAGGTGAGTAGTAACTTGCTTTTCTCAATGCGTAATGGCTTTATGTATTCCGCAGCTGGATATCTGGTCATATTATAACAGCTATACTGTCATGATGATATATCTTTCTGTCTGAGTCATGTGCTAGTTCATGTGCAGATTCAGTTTTCACACCATTTGATCTTTTTACATTCAGGCAAAGGACAGAATATGCAGGTTGATTCAATCTGGGGTTGAAGCTGGGGGAAGGTTGATCATTGATGGCAGAGATATTGTGGTTTCAGGATATGAGCAAGGAAACTTTGTAGGGCCCACCATCCTTTCGGATGTCAGACCTGACATGGAATGCTACAAGGTAAATGAGCTTGTATAATGAGAAATTATTATTATCCCCTTTGGTGAATTGTGGACATGATAAGCGCTTCACAAGAAACAACAGAGCCCTTACTAATGTATTGTGCTACCTCGTGCAGGAGGAATTTTTGGGCCTGTTCTTCTTTGCATGCAGGTTTGGTTATAAATACATCAACACTTTTCTTAACTGTCAGATGAATTTTGGTCATCCAGAGTCCTGTTGACACTCGTGACAATGCTTTATCTCTGTAAATGTTAATGATCAGGCTGGTAGCTTGGAAGAGGCAATCGACATTGTCAACAGAAACAAGTAAACTTATTTTTACTTTTTCCAACCGATTGTGGGTTTTTATTTCCATTATACTGAACATGTAGAGATTCTGAAATATCGCAGATATGGCAATGGTGCATCTATATTCACATCCTCCGGTGCAGCTGCAAGAAAATTTCAGAGTGAAATCGAGGCTGGGCAGGTAAACGTCAATCCTACGTTACTTTCATGTATGATTTTGAGACTTAAATTTATTTAAGCATGAAGGCCACCTAGCTCCTCAGTACAATGAAGTGTATGCATGAGAAAATATTTCAGAATTAATGAATGTGGAAGCTTTGTGGATCCTAGCCTGCCCATCTTGCCAGAGCCAAAATAAATATTAGTTGTGCCTTGTTGCTTCTGTTCATGTAGCCGTTGTATTCATAATCCTTTGTTCTGTTTTTTCCAGGTTGGTATCAACGTGCCGATTCCTGTTCCTCTGCCCTTCTTGTCATTCACAGGCAACAAGGCATCTTTTGCTGGCGATCTTAATTTCTACGGTAATTCAACTCTAGCGGTGCTTACTATAATTTTAACATCTGACCTTTATAATCATTTTCGTTTTAGTTGACTCACAAACTTAGACAGTTATAGCTTTCCATAAAACCACATTAGCTGGTCATTTAGAAAGTGTTGATCTCATGGTATTATATCACTATTAGTCCTGTGACGCTACGGTATATTATTTTCTCGATGTTATGCACCCAGGCAAAGCTGGAGTTCAGTTTTACACTCAGTTGAAGACGGTGACCCAGCAATGGAAAGATCTACCAGGCGGAGTATCTCTGGCAATGCCTACTTCTCAAAAGGCCTAAATTAAGATACTGTTACCGTCTAGCATATCCAACAGTACAATTTAAATGAATGGGTATGTCATGAGGGCCACAAGGTGCAGAATTGTTTTTAGGTTTTCGTAATCCCAGTTTGGTGTAGATTCTATAATAATGTCTTGAGGTTTGCTTGCTTGGTTTGTTAATATGTGTCCGTATCCCTAGGTGGGAGGGAGGGAGGATATGAGCTTTCTAATACCCATGGATATGCATATGCTTTGAGAATTGCGTGAATACAGCATGTGTGTGATTCAGTAATGACCAACCTTTGAATAAGTGAATATCGATTGAGGAACAAGATTTTCCCGGCAAAGGTGAATATATAATCATGTGTAAAAGAAAATGAAAAATGAAAGATGAAGGAAAAGAATGCGTGTGGATATAGTTTCGAAATCGAAGAAGAGAATTCTTTATTTGGTGTTGTCTCGGTAGAATACAGAGAATTGTTACAGGAATGATAGTTGAATACTATCACTTATATCTATACAATACTATTGCAGCTATTATATACTATCTGATGCAACGGTGATAAAATAGAACCGTTACATAATACAAGGACGTGATACTGAGCTAATAAAAGAAGTAACAACATATCACTTATACTAAACTAGAGTAGTATTCCAACAGCCCCCCTCAAGACGAAGGGTGTGGAAGATAACGGAGGCAGACACGAGTCTTGAAAGCTGTTGTTACTGAGATGGAGGATTAGTCCTTTGTAAGAAGTCCTTGTAGTGCTTTGCTGTAAGTTGTTTGGTTAGGATATCCGCAAGCTGTTGAGATCCGGGAACATACTGCAGAGTGATGAGGCCTTGCTGAATTTTTTCTCTGACTATATGACAGTCCAAATCTATGTGTTTAGTTCTCTCATGGAAAACCGGGTTTCTTGCAATGAAGATCGCCGCCTTGTTGTCACAATGAACTTGGATGGGGGTTATTTCTTTTATACCCAGGTCGTCCCCTAGTCTGGATAGCCAAGTTAGTTCTGTCGTGACCCTTCTGATTGCTCTATATTCGGACTCTGCTGTTGACAATGATACTGTCTGCTGTTTCTTGGACTTCCAGCTAACTGGTGTGCCTCCAAGGAGTATGATATAACCACTGACTGAACGCCTTGTTATCGAACAGCTGGCCCAGTCAGCATCACAAAATGCTGTCAGCTTGTAGTCTGGTGTAGAGTTGAAAAGAATCCCTTGTCTGATGCTGCCTTTAATGTATTGCAACAGATGGACTGCTGCTTTATAGTGTTCTTCCTTTGGTTCTTTGAGAAACTGACTCAGAATTTGAATTGGGTATGCCAAATCTGCTCTTGTGTTAACTAGGAAATTGATCTTCCCAATTAACCTTCGGTAGACTGTAGGATCAGGAAGAGGATGACCTTCTAACCTGTCTAACTTTACTCCTGTTGGGAGTGGGACTGAAACTACATCACTGTTAGCAGGCAATAATTCATTTAATATATCCTGAGCATACTTACCTTGGTGGAGGATGACTCCTTGCTGATTATATAAGAACTCCATACCGAGAAAGTAATGCAACCTTCCTAGATCTTTAATCTTAAATTCAGTATGCAGAGATTGTTTTATTTTGTCAATTTCTGTCATGTCATTTCCAGTGGCTATAATGTCATCTACATAGATGCCTATAAAAGTTCTCTTTTCTCCATCATATTTAATGAACAATGAGTAGTCATTTTTTGACTGAACATAACCATGAACAGTAAGAAAGTCAGACAACCTCTCATACCACTTCCTAGATGCTTGCTTGAGCCCATAAATGGACTTATGCAATCTGCAAACTTTGTTTATGTATATTTCTTTCAGACCATCAGGAATTTCCATATATACTTATTCATGGAGATTTCCATGAAGAAATGCATTATTTATGTCAAGTTGGTGAATTTCCCAAGTTTGTTTTACTGCAACAGCAACAAGCATCCTAACTGTGGTCATTTTTACCACAGGGGAGAAAGTTTCCCAATAGTCTTCGCCATACTTTTGGTTATATCCCTTAGCCACTAAGCGAGCTTTGTATCTCTCAAGTGTCCCATCAGCTTTCAGTTTTACCTTATATACCCACTTACAGCCAACTATATGTTTCCCTTTTGGGATATCTACTATACTCCATGTTTTATTATCATGCAATGCTTGTAGTTCTGATTTCATAGCCTCTATCCATTCTGCCTTTAGAACAACAGCTTTATACGTTTTTGGTTCAGAAAAGGCTTGGGAATTAATGGTAAAAGAAAAGGATTGAGGGTGAAGAGAACTGACATGGAGGGCAGTAGCAGGCTTTATGTCTGTCACAGATTCTGAAAGGTAGTTGCTGTTGTTATCAGATTTTTTCATTCTCTCATGTAAGATTTTAGGGAATAGATCTTCATCAGAGAAGTGAGCTTCACCTAAGAGGTATTCATTCAGGTAACTAGGGGGATGCCTCTCTCTAGTGGATCTTCTAAGGGATTCACCATCATTAACAAGATTCTCACTGGGTTCTTCTTGTTCATCCTCTTGTTCATTTTGCTGTTGGTTTAGATTATTTTCTGTCTGATAATCTAGATCACTGTCACAATATTCATGAATGTTTTCATCAGAAGTTTTTCTAGGAGGTGTGACAGTGTCTAAAATATCAGTTTCTATTCTCAAGGGAAACTGGTTTTCATAGAAGGTCAAATCTCTACTAATCAAAACAGCATGAGTTTCTAAGTCAAGAACTTTAAAGCCTTTTTTATTTTCTGCTATTCCTAGGTAAACACATGCAGATCCTCTAGGATCAAATTTCCCTTTTCCTTTCTTCACATGTGTTCTATAGCACAAGCATCCAAAGACCCTCATATTGTCATAATCCGGTCTTTCTTTGTAAAGAATTTCATAGGGGGTCTGTCCACCTATTGCCTTAGATGGCAATCTGTTTATTATGTGTGTTGCATGTTTGATACATTCCCCCCAAAATTCTAAGGTTAAATTGGCCTGGAAATAGAGAGCTCTTGCTGTTTCTAAAAGGTATGTGTTTCCTCTCCACAACTCCATTTTATTGTGGAGAGTGAGCGCAGGTTGTTTGATGTATGATCCCATTTTCCCTAAAGTACTTAGCACCTTCATTACTGCTGCCTAATTCCAAGGCATTATCACTTCTGATTTTCTTAACCTTGAGACCAAATTGTGTTTCAACAAGCTTGATAAAACATGTAAGGGCATAAAAGCATCAGATTTATTTCTTAGTAAATGCACCCATGTGCTTCTACTATAATCATCAACAAGGGTCAAGAAATATTTGTTTTTGTCATGTGTGGGAACCTTAAAAGGTCCCCAAACATCTATATGCAGAAGTTCAAAACACTTTTTGCTTTTAATGCTAGAATCTGGAAAAGGTTTCCTAATATCTCTAGCACGGTGACAAATATCACAAGCAACATGTTTATGAGAAACTTTCTGTTTTATTAAACCCAAAGTCGACAGTTTATTATATGGGACATGCCCTAAACGATGGTGCCACAAGGCATCATTATCCAGATTCACAGCAGAATTGGAGCAGCTTACATCACTGTGTACATGAATTTTTGAAACACAAATCCTGTCTAGGCTACCATCACATAGAATGTACAGACCATTAGCAGAGTTTCCTATGACAACTTTGTTTTTACCATCAAGGTCCTGCACAAAACAAGAATTTTCATCGAAAATGACCGAGTGACCAATTTGCTTAACAAATTTCTTGACAGACATCAAACTAAATTTAAAACTTTTAACAAGGAGTACGTTTTCTAGGTAAAATTTCTTTCCTAGCTTCACTTTTCCTTGTTTACTAACAGTCTGTATATGTCCATCAGGCATTACTATTCTTCTTATTTCTTCAAGATCTTTAGTGTCAACAAATAAACTTTCATTACCACACATGTGCTCCGAGGCACCAGAATCAATAATCCAAGAGTTCTCATTCACGGAATCAGTAGAACTGGTCAAGCAAACAGAGCGGAAAAGGTTAAGTTGGGAATTACCTGCGAAACTGCAGTAATCTTCCTTTGATTGCTCTTTGATTTGTCCTCGCTGCAACATCGCCTTTAGTTGTCCTATTTCTTCTGTGGTTAAACCAGTTCCTTTTGTGTTTCTTCCATCTTGAGTTGACTCAAGAACAGCTGTACCAGCAATAGTGTTAGACTTCTTCTTCCACCAGTCTGGATATCCCACCAGCTCGAAGCAATTTTCTCTGACATGTCCTTTTTTCTGGCACTTGGTGCATTGCAGGTTCTGTTTACTCTGATCTTTCACCATACCCTTGAATCCTTGGCTTTGTCCATACTTCTTTGGCGCATCTCTTCTTGCATTCAGAACAATCGCATCTTGGTCAGACGACGCATTCTTTGAATGTATCTGTTTTCGCCTCTCTTCTTGGCAAACCATGGAAAATGCTTCCTCAATAGTTGGGAGCGGATCCTTTAGAAGGATATTTGCGGTGACATTCGAGTAGTTCTCATTAAGTGCCATCAAAAATTGCATCAATTTTTCTCTTACCCGTCGCGTCTCGTGCTCCTTCTTCGCACTGCAACTACAAGTTGATTTTTCTTCTAGGGCTTCAAGTTCGTCCCATATTCGTCGCATTTTTGTGTAATAGTCCGCAACGCTTTCTGTATCTTGCTCCATTCTACTCAACTCTTTCTTCAATCCATAGATCTGGGTGGCGTTGGCCTTCCCGTATGTTGAGCATAATGATTTCCAGGCGTCTAACGCATTGGTAAAATAGATGATTGTCTCCCCAATCTCTTTACTCAAACACTGGCTAAGCCATGAGATAAGCATACTGTTGCATCTTACCCAGCTTTTGTGCTTCGAATCTTCTCGGCTGGGCTCAGTTAGGGTTCCGTCAAGAAACACAAACTTATTCTTCGCCCTCAACGCGACCATAAGTTTCTGTTTCCATCCTGCGAAACTTTCTCCAGGCAAATTTGAGAATGTGTACCCTAATACGAGACCTGGGTGATCATTGCTGCTAAAAAAATAGGGATCGTCGTTTGTGTTGTTTTTCCCTTCTGCCTCTCCTTTATCTTTCTCAGTCATCGCTTGCTCCTCGTATTAATGAAAAATTTGGAAGTAATTGGAAGAAGAAGAATGTTGATCGGAGAAGAAGAAGCGAAGTCGTAGATCGGAGAAGAAAGAATATGGATCGTCTATCAGGGCTCTGATACCATTTCGAAATCGAAGAAGAAGAGAATTCTTTATTTGGTGTAGTCTCTGTAGAATACAGAGAATTGTTACGGGAATGATAGTTGTATACTATCACTTATGTCTATACAATACTATTGCAGCTATTATATACTATCTGATGCAACGGTGATAAAATAGAACCGTTACATAATACAAGGACGTGATGCTGAGCTAATAAAAGAAGTAACAACATATCACTTATACTAAACTAGAGTAGTATTCCAACAGCGCCACCCACTAAGTACTCAATTTTAGTACCTAACGTTTTCGTTACTCAAAGAAGCGAAAACAAAACAGTTGTTGTACTCTCTTTTCTTTGACAAATGCGTAAATAAAATAGGCTGGTTTAAAACTTAAGATTGCATTTCATATATGTTCACCACCCACGGCTCATTAAATTATGAACTGATAAGATATCACGTGATATTATATTCATATCATATGCTAATATTATATATAACAGATCTGGTTTTTTAGAGCGAGCATTAATTAATAATCAGATGACTACTGCAGAAGTTGGGTTTTACAAGCAAACAAAAACCAAACAAAATTGCTGAACTTGGGCGAACCAGGTTTTGACAGTTGCAGCTTTCTATTCCACTCGTTTAACTCATAACTATGTATGTATTGCCAATACTCCCTCGAATTGACCGTCCTGTTTGTTTTATGGCACGCTTTTCCACTTCAATATTAAGCATGTAAGATAAAATAATTTTATAAAACTAAAATTTGTAACATATAGTTTATCATGTAAGGAATCATATGCAAAACTTAAATTTTCAAAATTAATTTATCTTATATGTTAAAAATTGAAGTCAAACGACATGTCCAAATAGTAAACAAGACGGTCAATTCAGGACGGAGGGAGTACTATACTACTCCCTCCGTCCCGACTTGAGTGTCCAGTTTACTATTTGGATGTATCGTTTGACTTCAATATTTAACATATAAGATAATATATTTTTATAAATCTATGTTTTATAATAGAATCTTATGTTGAAAACTATATATTATACAATTTAATTTTTAAAAATTATTTTACCTTATATGTTTAATATTGAAATGGAAAAACATGTCAAAAAATAAACAGGACACTTATGACGGAGTAGTAATATATATGGCCAAATGGACACGATGAGAAGGCTCTGGTATCTTCGGTTCATCCTCCGAAGTCTCACCATCATAAAAGACGTTTTACAGGTTTTAAATACAAACTGCTGGGATCAACGATTGTCGTATCAATGATAGATGACGGTTCTGTCTGTCATAGTAAAATCCAATCCAAAGGTACTACTGACAAGTGCGTGAATAGTCTCCAGTCTCCACAGTGATACGTCTATTGTAAATGTGCACAACAGTAGAATTGGACAGGTGGAAGTGAAAGAGAAGTAGAAGAAGAAAGGTTTGACATTTCAAGAGATCGTTGTTGATTGTAATTTGTATTGTAAGCCTAAGGAGAGGAACGGGTCAATGATGAATGGGCTAGGGCGGATTCAAATCAATGGCCTGGTTCGGCTAAGGCTCCGTTCTCAGATCAAGATTATTTATTTATCAGTGGGATCCACTATTAAAACAAGTAAAACACTGTATTATAATTGAGGTAGAGTTTTGTGTATACAAAACACTCTACCTTGATAATCTATGTTGAGAATGAAGCCTAGGAGAAAATAGTTCGGTTACTGTCAAATACACCTGTCAGAATAGAGTAGAGCAAATGATACTGAAATTGATGGTAATTGTTAGATTAATTTATTGATATAATGTATAAATCTGAGAAGAAATGATGGAATCGACACTAAAATAGATATAAAATTAATGTTGTTTCAAACACTAGATGTCACAAACGAACCCAATATTATTGAATAAGTTAATTAAGTTATTTGGTGCACCGTTCCATGATCAGTTCAGAAGTAATTCAAAATCAAATGGGTTTTGCGACGACAAACATGTACGTATTATGGAACACACTGGATTGAGTTCGAGTTTCACTTTACGTAAACTTCGATCTGTTAATTTCTAATAGTACAATTTATGTATAGAGGACATTAAAGAAGCATTGCGTCAACAGCATAAATCAAATCTAAGAAAATTTTTTAAAAATTGCTAAAAGATCTAATTACAAATAGACAAAACAATCTAAGGAACCTTCATCTTAGTTGCTCAAACATAACTAACGCATAAATCAAGCACTATACTCCATTGCACAATGACACAAGTACGGATTTTATAAGTTTATAGGCTACAAATTATACATTTAGTACAATCTCAGTAATATTATTGACAAAAAAAGAATATTGTAATCATAAGATGTCAACATTTAAGACGTCTTATTTTTTAGGGAAATTTCATGAAATGTCACTGTATTTTTGGCTAAGTCATGAAATATCACAAAAAGAGTCACAAAATGTCACTATTTTCGTAAAAGTTTATAAAATGTCACTATAGTTATTGACCAAATGGAAAAAGGACACCCTTACTAATTAACAAAGTACTTTTAAAGTTCGCAATATACTCATAAGTGTTAAAAAAATCAAAATTCAATAAAAAAATAATATATAAAAAATTTGGAAAAAATGAAAATATCATAAAATACAAAAATAAATAATTATTTTTTTAAAAAAATTTATTCAGTAGCATAAAAAGAATATTGTGTTCTAAATAAAAAATTTGTACCAATTTTTTTTTATCAATTTATACCAATTAAGTACCATAATTTATACCAAATAAGTATCATATATTTTATACGAAATACATGCCATACACTTTTATCATTCATATTTAATTATTATTATCTATCAATTTATATTATTTCTTCAAAGTAACTTATTTTATATTTTTATCTTATATTTAGAAGTTTTTTTAATTTATGTTCTATTTTTTAGATAATTTTATGACATAGTATTTCATTATCGAGAAAATATTATGTCATAAAGTTCTCTACAAAATATAGTATAAATTTTTTAAATATTTTTATGAATATTATTTAAAATATATAGAATACTTTATATTGAATAATTAATTTAAATTTTTAGGAAAAAGGTAATTTAGAAATGTATGTATAATTTATGATACTTAATTTGATTTATGGTACTCAATTGGTACAAAATATTTTAAAATTTTATATTATATTTTATAGATAACTTTGTGACATAATATTTTCCCAATAACAATAAATATTATGTCATAAAGTTAAAAATAAAACTTTTTCTAAATTTTTTAAATATAAGTTAAAAATACATAAAATAATTTCCTTTGAAGAAATAATTAAATTGATAGAAAATAATAATTGAAAAATGTAGGGTACAAAAAATGGTACTTATTTGATATAAATTATGATACTTAATTGGTAGACAAGTTGGTATAAATTATTTGTTTAGAACACAATATTCTTTTTATGGTACTGAATAAATTTTTTAAAAAAATATTTATTTGTTTTAATATTTTATGATATTTTCATTTTTGTCAACTTTGATACACGTTTTAAATTTTTATATATTATTTATAATTTATATAATTTTTTTCATTTTTTGTGAATTTTGTAACACTTAGAATACTTTGTTAACTAGTAGGGGTATTTTGTCTTTTTCCATCCGATCAATGACTATAGTGGCATTTCATGGACTTTTACGATAATATAGTGGAATTATGTGACTTTCTTTTTTAGTAGCATTTCATGAATTAGCCAAAAATATAGTGGCATTTCACAAAATTTCCCTTATTTAAAAAGTAGTAGTGCTAGAATGAGATTACATTGGATGTTATAATCAACTGTAAGACAAAACGTGTTTGACTTATATTGTAAATGACAAAAATAATGGTAATATACAACAAATACTCCCTCCTATTCAAAATATCTACCGTTTTGAAGATGAAACTGGACAGATTTAAGTCCATATTCAAATTTAAAATAATAATTTTTTTCAAAGGAGGAAATATATATTTACTTATTATATAGTTAGGACTTAGGGGTTTAAAAAACGAGTTTTGGTCAATTTGGGTTCAATTCAAACTAGGCCTAAAGGTTATGTCAAATTTGACCCGAACTCGTTGTGGGTTGAATCTCTTCAAACCAAACCTGAAATGAGTTGAAATACCCCGAAATTAGAAACAGTTATTAACTAGGCTAATGAAGGTTTTAGAAGCTTAATTATGCCTAAATAAACACGAGGGAACAATTCTCGAAGAAAACGGATCCTTAAAACGGATTAAAAGCACAAACGAACCTTAAAGCGCGTTTTCGAGGAAACCGGGGAAACGCGACTTTAAGCGGGTCAAATAGACTCGCAATGTTTTTAGCCAACCAAATAGTCATTAATAAGCATTAATGAAGGTTTAGAACCAATAAAATTAATTAAACGAGAAAATTCCGGAAAACGGGTTCCGGTTAGTAAAAACTGTAAAAACCGGTAAGTTGAGGGGTGAGAGTGTAAATAAACAAAACTAATGTGTCCACTTTTGAAAATAAAAAGTAAAAATCTGTGTGAGTGGGTTTAGGTGGCCGGTTTGCCCCATCTCTCTCATTCTCTTCACTCACCTAATATGCTAAAGGACAAAACAATAAAGAAAAAATAAAAAGTAAACTCTCTCTCCTCACAACCCACTCCTCTCTCACGCTTTTCCCCCTCTCTCTGATTTCCTTCTTCTTCCTCAAGCTTGCCAAGGCGATTTGAGAGGCCACCACCAGCACTCTCCTTCTCTCCCATTTTTGAAGGCTCAAAACTCCTCCAAATGCAATAAAAACTACACCGTTGGAATCCCCTCGCCAAGGAGAACATCTTCCTCCTTTAAAAAAAAAATCCAAAGGCTCCATTTTCGTTTTCATGGCTGGAGGCCATTTGAGGATTTGAGTCCACCATTAGAAGCTCCTTCTTCACCTAGTTGCTTTGAGGTAAAAAGAAGTTTAAAAATCCACCATTTCTAGCCCTTATTTGCTTTGTAAGAATTTCTAAAATTTGAACTCCATGTTCCTTGTTCTCCAGCCGGTTTGGCTTCACCATTGGGCTAGAAATCTTGCTCTCTTGCTAACCAAGAACTTCATTCATTGGTTGGAAGGTAATGCCCTTTTCTTAAACCCTTAAAAAAAACATGTTCTAAGCTCTAGGTTGATTAAGGTTAAGTATTGAAAATGGTATGTTGTTTTGGAAGGGCTGTAGCATTGCCTAGTTCTTGAACAAGAAAAAGAGAACAAGAAGGAAAGAAAGAGAAGAAAGGAAAGGAAGTAAGAAAGAAAAACTAGCAAGATAAGGTAAATGCTCTTACCTTGAGTTAGTTTTAGGTATTGTATTGTAACAGATTTTAAGTACTTAAAATGAGTAATGTATATTGTTTGAGTAAAAACTATGTTGTAGAATAATGAGGAAGAGAATGTAACTGTTTTGAAGCTTTTGAATGTTGAATAAGAACTTGGGAGAACTTGGGAATGAATGTGTATGTGCAGGAAAATTATTGTGTTGTAGTATGGGGAATAAGGTATAGTGTTGGTAAATGAATGTGTGAGCTGAAAAATGTGTGGGCAAAGTGAGAATTATAGGGGAAGGTCAAATTTTACCTAGGAATGAGAAGACTTAAGTGTTTAAGGAGAGGGAATAACCCTAGACAATAGCTAGGTGTGTTTTGGTACTTGTTGTGAGTAATTAATCACCTTGAAAACAGATTTGGAAAGGAGCTAAGTAATGAGAAGAACTAGAGTGGAAAATAATGCCTGTGGAGGCTAGTAATGGCATTAGTAGAGGGAGTGAATGGTAGAAGATGGAGTAAAATTTGTAGCAATGGAGAAACAAAACTGATGTGAATGCTAGAATGAAGATGATGGAGTTGTGTAAGTTAACATAAAATGGGAAATGAGTTAGTGAAGACTTAATGGATGAACAAAGGCAATTTAGAGGGCCTAAGTAGTGTTAAAACATGTGGGATTACATGTAGGAAGATTAGGGAAGCAATGGGTAAAGAAAGGCAAGGAAACAGAATTTAAAATGGAAGTACTGGGCTGGACCGACCTTGGGACCGAACTTAGCAAGGTCGGTTGGGCCTTAATTTGCAAAGACGGAAGTCTACTGACTTCGACCGACCTTGGGACCAAACTTGACAAGGTCGGTCGAGTCGGAATTTGTGAAACCAGAAGTCACTGACTTCAACCGACCTGGGACCGGACTTGGCAAGGTCGGTCGAGTCATAAAATTCGAACCCAGTAAACACTGACTTGGACCGACCTTGGGACCGAACTTGCAAGGTCGGTCGGGTCTGAATTTTTCCAGTAATGTAACTCACTGACTTCGACCGACCTTGGGTCTGACCCTGGGTAAGGTCGGTCGAGTCACACATATAAAAAAAATGTAACCATAGTAATCATATGTATATGTATATATATATGTGTATAGATACAATATAGTAGTACACCACGAATGGAGCAATAATGGTAGGAAAGTAAGTATGTAAGTAAGAAAGCAAGTTTAGGAAGTAGTGAGAAGAGAATGATTTTCATAATCAAGTATGAAATGTAAAGAACTAATAAGTATACATTAGCGGTATTAATGAAGGAAGGAATGAGTTAGGTCAATAATAGATCATTGACCATACAACTCTATGTATGTATAGGACTTGGATAGTTGAACACTGAAGGAATGTCGGAGTTCGAGTACGATGGTGAACGGTATGATTTTCTCACGCCCTGTATCCTAACCTAGTTACTCTGATTTGTGTGTTTACATGATCACCTAATCAAGATAAATGCACGAATCGGATTTTAATGCACTTACTTGTGCTTGTATTATATTGTTCTTGTTGTAATACCTTGAACATTTAGTTTGTATAATTCATGAAATGAATGGATGAGAATGAAGTGTATGTGTAGCTGGTTGTGTATTTGTGTGGTGTATGAACCCTTGGTATGGAAGTAATGACTTCTACTAATTCCTAACCACCTAACTTCTAACTTGAGTAATGAGTAAAATGGAATGAGTAGAAGTCCGATATAGTTTCGGCCACGCGTGAGGATAAGGAGACACAAGAGGTTGGATCCGAATCCTGGCCTTAATCTTTTCCATGGACTAAACCCCTTAAATGGGTAGCATCCTGGATTGGTGAGCCACCCTAAAGCCCGGTGGTGGGACGGTGTAGTCCCTGCCCGGAGGTCATACCGACTTAACATGAGTATAAGTAAGTAAGTAAGAAAGTAAGTAATGAGTAAGTAAGTAGAGTAATTGTATGAGTAAAATATCATGACTATTGTAAGTCATTGATCACGAGTAAAAGAGTAACGTACACCCGATTAACCCGGGTGTGTAAAGGAGCTAACAAAGTATTGTGTATGTATTGGAGAAGTATATCTCCGAGTTATGGTAAGTATGAATGGTTGACTTGTATTGTCTTCCTTGTATGCATTGAATGGATTGTATGTAAGTTTTATGATGTGAATGTATTGTATCGTATAAAAGCATGTAAGTATGTATGTATGAAATGAACCGCATGTATTCGACCAAGTGGTCGGCGTACCCCCGTTAGCACGCGGGGTATACGAATTTCATGTGCAACATTTTTTGCTGAGCCCCTTGGGGCACTGTTTTTTTTTTCCAGGTACCCGAAGCTGTTATGGTCGTTGTAAGAGACTGGCTGCTATGCTTAGTTAGCTAGGGATAAATTGTGGATAGTAAAGAATTGTATAAGGCTTGTAGCCCTTTGAAGTGTCTTTGAACCAAGCGGTACACCCTTTTTGTATTTGGAAAAGTATGTGGATTCGCGAGGAATGGGTAATATGTTGACTTTTAAGGAGTATGTATAGACATGTAGAAGATGTTGAACTTTGGTATCGTACTTAGGAAACTCGGTATAATGTAAGGTAGGATTGAGCAATGATGAATGAATTGAGAATTGTAGTACTTGGTTTGTAATTGAAGTATGGATTGTATTGTTTTAGCACTCGGGTATTCCGGTCCATCAGACCGATGCTATAAAGGAAGTAGGCCTTGTCAGTCACGTGGGTGGCTGACGACACTGTATCACCCGCCGTTGTGTAAGGAAGTATCCGCTGCGTATGTATGGTAGTACGAAGCAATTAGACGGTTATGACGAGATTAGCGGTAGGTAGGGGTGTCACAAAAAGTGGTACCAGAGCGAAGTATCACTCTGATGACTGGAAATACCGAGATTAGGAAATACCGAGTTAGGAATTGGAAGCTTAGGGCTAAGGGCTGAGTGATAGCATGAAAGATACGCTAGTTAGGAACCACCGGTGTGTACCGGATACCTACAATACCAGACCCGCCCTCCACATCCCCATTGTATAACTTGGGTAATGTGGAGGGTGATTTTTCGGTATGAGGGGGGGTCTATCTAAATATGGTCTGACTGAAAAGTCGAGACCCTAGAATCTGCCATTCTGTGGAGGGTGAAAACCCGTTATTCTGGCATCCCTCAAATACCTACTCTATCGTCCGTCTTTCCCATAAAGCTTGATGGGGAGTGTTAGTGAACACTACACCCGCTCTTGATGGGCTCCACGCGGACTTATGCCTCTATAAGGCATAATAGACTAGAGTCGCCACCTAGTTTGACCTATGATAACTAGGAAGGAAGATCGGGTTCTAAGAACCGTTAATTGACTCTGATTTTTGGCCTATGGATAGGACTTATCTGATCATACCAGAGGTTCTATGTGGGTTGGCACTGGTTACACCCCTCAGAAGTGGCAACGACCACGACTTCGGATTGGTGCCCGAGGAAACCTCGGTCTCCAATTGTCGGGATTGAATTCTTTCAAAACCTTATTAAAGAGATTCATTCGAAGCCAAGGATAGGATTAGGACAGGAGGAGAGAAAACGAGTGGGTGAGGCGAGCTTTCTGCCAAGCTAGCGCCAAGAAGAAAATTGATGAATTCAAATGAGTACAGAATGAAGGTTTGGGAAAACCAGGGTTGAGTGGATAAACAAAACTTGGAGTCTGATGGTTTGAAGATTGTGGAAGCTGAATAAGGTTTGAGTGTTTTGAGAGACATGAGAGCCACCTTAGAAGGGGAAAAGGGTTTTTTGTTTGGAATGGGGTCGCACCCTAGGTGGGCTGCCTACGTACTCAACTCCCTGTTGAGATCAGACCTTACGTAGTTCACGATTTTTGGGTTTTGGAAGTTTTGAGAAGTTTCGGGTTTGGGATGCTAGTCTGTGAGACCCTCGGGTCTTGAGACATTTAAGATGTTCATGTAGTGGGAGTAATGGGATATCAAGGTCTATGAGACGCTCGGGTCTGTGAGACGTTTGAATCTTAAAATGGTGGGAGAGATTAAGATGTTCGAGTCCGTGGGGCGCTCGGGCCTATGAGACTATAGGAGTTGGAAGAAGTCTGGGTTTGGGAGATGATTTGAGTTTGGAATGATTTGGAGTTTGGATAATGATTTGAGTGTGTGAGGCAATTGCAGTTTGGGTAGAGATCATGAGTTTTTTAAGTTTGAGGTTTGAAAATAGTTGAGGAAAATCATTTTGTTGTGAAAGGGCGGATGATCCCGAGGGGTCACCCTATGTACCCCCTCGAGCACGACCCTTAATGAATGGTAAGTGCCGAGGCTCGAAAGATGGGGCAATGAATTTATGTCGAAATATAGGATATAGAGAGAAGTATCATTGAAATAAGCCAAACCTTAATATATTAATGAACTATCTAATTACAATATACTAAGGCTAGAACGTGCCTTAGAAACATTAGAAGAAGTGTTAAACAACAATTTACACCAAAACATGCTTTAGGAACAATTAGAGCAAAAGGTGTTTTAAAGAGTATAAATGAATTAGGGAACTACCAATAAATTCCCAAGAGATTTCAAATATGAAATACCTCTAAGATTAGTAATTCGCATTAAGCGGAATTAGCGTTTAAACCGAAAACGTATCTTAGAGCACGAAAATGTGCTTTAAAGGAAAATGTGCCTTAATCATTTATACATGGAATTAAAAGGCTAGTGAGCCTAAATACCAATAAGGAATAAGGGAACAACAATAAAATGGTCATAGGAGCCATAGCGTATACACACAAATTAAGTATACAAAGTCCACAGTAAAAGGTACTAAACTGACGAAAGTCAAGGAGAAACCACCAAATGACTTGGTTTAAATTGGAATTAGCAACATGCTATTTCATGAACAAAGTTTCTAAGGGTTGTAAATGTACTAAGAACACATTTAAACTAGCCAAAACAAATTGCAAAATCAATGTGAACCCAGAAGCACATAAAATGTGTTTTAAGGCATTTTTGGCCTTGTAACATACCTATCACATGGTATAAGTCATTAGGAACGAGTTTAATGTATCAAATATTACATAAACACATTAGAGAAACAAAAAAATTCAGGTCAAATAAGGCACAAGGCTGCCGACTTGGGTGGTGACTCACCAAGGCATTATTTGCTTTTAAATTCACTATTTCAACTACTTAAGACTTTCATCAATTGCCAAAGCATCTTGTCCCCTTAGTGAATCATTATTGAGACTCTTACCTGTCAAATGAGAGCTCCCAAATTCGTAGCTCATCCTCTCTTTGAAGAAACAACACAAAAAAACTCCATGTTCTTAGATTTAAGCCTTAAAGAACACCTTGTCTTGTAGAAATCATAACTTTCTTGTCCTAGCTCCAAATCACAAGCTTGATAGCTCGTTGGAATCCTATCTTCAAGAGATTTACAACCATAGCTCATGAGCCCCCAGATTCTCAGGAAAAACCACAAAGAAGTGCCTTTGATTCTCGAGGTAAAACATTGCCTTCTTGAAAACTTCTTATTCTTTGGTTTTTGTTACAGCCGATTGGCATGGGATACTAACCCATCTTATTCTTCAACCTATTGTATAATTTTGGAGCCAATTTCTCTAGCAAATTGCTGTCAAAATTTCTAAGGAAATCAAGCTTAAATATTAAGCTAATGGTTAATATACAAGGTAAATCCTACAACTACCTATTTCAAGGTTCTAAATATTGATCTATATATGATCTAGTCTATTGTGTACTTTGTTATTATGGCCGATTTTGTTAGGTGTTAGATTTAATTTTTAGTACCTAAAATGTTAATATTTTGTAAATCTAAAATTAGATTTATACTCCTTATGATATAAGCTACAATATAAGCTATCATAATATACAAGAAAATTTCATATACTATGAATTTCAATATGGCCGAAAATTAAGGGATTATTAATGAGTTAGAAAAATTATCTAACTTAGTTAAATTAAAGGAATTAGTATAATTAAGAGTAATATGTAAAAGTTGAGGAGTTTTGGTTACATAATATTAAGGCCGAAAATATATATGAGTTAATATGTATTTTTGAGAGTTTAAGTGATGAGAAAATAATTGTAGAATTAAGTTTACAATTTATAAAGAGTTTATAAGTGTTATAAGGAATTTATAAGGTTTTTGGTATATTTAAAGTTAATAAAAGATAGTATATATATACTACAACATTAGATAATTAAATCTGGTGATTTAGAGATGTTTAAAATGATTTTTGATGTTCAAAAATTGTAGGAAAATTAGTTACGAAAATTAGAAATTAATTAGAGTTGAATTGGTTAATAAATGAGTTAGGATAAAAGAAAAGACCACAAGGGTAAAATGGTAATTCCCTGGTCAAACATGGTCAAACGTGGTCAAATACAGTTTATTAAATGTTTAGAGGAGCTAGAATAAGATTTGTAGCAAAAGATTAGATATTAAAAGGATAAAGGAATAAGAAGTTAAGTTAAATTAACTTTAGGGGTAACATTGTAAATAATGGAAAGTTAGGGGGTTTGACCATAAAAGAATGGTCAAGCTTGGGTATATTTTGGTAATTGACCAAAAGTATAAAAGAATTTAAATAAGAAAGACTTTGGAAGAAATTAGAAATATAAATAACAAGTTTAGAACTTATTATGAGTAAAATAGAAATTAAGAGAAAACTGTGGGTAAGTAATATAAATAACACATTTTAATGTGTTTAAGAAGGTTAAGGAAATTAAATAAAGAATTTAGAAACAAGTTGTAAAAGAAACAGAGTTAAGACGGGTTTAAATGAGACCCGTATATAAATTAAGGTATACGAGGGGTATACCCGTAATTTAATAAGTATAGGAGAAAATCAATACTTAAAGTATTTTAATGAAAATACAAGTTATATTGGAAAAAGAAATAAATACGTATGATACGGAGTATCATACGGGCGTATACGAAAATTTTTAGTGTACATGAATAGTACTCGTATACGTGAATAGTATACGTATACATGAATAGTAAATATGTATACATGAATAGTAAATACGTATACATGAATAGTGAATACGTATACATGAATAGTAACTACGTATATATCAATAGTCAAATACGAGACGTATACGTGAATAGTAAAATACATATACATGAATAGTGAAATATGATGAATAGTAAAATACGAGGCCGTATAAATGAATAGTAGAATACGAGACCGTATAAATGAATAGTGAAATACGGATGAATAGTGAAAAATATGAAAATCTAATACAAGGTCCGTAGGAGTCTAAAGTTGCTAACTGTGCAACTAAATAACTGCTAACGACGTTAGTGTGTTAATGAATTGAAATTGAGCTCGAAAACGCTCCTAAAACGAACGAACTCGTTTAACGGTATACTATTATACCCGGGTTAACCTAGGAAGAGGTTTAAGTTGAAAAGAGAACCAAATTAGTTCTAAGACACAGGATACTAATACTAGTTCTTGTTACAAATCTAGATAAGTCAGAGGCATTCGGCGGATTAGGCGAACGTGGGATTAAGAGCTAGCTAGTCTCCGGTGTACGGTATGGGATTCTTGTAGCTTGTTTGCTAACGAGGTCTACCTCGGTTTGTGTGCTATGTGTTATGTGTTGTGATACGACCAAACAAGATTAAGCATGAAACCGATTTACTGTATTTTATTGTGTTTCCATTGCACACTAACACGACTTGATTCAGAGCTTGTTCATTAACTTTGTTTAATAAACAAATGTATAAGGTGATAAGTACCCCTATTGTTAGTTGGTTAATACCGAGAGAGGTTTAACTAACAAATTGTCAATGAGACTTCAGCTAACTGGAACTTAGGAGAAGAGGAATCCGGGACTGACTCCGGTCATGCATGTTCAGGTTAGGAGGTCGGCATCTGTATCAGATCTGTCTTCCGCCTAGGGTCGACAAACTGACCCGACCATCTCGAGTGAACAGTTCGAGATGGGAGGCAAATTCAGGAGGCGCAGGAGGGTCAAGCCTACACCCCTCATAACTTAAGAATAATGTTTATTAACCCAATGGAGCTAATAACTCATTGGCTAGGGTTACCATGACCCAACAAAAATAAACAATTCAGTTAGGGAACAACCAGTTCTAATAAGAGAACGGTTGACACTTATAAGGTATGGTCAAACACGAGAACTAAACAATTCTCAGGCCTCAGGAGTTAGCAATCTAACTTACATCATTAATGGGCGTCCATTACGACGTTCGATTTATTTGAGCTGTGAATGTTTCACATAAATGTGTTGTTTGTTATCGTACTTTTTATTATTATTTGTATGAATAAACAATTGCATGTATTCGACAAAGTAGTCGTGTGTAACCCGGCTAGCTTGTGGGCTGCACGTTTTCTGTACCAGCCATGTGCTGAGCCCCTTGGGGCCTGTGATTTAAACTTTGCAGGTAGGTACCGGACGAAGACTCAACCTGAGAGTAGGAGCGGGTAGAGTACTTCGGGTTGCTTTTACATTTGTTACACGAGTTGTGCATGTACACTCGTTTAGTAGATTGATGAGATGTTAGTATGATGTATTAGGATATGAGATACTCGGTATAAGTTGTGGTTTAAGAGTTGTAATGTTTCAGATGCTCGAGTAATTATCCGGTTAGTCAGACCGTGACTTTAAGAGAATAGGCCTAGTTAGTCACGTGGGTGACTAACGGCGGTAACACCAATTTAGTAGAACTTTCCGCTGCGTTGTTAATGTACGAGATGGACTTAGGGCGACGATCATTGTATTTGGAGATGGGGTGTTACAATCATGAATGGGATACTCTCGGTCAAACCCTAATAATGTCTCTAACTCCCGGGTTTTAAAACGTTAAAAATCGAAAACTTTTGAAATCGAGTAGAAGGGAGTTAGACGATTCTAAAATCCCGGCTGCAACTAGGAAGGTAGTTACATCCCTAGCACCCCGCCTTGTAAAAATCTAGGCTGCAATTAGGGGAGGTTTGTCACCCTAATGCCCCGCCTAAAGACATCCAGACTACGACAAGGGATGTTACTGCCCCAGTGCCCTGCCTCGGATTTTTATTTGGGAAGGGAGACAAGTGATGTCTAACTAAGAAGAAAACATTTTGAAGGTGTTAGACATTTCTTGTTCCCCGAAAACGGTTTATTTGAAAACTAAGTTTGAAAACTTTTGAAGTTGTTCGGAATCCTCGATAAAGAAACACTGATTTTGAGAAATGTTTTAGGAGAAAACTTTCTGTATATGTGAGAAGAACTTTCTGCATTTGAGAAGAGTTTTCTGTGATGTGAGAAGAGTTTTCCTTTAAAAATACACAAAATGGTTTCTTTTGAAAACTTGATGAAGTTTGAATAAATGATTGTTTGAAATTCGAGAAAGGAGATTTTTTTGGATTTTTGGAGTTCAAACGGGATTTACAAGTTGAGTTTGAATGGGATTTTACAAGTTGAGTTTGAATTAGATGAATTGAATCTGGATTTGAATTGAACGGAATTGGATCTGAATTGGGTTTGAATCGAATTGGGTTGAATGAATTGGATTTGAATTTGAATTTGGGCCAGGATTGGAAGACGGGCCGGGTCAAAGTTTGGGTTGGTCAAAGTTGAACTAGTCAAACTTACATCAAAGTCCACACTCGGTCAAGGTCAACGTGGGCCGGTCAAAGTTGGGTTAAGGTCAAACTTGGGTCAAGCTAGATTCATGGCCTTTGAAGGTGTGGGCCGAAATGGGCTTCTAGGCTTGATGAGGTTCTGGGCTTCGGGTCGGGTTTGGGCCTTGGGTCGGGTTTGGGCCTCGAGTCGGGTTTGGGCCTCGAGTCGGGTTTGGACCGCATGTCGGGTTTGGGCCTTAGGTCGGGTTTGGGCCTCGGGTCGAATTGAATTAATGGGCCAGGTTGGATGGGTTTTGGACCAAAGTTGGTCTTTGGGCTGAAAATTGTTTTTGGGCTGAATTGGCCTTTTGGGATAAACTTGGATTGATTTGGGCTTTAGGTTCGATGGGCCAAAATGGGCTTGATGGGCCGAAATGGGTTTTTCAATTTGGGCCAGAATGGGCCTTCAATTTATGGGCTTTTTGGTTGAATTGGGTTTGGTAATCGAGCTCAGGTTTGGATCTTGGGCCGATTTGTGGGCTTGGGTCAAAATGGGTTTGGGCTGAAATGGGTTTAATGGGCCAAGTGGGTTTAATAGGCCAAGTGGGTCTTTGATTTGGTTTTGGGCCAAATTGGCCTATGGGCCTTATTTGATATTGGGAAAATTAGGCCTTGTTTGGAATTGGGTCGAAAATTGGGCCTTGTTTGAATTGTTTTGAGCTTTTGATTTTTGGGTCCGATGGGCTTTGGAAAATGATGAAGAAATGATGAATCAAATTAGGATGAATTTTGAGAAAGTGCTTTTATTAATACATATTATTAATAAAGTGTGGTTTGGGTTTAGGGATCACCCTTTACTAGGTGGGACCATGGCTTACCATTGGCAAGGACTCACCCTCTATCCTAAGGCTTGGTCCTAAGGTCTAGTAACTAGGGCTTAAATGAAGGTTAGAAATAAAAGAACTAAATTAACAAATTATATTGAAAGGAAAATAAAGTAATACATATGTGCAGTAAAAAACGGTAAACAGGCAAGTAAAGAACTGCTATCCCGAATTCAAGAAATCATTTTTCCTCTTTTGACTTAAATGGAATTCAAGAAAAGGTGGTTTCACATTCACCCTTTATCTAATCAAATTATAAAAAAGGAACGATAACATAATATCTAAAGCAAAACAACACAGTGAGCAATTGGTCGATAGAACAAACTAAACCGATAACAAAAATCGTGAAAAAGGGACTTCAACCGATTTTTTTAGCAATGTGCCAGCGTGGAGACCCAAAGTCTGCAAGGTTTCACCAGAATCTGCAAGCTTGGTCATAGTCCACAGATCATGCTTATATTGGCACCCAGAATTCAGAAACCATACCGAAGTCCACAAGCTTAGCTCCCTCAACTAGAATCCTTGCGAGATACCTCAACCAAAATACAAAAGAACGAATCAAAAGAAGTGGATATACAACAATATTAGTTTACGAATTAAAAGTGCAGATACATGAACAAACCAAAATGGTTAGGATGAACAAACTTGAAGTAACTAAACTGATTTCTTATTCCCTTGCCTTTCTGTCAACTAAAGCCAAACCAGATTTCATGCAGGTACAATATGAAACTCAAGAGAAAAGAGCACACGTTAATATAATTACACTGTACACATCTTTTTCAGAATGGTGTTCCCTTAATCAGATGCTCTCAAGGATGATACAAGAGACAACTCTAATTAATCGAATCTGGGTGGCAGTTTCTAGAACGGCGGGCAGAACATAGGTCAAGGTTTACAAGCATCCAGAAGCATGTCAAATACAATGTATCGCATAGTATAATTCGCAACCATATAGGGGTACTATCATTCATTCAAACCGAATTTGGAGATTCTTAAAGTAACAGAAATGGTGTACCAAGAAAACGATTAAAACCACCTACAAAACTAGAACACAAAGAATCCACTAGTACAAAAAACACCTATTTCGGCGCCCCTATTTCGGCGGTTGTAGAGGCAACCGCCGAAATAGGGCTCCGAAGACCGATGGTGTCCTAGCTAGGAACCGCCGAAATAGGTGTCTTTTTTCCAGACACTAGAAATCTCGGAGCCCTATTTTGGCGGTTGTCTTTACAACCGCCGAAATAGGGTCATTTCCCGGGATTTTGTTTCCGAAAATTTTGAAATGCCGCTTAAATTTTAGTCTATTTCGGCGGTTGTTACTAACAACCGTCGAATAGACTTTATTTAATTATATATTTGCTCGCCGACCTCATCTTCCTCTCTTCTCTCACTTTAATTTCGCATCCCTAACTGGCGAATACACATGCGGTCTGCTCCTCTCTTCTTTTCTCATGGTGATTTCACAACCCAAACCGGCTAATCCCGTACATGCTCGGCGCTCCTCTCTTTATCTTCTATTCTCACGGTAAAGTCGCAACCCTTACTGGTGAACAAACATGCTCTACTTACCTCTCTTCATCCTCTTATCTCACGGTAATTTTGCAGGCGAACATACATGCTCTGCGCTTGTGTTCATACTCTCACGGGTAGTCTCACAACCCTAACTGACGAACCGGTAATATACTCAAACCGAAGCATTTCATTGCGAACCAGTAATATACTCAAACTTGCAGGCGAACATACATGCTCTGCGCTCGTGTTTGCGCCTCTTTCGAAAAGCACTGGAACTGCTACGAGGTTGAAGACGACACAAAAATCGATTTTTTTTTAAAAAAAGGACCTATTTCGGCGGTTGTTAGCTAACAACCGCCAAAATAGGTGTGTTTTTTTTGTTCTAACACGGGCCTATCTCGGCGGTTTTTAACTAACAACCGCCGAAATAGGTCTGAGAACCTATTTCGGCGGTCTCCATTTCAGCGGTTGTACAACCGCCGAAATAGGCCCAAAACAACCGCCGAAATAGGTGTTTTTTGTACTAGTGATCATTAAGTATGTATGTACCGACATGACGAAAGTATACAATCACACATGGTAAGTGAAACTGAGACAGAAATGTATTCTAACAATGGTCATGACTTCAACAACATAAAACGATGTATTTAGTAGCAACTATGGTTAGAATGAAATACCAGGAACCTATCGAAGATTATTTCCTGCAGAGAGACGAGAAATAATAACTCACAACATGAGCAAACACATTAGTCTAGAAGCTCAATGGAATAGACCAAAGAAGAATTGAAAGGAGACCATGAGTATTTGCAGCTGAAAAAGGAACACTGAGAGCTTTTTACCACAGCGACCAACACCACCCTCAATGGAGACCGATCAACAGATCCACATATAATGAACAAACACCCCAAGGCAAGGTCTAGATCAATGAAGTCATTCGAAGCGGGGCTCGAAGCGGAAACAATCACTCCGACAGTCAAAGTATTGATTTCTTTGTGAACATAGCTTAGATGACTTTAATTTATGCCCAAGTTCAACAGAGTGCAGAGAGTATAAAATAACAGCAGATCAGTTAACCAAATCAACACCAGTGTCATAGTAAGATTCGACATGGTGTCGACATAACTCGAATGAACTACGCCATTTCTGGATAGAAACAAAGGTGCCATGTGAATATGATTAAAATCGTGATTATGGAACAGAGAAGCAATCGAGATTTACAACATATACATGATCCCAAGAGCCCACTACGGACTTCACTATCATCAAAGTTGGTCCGCCTTGCTTGAAAACATAAATACCACCTTGAGAAGGTTAAAGAGATTAAATGAAAGAATGAAAGAGGAACAAAACATGGCACTATTTTCAACGATGAATCCATGGGTTACGATTTTACTTTTCCAAATTTCAACCATGGCACTCAGTTTTAGAAGACAAGCAAAGAATACCCAGGAAAAGGAAGCTTGCGAAAAAAAAACGGAATCCGACTCTAACACCGATGGCTCTTCGATGAAGTCGGACTCGAGCACACCATCTCCGCTTAGGGTTCATTTGGCGAAAAGAAAACAAAAGTGAAACTCAAGAAAGAGAGTCGAGAGTTGGGAAGAGGTTTTGAAAACGATCTTTCTCAAACAGTAAAATGGAGCTCAAACTGCAGTAGGAGACTGCACATTTCCGGTTTGACGAATGATGAATGAAGCAACCTGCCATAATCAAGAAGGAAAGGAAAAACAAAAACAACAATACCAACGCAGAAAAACAGATACAATGTTATTGGTTTGATCAAGACCTGCATAACCAGGGGAAAATAGGTAATGGACAAAATCGAGAGTAAATGCTCTGACTATATACACAGTCGACAGGGATATGGAAAACGACAGATGAAAAAAAGAGCAAGGTTAGTAGATAGACCATATGTGTGTGTATAACCGACGAGAATGCAGAAATAAGCGGGGAAGCCATCGGGGAACAATGTCTGATAGAAGGACTAATGGAGATACCCCTGAGAAATTAACAAACACAGAGATACCAGAGTTTTCCGCGTACGGGCATTTGCCACTTTCTAACTGGGCTCAAGGAGAACAATTGTGATTTTAAGATCAGGCATGCAGAGTACAAATGAAGGTTCCAGTATTGCCAATATGCATTGACAATATCATCAGTATTATGATGAAATCGAAACCGAAGACCAACTCCCTCAGGGTCCATCTGACTGAACGCGTGGAGGAAAAAAGACGGGCGTATGGAGTACGACACTAGCATCGATATTTTACAATGAAGACACTTATTGAACCGTCTCCCTCTGTCGGGTTCGTCCGGCGAGACTCAGAAGGTTAAAACAGGGGGATCAGGAAGAGACCAGGAAAAGAAAAACAAAACCGGCTCGCAAACGAATTCAAGTTTCTGGTGATGGAGCAGTGTCGGTAATGGAGTTTTGATGGGAGGAAATTTCAGAGAGATCGGGTTGATGGTGGTTTCTATTGTGGGGTGCCCTGAATATGAGTCATTTCCAGAAGAAGGAAAAAGAGAAGATACGATTAGTGTCGGATGGAGAAGATCGAGAAAGGAAGGAGAAGGTAGTGGCGGCTACATGTGAAGAGAATAATACGGAAATGTCTTGGCTACTGTAGGGTTTTTTTTTGTTCTTCTCTTATAATAGAAAACTAGGGGTTTGATGGACAATGTCTGATGTTTTGATGGGTTGATTATGAAATGGATCTTATTTCTGGGCTGGACTTTGATTTTGGGTCTCTTGGGCTATGTTTGGGCTGACTGAAAATGAGAAAGGAAATCTAAAAAAAAGATGGGGCTAGTGCTATCCCGAGTTTCGAACTCAGGTCTTCACTTTTCTGCCAGTACACCTCGTCCAACTGCACTACGACGGCATTCCATATGCTATTGCGAGGACTTATCAACTAAACTCTAGTCTGAGCTAAAGGGAAAATAAAAGGCAATGGCACCCGAGATGGGATTCGAACACAGGACTTGGGGGTTCCCAAAAAAACATGTTAACCAGTTGAGCTAGGCAAGAATTCAATTGTATAAATCAAAGGCATAGCAATAGAGGTTTCGTTCAAACTGGATTAGTACCCCCAACTAACACAAAAGAATAGGAATTTCAAAAGAAATAAAATGTAAGGTAGAAACATGATAAAATGTACAAAATAAATTAAATACCGTAAGTATATAAAATGGTCAAAAGTACAACAAAGATAAAATGCCGGTGAACTAAAAAAAAATAAGAGATAATGACGATAAAATGAGAAGTAAATACTAAAGGACAATTTAAAAGTAACACTGGCTATAGTAAAACATATAAGTAACAAATGAAAATGAATAAAAAGATTTAAACAAATAAGTAATAAAAATAGAATATATACAAAAATAATAAGATAAGTAAATAAGACAAAAAATGGATGGGTTTAAAACCAGATAATCGTTTGAAAATTCATTTTCGGAAAATCATGATTTTACAAAATGCTTTGAAAAAGATTATAAAACGATGGTTTCATTTTGGCATGCACGTTGATACCTTTTGAAAAAGAAAGGCGACGACCCCTCTTATTTTTAGAATTTGCTTTATGGGGTGAGAATTTTTGGTGTCTACAGATGGCTCCCCTTGATTCAATTCTGTAAGGTTTGTAGAATTGGATCAAGGTTGAGAGGGCGCCAAAAATTCTCACTATGGTTTGTGGTGCATTGGGATACGACTGTGAGTGTATGAAGGCGATTGAAAGTACGAGGACTTATGACGAGCCTCAATTAGACCTCTTGACATCTAACCCTAGGACTTGTGACGAGCCTAGGATACTAACAATAGGGTTTGTTTCTGGTGCACGAGGACTCATGACGAGCCTCAACTAGACCTCTTGACATCTAGCTATAGGACTTATGACGAGCCTACAATGCAATTGAAAGTACGAGGACTTATGACGAGCCTCAACTAGACCTCTTGATATCTAGTCATAGGACTTATGACGAGCCTATGATACTAACAATTAGATTGATTGGGGTGCACGAGGACTTATGACGAGCCTCAACTAGACCTCTTGACATCTAGCTATAGAACTTATGACGAGCCTATAATGCAATTGAAAGTACGGGGACTTATGACGAGCCTCAACTAGACCTCTTGATATTTAGTCATAGGACTTATGACGAGCCTATGATACTAACAATTAGATTGATTGGGGTGCACGAGGACTTATGACGAGCCTCAACTAGACCTCTTGACATCTAGCTATAGGACTTATGACGAGCCCGTAATGCAATTGAAAGTACGAGGACTTATGACGAGCCTCAACTAGACCTCTTGATATCTAGCCATAGGACTTATGACGAGCCTATGATACTTTGTGGAGTTGTACGAAACTCGCTGCTTTTAGTGGTTGATTTGAGGATGACTTTGATTGTGGATTGATTTGATATTGGATGCTTTTTGGTTGCTTCTGTGAGGGATGTGATAGTCGAATGTTTTCTATTGATGTGGCCCTTGACTTTGTCAGTGTGGGACTTGTGTTTCGGTTTTGCTTTTACAGTCTCGCCCGATGTGCACTTTAGTCTCGGGATTTGGTAGGACTCTTGGCTCTAGAGTTCGAGATGGCTCTGGTATGGCTCCTGAGTTTTTTGTATTGGTTTTGGTGATTTTGTGATTGGTCTTTGAATGGATGGTTTTTGTGAATGAGTGGCTTTGGGAACTTGATGGTTTCAATATGATTGGATGGCTTTGATATGATCAGTTCGCTACGGCGTGATCGGATGGCTCTGGTGCAGTCGGATGGCTCCGGTGTGATTCTTGACCCCATTATGAACAACGACTTTGGGATGGTTGGTGGGTTTTGATTTGGTCGGTGATTTTGGGATGGCTGGTGGGTTTTGATCTGGTTCAGATTTTGAGTCGAATGGTGGGTCGATGTGATTTGTGGATTGTGTTATGTTTGACGTATTTTGATGTGGTAGGTATTTTTTGTTGTGGTTGATGACTTCTTGGTCATTAATGGATGGCTTTGGTCCGATTATGACTTCAAGGTTCTCTCATGATGGCTTGAGGATAGCTCGGGATGGCTCTGGGAAGGGCTACGAGATGGTTCTATTTAGTGATAGTGAGAAACAAAGGGGGATTTTTCCTTTGAGGTGGTCGTAATCTGGGCGGGCTGCCTACGTACTCAATTTCGTATTGAGATCAGACCATACGTAGTTCGAGACTTTTTAGGCACGACCCTGGTGACGAAATGGCTCCAATATGGATTTGAGGTGGCTCCCGTATTGTCCTCGGACTGTTGTGATGACCCCTGTGTAGTTCCAAGAATGGTTTCAATGTCAGATGATGGCTCCCGTATGGCTCCAGCTTGGCTTCGGAAGAGGTGCCAACGAGGCTTGAGTATGACAGTGGATGGCTCCTGGAAGATCTCTGTATGGCTTCAGATGGCCACAGTTTCAAATTTCTTTTGATCAAAAGTTACACTTCAATAACTGCAACTGAGGTTGACTTTTGGCGAGACTAGGCAGAGGTCTTACCGGTTGGATGCTGACGATGAACTAGTCATGATGCATGCAGATATTAGATGCTAGATACGATGCAAAATGCATATACAACTTTTGGATAGAAGGTATGGCTCTATCTCTATTAATATGAGGTTTACGAATATAAGACATTTTCAGTTTGATCTTGAGTGATTATTGAGCAAGAATGCGTGAATCACTTTCCTCTCACAGAGGGATACGGGTCAATTTTTCATGAGTACAGCCGTGTGTGCAAATGTCGTGATGACACTCTTGATGCTCAGAGCAGTATTTTCCTTAGAGTTCCTTTTCGAGGTTATGGACTTTCCGTTCCTCACAAATTCCTCACCTGCAATGGGGTAGGCTGATTATGATTTAGTGGTTTAGTCGAAGAGTCACTCGCAATCTAAAGAACTTGTGAGATTAGGTCACACTCATTCGCTAACGATCCCTTTGGTATGATGGGACATGTTGATAACAAGTACGAAACTTATGATTCATGTTTCAGATCCGGTACTTTCAGTTAACGCTCATTAACTTATGAGTCAGAGGTCTTTTATTGGGTTGTAACGGGGCTGAAGGGTATGATGTATGTCACACGGGACTGTGGGATTTATTTGGGAATTGTGGAGCTTTTGTGCAATAGAGGACGTGTTTCACCTTTGCCATGGGTGGAATGATTAGACGGGTTTTTGATGACCTTTTATTGATTTCTGCAGGACATCATTGGTACTTTGGATTTGGCTTCCTCATTCTTCCCTCTTTTGGTGTACGGTTTTCAATTTCTTCTCATTTTTGTGTTTTTGAAATTGCATTTGGCTCATCAACTTTCTCAAGCATTCTCTGCTTTGTATTTGGCTTTCAGCTTTGGAGTTACATTGACTCATCGATTTTCTTGAACATTTTTGGTGTTCTTTTTTGGTGTTTGGATTTAGAGTTGCATTGACTCACTGATTTCTTCAAACACTTCATTTATTGTGTTTATGAAAGGTGGTGGGGAGGGGCCATGGCTCCGGCTCCTTCGAGCTCCTCTATTGCAAAGGTAAGTATGTATAAATCGGGTGGCATGTTGTGGAGTTCGCAGAAAAAGGTTTATCGTGAAAAGCTCAGCGGGGCTCACTAAGGGACTATGTACAGGGCAGTCAAAGCTTTTTGGTTTTGTGGAGATTTTTATTCCTAAGTGCCTCGTCATTCTCATTAGTCAATGATCGTTTTCTTACTACTTCTCGAATCTTTGCATGAATCACAGTTCGTGTCTTGTTATCAACATTGATCTCGCTATGAATTGTGCCTCTCCATGTGCTGAAGGAATCCACAAGTCGCTCATGGTTTTACCTCTATAGACTCGCTCTATCTTCCCTCATCGCTCGGTGGATGGTCCAATGCCCTCTTTTGGAATTCAAGAGAAAATACCGCTCTTCACACACTACTCACTTGGTTTGTGGTGCTGATTTTGATTGGACCCTTGTGTTCGTTGACGGGTCTAGAGTTTAGCGGTTCACGCGCTCTATTCAAACAATCAGTCAAGATTTTTGCCGAAGACATCGTTTCGATACGGGAGTATGCAAATGCAACGATCTACCATGCAATGTGTTGTGATAATATGGAATTACTATGTATAGGATGCGTCAAATGCTGAAAACTATGAATGAAGATGGTTGACTTCAAGTTTTGACTGAATGTTTGTTTTTTTGTGTTGTTTTTTTTTTCTTTTTGGATGCAATGCATGCGTGGTAAGGCTACACCTAGTCTCGCTTGAGTCGGTTCTAGTTGATGGTCCATGAAGCTCATCCTTTCAATGTCGGCCTTGAAAAAGGTGTAGCTGTCGGGGTTGCTGTCGGGTTGGTGACTTGCTCCTAGATTTTAGGACTTTTTAGGGAGTGACAACTCCCGCATAGTAGCCCCACGATATGGAAACGACTGCACTCTTCTTTTTTTTTTTCTTTCTTCTCAATCATTCTGGTCACTGGTGCCCATGGTGATTCTAGATTTGGGAAAGGCTCGAACTCCCCGGAGTTCTCCACTATCCCTCTGAAGATTAGTTTGGAGGTTGAGATATTGGGATGAAGGATGGTGTGTGGCAAGTGATGATAAAACATGTGAGTGCGTGATACTCGTGAGTGTGGATGAGATTCATGTATGGCTGATGATTTTGGACTGATTGGAAGTGCATGTGACCTTTTTGTCATGAATGCAATGCATGTTTTTTGTTTTACGCTCGGTTGCATTTGTTGGCGTTGTTCACTTAGGGGATGCCTCCTATAGATACCGTGAATTTTCACCCCATAAAGCAAAGTTGATGAATGATATATAGATGTGAGGGGTCGTCCCTTATTTGTTCTTTTTACTATACGTGCATGCCAAAAGAAACCAATTTTTAGAAAACAATTTTGAAACGCGTGTTTTCAAAGTGATGGATTTTCTCAATATGAATTTTGACGCTCGGTCATTCGCAAAGAAAATAGGGAGTGGGGAACCCTATACACATTGATCTAAACAAATTCAAAGGGAGTGTATAAACCTATACATATAATCTATTTAGAAATGGACGAGAGAGAAAAGAAACATAGGGGAAAATTCTATACATCATCAATCCTAAAAAGTCATTAAAAGGGGAAATTTGAGCTAAACTTCTTCTGAACTCCTCCGGTCCGTCTTTGGGCTTCTGAATGATTGCTCACGCTGGGCCTCCTGGTCGGCTGCTCGCTCCTCTTTGGGTTCTTGACCGGCTACTCGCTCATCTACGGGCTCTTGACCGGCTGCTCATTCGTTTTAAGGCTCTTGCAGCGGAGCAGTACTGCGATCAAGCAAAACGGGTTGGTGTTCTTCTGATTTTCAACAGTTTGAACTTGAATCAGTGTTGCTGATCTTCATGTCGCTCGACTCGGACTGGTACAACTCTGATTTATGCTCGAATTATGTTGTCGATCTTCATGCGCTCCACTTGCTCTGATGAGAGGAATGAAGGATGTTTTTGAGAAAGGAAAGATGAATGATCGAGCATAAAAATCTTATGTAAAAATCATCCACTTTTGTGAAAACATGAAATGACTAGTACGCTCCACGGTAATGATCGCTGCTCTTGAAGGTGGGCAGAACTTCAAAAATAGCGGGTCACAACATGGGGACTAAATCATTTATTTTGAAATACGCTTGTGCAAATCAACTTTGGAAACTGTTTTTGAAATCTAGTTTGGAATAATGTTTGGTGAAAAATGTTGTTTGAAATTCATTTGTAGAAAGTAGGTTTTCGAAATCTATTTTTTGAAAATTGTTTTGGAAATAACATTTTAGTGAAATAAAGTTTTCAAAGATGACATGACAGGTTTTAAAACCCCAAATGTTTATGAGTAAAACTTAGGTGGAATTCTAAATTAAACGATCTCGTAAAACAGCTTTATTAAGAAATATGCAAAAGAGAATTCCGAACGTCTTAAAACAGATTGGTTTGAAATAGTGGTTTGCACACATGTATAACACGAAGCAAATCGTGGCTGTATTTAATGTGGGGCTTTAAGTGTTAATGTTGGGATAATCACTTTCCAGGTCAATTATGACTCCGTCTCACCGGGGGAACCATCGTCCCTTCACTGTCATCTCTCGGGGTTTTTCTCTGATATGCCCCTTGCGGGGTACGTTATAAAGAAGGCCCCTCATCGAGTGAGTAAGTTCGAAAGGTCAGGATACCTGAAGTGATAAGGAAACATACGCCACGGCCAGTGATGATCCGACAACACGCTCACTTTTCGGGAAACTTGGGGAAGTACTGCATGGGTCGGGTCTCCCGTCGTCTGCACGGTCAGGTGTGTCTAAAGTCCAAATTATTCACTGACTACGTTGTGCAATGTATGGGTATCCGGTAAATACGGGATCCTCTATGGACGTGTAGCGTGACATTGGGCTTTAAAGACACCCGTGGTGCAGAGGAACAATGGAGAACTGAGCCCATGCAATCTTCAGGGTAAGGTAGAAGGGTGGTCAGACAGGCGGCATACAAGGGGGTTGACTACCCATAAACCCATCCTAGACACGGGACTGGACAGCTGGACACTGAAGGCTCGTGGTTCACTATATGCTGGCTTAGACTCGGATAATGGAGGCTATTTTTGGATCATGAGCCTGCAGGGCGTAGGTCGATGACCATCTTGCCCCGTGGGTTTTAGCCATTCGTATGAATGACCCAGCTCATGGGGAATCAACCGTGGACCGGTTGGGGATCCCGTGACTCGTGGATAAATCGGGTGACACATAGGAATGCATATCCTAAGCTACCCTCCCATGCACCCCACAGTTGCATAGCATGTAAGTAAAGAAGAGCAGTTAGCACCAACCAATTTGTAAAAAGTTTTATCTTGAAGGTGATTCCAAATTGGTTGCTTACTAACCTAAAGGGAAGTTAGCTTCATTCAATCCTAAGTGTCTCATTCTAATCGTGAGCTAATTATTAACCCAATTGTTGCAATGTTTGTTGAGGATCTATCAAGTCCTATCTGTCCTCATCAGATACACACTCTAAGTATGGGGTAGAGTAATCCTGTGGCTTTGGAATGAATATCTTGCAGGTTTTGAAAGAAGTGGGGAAGTCCTAACAATTTTGAATAGAGTTCAGTCTTCCTTGAGTTTGAGAAAACTTACTCAAGTTTTCCCCAGTAGAGTTGCCATTCTGTGGAGGGTGATTTTTCGGTATGAGGGGGGGGGGGGTCTATCTAAATATGGTCTGGCTGAAAAGTTGAGACCCTAGAATCTGCCATTCTGTGAAGGGTGAAAACCCGTTATTCTGGCATCCCTCAAATACCTACTATATCGTCCGTCTTTCCCATAAAGCTTGATGGGGAGTGTTAGTGAACACTACACCCGCTCTCGATGGGCTCCACGCGGACACTAGTAGAAAAAATATCAAAAATGACGGCTTATAAGAGACGGTTCTACACAAAACCGTCTTAAATAATAAATTTCTGTGCGTGCGGTTAAGTTTTAAAGAAGGCTATTAACAACCGTTGTTTAAAGTGTAAAGTTTTCGGCGGTAATAGATCTTAAATGACGGTTTTTTATAAACCGTCTTTTTAAACGCTTAATAAAAGACGGTTTGGCGTCAACCGTCGTTTTAAAGTGTGAAGTTTTCGGCGGTAACAGATCTTAAATAACGGTTGTTTAAAAACCGTCTTTTAAAACACTTAATAAAAGACGGTTTTTAAGGAACCGTCTCTTAAAACACCTTTTATTTCGCCCGCCCTTATTAATTTCCTCAGCCAATTTCCCCCACACCGTAGCTCTCTCTCTCTCTCTCTCTCAGTCGAACATTCACCTCCCTCTCTGTGCTCGTCTTCCGCCATTGTTGCTGGTGCTCATCAACTTCAACTCCACCACCGTCGCTGCCTACTCCTCATCTAGTCGCTGCCCATCCGTCGTATGCACAACTCCAGTCGCGCTGCCCCTTCGTCGCCACTCTAGCCGCTGCCCAACACCACCGCGTGTCGCCCCCTCTCGTTCTCTGCTCGCCATGTCCTCCACCGTACCCTAACAGTTTCTCATTGAACCGGTAATATACTCTACGCTTCTACTCTGTTAATTTCGCCTTGGTGCTGCGCCATCTCTTCATCAATCGATCAGGGCTAAAATTGCCCCTTGTTGATGCGCCTGTCTTCATAAAATTTCTGTATAATTGCAGTGTTAATTAACTGGCAAACAACAATTGTTTGCGCTAGCTAGTTTTGTAATCAATACTGGTGCATATACACTAACGTTAATTTAATTTCCAGAATGAAGGCATGTGTTCGGGTCTATGTTGTAACCCCCTTAAAGATCTTGATAGGCTAAGTATGAAAAAAGCCAATATGTTGTTGTTCAATATGGTTGATGAATTATTTTTCTTGATGTGCTGGGTGTGGATTGTTATATTGGTTTCAATCGACAGTATTAAACTTACATGCTCCCTGCAATTATGTGTGTTGTCTAAATATGGTATGGTTTTTTGAACCCTATATACATATATAGAAAGAAACGGCGGGATATTAAACTATACATATAAGATAAGAACATACTGCTCTGCGATTTTCTCCATTCTCTTTTCATGTCTACATTCTCTTCTTGTCTAGTTAGTGCGCGAGATTACAAATCGCGATCGATCACTGGAACTGCTGCTTTGCTCACGTACGTCTGCGCCTCCGTACTAATCGATCACTGGAACTGCAAATCGCCCACACTCCACACTTTTGGTATGTTTCTCTAACCATAGATTCTAACTTCAATTTTAATTAGATATTTTCAATAGGTTTACAACTGGTTGATTAATACAATCAGGTTAGTGGTTTTACCTGAAATATGCACTATTCTTTACACTGTTGCACTGCTCATTACATAAGTTGTTTCTGGATGTTTGTTTCTATTTTTGCAACATCTAAAAACCCAACTAGAACCATGGCATAGTTGTTGTTTGCCTCTATGATATACTGCTACTATGAGCAGCGTTGATTTTAGTTTTGTCTGACTTTCTGACCATGACTACCCGCTGTTTGTGACCTAGGAAAAAACCTTTACAACTGAACAAGTTAAGAAGTACCACATGGATATCGCAACAGATCACGATGAATAGCGAAGGAACGAGAAAGTAGAATACTCCAAAAATTTACTGTGAGAAAAAAGTAAATCAGCAAGATACTCTACCAATCTAGCAAGTAGTAAACTATGATCCTAGTTCTTAAGCACTGAATTCCTACTGATTAAGTCATAGAGACAATATGGGCAAGGTTAGGACTATCAATAGTTGTGTTGCAGTAACTATTTTTAGCGATGGAAATGCTTATCCAGCAATAACAGTTTTGCTTGTGTTTACGAATATGGAATGGAATAATCATTTAACTGATTTTGTTATGTCGCTTAAGGTAATTTCCAACAGTTCATGGCATTGATTAATGCTCTATTCCACATCTGTTTATGTTGCTACCTCATGCTTCATTGTAGTTGCTGTTTGTGATAAGTCTATTGTTAATGTGTATGATAAGTCCAGTTTCTAATTATACAACTAATTAATGATTGGTGCTTATTAATCTACAAGTTGATGATACATGATAGACTAAATAGTAATAGGGCTTATGACTTGTTTTGTATACGGTAATGCAGCATTCAGGTACGATTAACCAGTCAAGTACGTGAGCGATCAGATATGTGTTCGTAGCAACCAGTGGTAATTTTTTCTGTCCTTTTCAGCTTCAGTTAAGAATACACACAAGCTCTGCAATCTCATTCTCTTATTTTGACCGCTCCTCTACAGTGATAATAATCACCGGGCTGCTGCATCTTCTTTCTGGCATATATTCTCACCGGGCTGCTGAATAAGGTACATTTAATGTTGCATTATGGATGATACCAGAAGCTCGTGCGCCCAATTTTGATCCTTAATTGCCTAAGCTACTAGATTATTTGGTTGCATTTTGTGGTGGCATTAAGTGTGAAAACTTGATGAATTGTTAGTGTGCTTGGTGGGCTAGTCATCATTGTGGTTGCAATTGCTAGTGATGCGCTTGGTGAGTTGAATGGTATCCTTTGAGAGAAGTTGTGGAGGTTCTTAGAACCGGGAAAACAAAGAAAAACAGGGGAGACCATGCCGAAATTTTCTTGTGAAATTTTCTATCTTTTGATTTTTACCTGCACTTGATGATTTGTTAATGCTATTCTTATTTGTTGCTGATTTGCTCCTAATTTACTGTTGATGAAGAACTGCTGCTGGAAAACTGCTGCTCTTTTCACTTGAAAATTTGACCATTGTACTCTGCATTTTTAAGGTATGTTACAATAATTTTTACCTTCTTAAAACGCACTACTTCGCCTCTGTTTTTGCTGTTTCATTATTATGTTTTGACTATCACATTTGCACTACAATAGTTACGATTTTTGTACTGTTACTTTCTATTTTCTTAAACAGAGTTAATCTGATTGGATTTCTCACGTTGTTCATCACCAAACTATTACGCTTATCATCTGCATCGAATAAGGTACATTTAAAATGTTTTCCTTAAGTAATATATGCTTATGCAACATATATAGTTAATTACCCGTCCAGGATATACCCAATAGGGTAAAATCTTCGACGTCCAATAAGGGCTGAAAACTGTTCATTCTATACTTGAATACACTCGAAATATATATCTTTTTACTATTTAGTATTAATAGGGCATAGCTTGCAAATATAACATTTTATTCTCTCCTTTAGTTTCTAGCATTCAAAGAATAGCTTGCAAATATAACATTTTATCTTCCCACCTTCCATTGAACGCCTTATTCCCCTCCACAATGAAGTAGACTTCCTTTTGTTCATCCTCGTCGTGACTGACAAAGATGCAAAGTCAACAAACTTAACAGTCCATATCCTAGTCTTCATCACAACAATTCTTCTCCGTGATTATTGCTTTATTAATTCTTCAATTGCCCTTGGTTTTTCACATGTGGCACTAAACAATATTTTAAAGGATATCAGATGGCAAACTCATGGATGTACAGCGGAAAATTGGATAACAAGTTTCTTGAGGGAGTTGACAAATTTTGCAATGTTCTGGTCGATAATCTGACTCCTGCTAATAAGGGATACATATTTTGTCCTTGCGTGGACTGCAGAAACTATTTGAAGTATCAAGGGATAGAAAAAATAAAGGAACATTTGATTCGTCGTGGTTTTACAAAAGACTATGAAGATATAGTCCGGTGGCATGGTCAGAGGGCGGTAGATGTCATGTGTAATGAACAAGAGGAAGTTGAAGATAATCAAACAATTGTGGTCGATGACCATGACATAGTAGACAATGAACCAGATTACGATGACATTGCTGCAATGCTGGAAGATGTTGAACAAGAGTTTTACAATAGGCCAGACACCTATGAGACTTTGCTGGATTCATCCAAAACACCGCTGTATTCGGGGTGTGATCCTACAAATTGAGTAAATTGAGCGCATTCTTGAAACTCTTCAATCTAAAATCAAAATTTGGTTGGAGTGATGTGAGTTTCACTGCTCTCTTACAGATGATGAAGAGCATACTACCTAAGGATAATGTTTTACCAACATCGACTTATGAAGCAAAAAAGTTGATGTGTCCAATGGGTATGGGGTACAAAAAATCCACGCTTGTCCATCTGGTTGTATTTTGTACTGGAAGGCTAATGAATTTGCTGATAGATGTCCAGAATGTGGGGAATCACATTATGAGAGGAAAAATCAAAATGAATGCACTGGTCGTCGTAAGGTGGCATCCCCTGCTAAAGTGTTGTGGTATTTGCCCATAATACCACGATTGAAGCGTCTATTTGCAGTTGAAAAAGATGCGGAGAATCTAAGGTGGCATTCGACTCACAGAAAAAATGATGGAAATTGAGACATCCGGCTGATGCGTCCCAGTGGAAAAACATTGACATGAAATTTCCTCATTTGCTAGCGAGCCAAGAAACTTGAGACTAGGTCTGTGTACTGATGGGATGAACCCTTACGGTACATTGAGTAGCATACACAGCACGTGGCCGGTATTATTGATGATCTACAATCTTCCCCCGTGGTTGTGTATGAAACCTAGACACATTTTGTTGTCACTTTTGATATCTGGTCCAAAACAACCGGGCAACAAAATAGATGTTTTTCTACAACCATTGATAGATGACCTACAACTCTTGTGGCATGAAGGGGTCATGGTGTATGACTCATTTGGAAAAGAGAATTTTAACTTGCGTGCTATGTTATATTGCACAATCAATGACTTTCCTGCGTATGGTAATCTTTCTGGTTACACAGTCAAAGGTGCATGTGCATGTCCTATTTGTGGTGAGCTGACATCAAATATCCGCTTGAAACATAGTGGTAAGAATGTTTATATGGGTCATCGAAAAATGCTTCCAAAGGGCCACAGATATCGCAAGATGTCGATTGAGTTTGACGGAAAGACTGATCACAGTGTGTCTCGTCCTCCTTTAACAGGTTCAGAGGTGTATAAAAAGGTGCATAATATTGTCAACAACTTTGGTCCTTCGACAAGAAACACGAGAAAAGTGTATGGAAAAAAAGTCAATCTTTTGGGAACTTGAGTATTGGCAACATTTGGATGTCAGACATTGTATTGATGCAATGCATGTCAAAAAAAATGTCGAAGAAAGTGTTACCGGAACCCTCTTGAACATACCAGGCAAGACCAAAGATCACATAAAGGGGAGAAGAGATTTGATTGATTTGAAAATAAGGGAAGATCTTTGGCCACAAGAACGTGGAAAACGCATGTTCTTGCCTCCTGCATGTCACACATTGTCAAAACAAGAGAGACATAGTCTGTGCAATATCCTCCACAATATCAAGGTGCCATCAGGGTATTCGTCTAACATAAGAAAACTTGTTTCAATGTCTGATATGAAATTAGTTGGAATGAAATCCCATGATTATCGTGTATTAATGCAAGATTTTTTACCCGTAGCAATTCGTGGGATCCTACCTGATGCGGTGAGAAACACAATCACCAACCTTTGCGTGTTTCTCAAAGCAGTATCTGCTAAAGTTCACGATGTGGATAATCTAGACAAATTACAAGCTGATCTTGTTGTCACGATGTGTCAGTTGGAGATATATTTTCCTCCTTCATTCTTCGACATCATGGTTCATTTGGTCAGAGAGATTAAAGAGTGTGGGCCTGTATATCTTCATTATATGTATCCTTTTGAAAGATACATGGGTATACTGAAGAGAAAAATGAAGAATCGTCGTCGTCCGGAAGGAAGTATTATAGGGGGATATATAACAGAGGAAGTTGTTGATTTTTGTACTCACTATCTCGAAGATGTTGAATCCATTGGTCTTCCTAGATCTAGACATGAAGGAAGACTCCAGGGACACGGTACCGTTGGGAAAAAATGAAGAGAATTGATATTGAAACCCTTAACAAAGCTCACTTAGTTGTGCTGAGTCACCTTGAAATTGTAGAACCGTATTTTGAAATGCACTTGTCCCTGCTTGCAGCACAAAATCCAACAATGAGTGACATCAGGCTAAAAAGGAGCAGAATAAAACGTTTGTGAAATGGTTCAAGGATAAAGTTTTTTCGAACCAGTCAACTACAGTGCCAGCATTAGTGAAGACGTTGGCACTTGGTCCAAATCGTGACGTTGTTTCATACGAAGGGTATGACGTAAATGGCTTCAATTTTTATACGGAACGACAAGATCAAAAATCAATGAATCAAAACAGTGGCATCAATGTGGTTGCTTACCAGAGTATGTACAATGTCAGAGGTATGGGTCAAAATCCAGTGGAGTTGAAACAATCATATTACGGTGTTGTACAAGATATTTGGGTTCTAGATTACACCGCATATGAGACTTGTGTGTTTCGGTGCAAGTGGATTGACAACAGACATGGTTACCGTGAGGAGAAACATGGTATGAAACTAGTTCATCTTGTGGTGCAACACCCACAGTTGAGCCGTTTGTTGTTGCAACTAAGGCGAAACAGGTATATTACATTTCTGACCAATCTAATCCTAGATGGTCCTTTGTACTTCAAGGAAAAAGAGGAATAGTTGGTGTGGATGGTGTGGTCGATGAGGATGAATACGACATGCAAGATGAAATACCAAGCCTTTCGATTCAATTACCAGAGTTGGACCATATTACAAATTTTGTGCGGTCAGACCATGACGAAGGAATGTGGATTGATTAATGTGAGCTTATTTATTATTTCTTTCGTCCATCAATGACATTGAATAGTTTATTTATGTCTACATTTATTGATAGTTTTGTTTCCGTATTTATAATTTCTTAGTTTCATTTACTTGTTAATTATCTAAATCTTCTATTTATATTGCATGCAGGAATCAAAATGGACATCGATATGGATGATCTAGACTTATATTGTGATGAGGGTGGTTTGATGGACTATGAACCATCACAGCTGCCACAACAGCAGCCACAGCAGCAGCACAGCACCAGCAGCACAGCCAGCAGCAGCCCCAGAAAGAAATCGTCAAACAAACGAAAGGGTAGGGGGCCGAGCAGAGGGGTGAGGTTGAAGAAAGATGCAGATATTGATCTAATTTGGGATAAATACTTCAGAAGCTGGGGAGACTGTAAAGCTGAGTTCGCAAGCATGTTAGGAAATCTTGCGAAGTCCCGTTGCTCAATTAATAAATATTGGAGGCACGAGGAGGAAGAAGTGAAAGAATCAATGTGGCAGCAAGTACAACAACGGTACAAAATACCAGATGAAGCGCGGACGACGGTTCTTTCACTTATAGGTGCACGGGCGAGGCAGTTCAGATCTTTCTTGGTGGCGAACTGGATCAGGAAATCGCGTGACGTGCCACCATGGATATTTTATGATGGCATGATCACACAGGAAGAATGGGAAGAGTTCGAGAAGTTTCACACGTCGGAGCAATTCATGGTATACATTGTTTTAATGAATCTATATTAAGTTTGAATCTAAATTTGTATAACACAAATTTTAATATGTGTATATATTGTTTTAATGAATAGTTTAATGATTTGTATTGATAGGAGGTTCAAGAAAAAGCAAGGGCAAACCGAGCAAAAAATAGATTTCAACAGTATATGGGCCGGAAGGGATACACTGGTAGCATTCCCAAGTGGAAAGATGCCGGTTTGCTCACAAAAAAGAATGACGATGGCGTTGAAGTTCCCATCGACACTGTGTATGAAGCCAACCGAGTTCAGCTCTACGTTTTGGGTCACTCAAAAGTAGATAAGGATGGGAAGATTACACCCGCGACCAAGACAGCAGAGTTGGCTGCTCAGATTGTAAGTGTTTAACTTGTTCAATAATAACAGTTTTGTTTAAAAGTTTTTTTTTACAATTTATAACTTATTGCTTATTTTTGGATCATCTTACTAGGCTGAAGCCTCCCAGCGAGGGAGATAGATATATTTGCTCCACCGAGTCAAAATGATCCGCTGAATCAACTTCTTGGATTAAAGGATCATCCTGGAAGGGTTAGAGGTTTCGGGGGACAAGTGCGTCAGAAATTTGTATTTCAAAAGTCCACCTCAAAAAGTCTGACGGAGCAGGGTGTCTGCACTTGTAGATCGGAGAGTGAATGAGGTTGTTTCTAAGGCTTTGGGGGACGAAACCAACAAACTGATCTAACCCGACCGACTTCTTCATCTAGTTGTACCGCCCCTTCTGATCCGTATCCGTTTGCTAATCTGAAGGTTAGTATGTCTCTAATAATCTTGTTCGTCATGGTAAATGTATGACTGTAAAAATACTAGCCTTATTCACATTTAAATTGTAATTTACTTATTTAAGGAACAAAAAACATGTCGTCTACAAATCACGCTTGATGGTTATCCTGTGGATGCTGCATACGGTACTGTGCTACAGTCAGCAACTACATTGTTACTCAAGCGTCTTCCCCCATTCTATGCTAGAGTAATCCTGCAGACCATCATTGATGGATTTGAGAATGCTTTTCTTCCCATGGATATTGATGGCAAAGTCACACTATTGATGGGAAGGGTGCTATTGTACCATGGCCAGTCGGTTTTATTGTCATCACTGATGAGGTATGTCTAAATCTTTTATGAATTGTTTTCCCTTTAATGTATACATTGTTTAACTTCTTTGTTCTTTGTATTATATATGATTGGGTAGATCCCTGATCAAACGAGAAGATTGGGAAACCGTGATGAAGAGATCAACCAATCAATGGATGTTGATCGAGAGAACACACAGTTGGCTGAGGGCAACCAGCAATCCAAGGGGAAAGAACCTATGCAGACAGAGGTAACTACTGAAGCTCAGCGAAAGAAGTTTGTGTGTCCCCCCTTTGTGATCAATCATTTCGCAAGTATGAGAAGATACTGTATGAAATGATATTGCAAAAGGGTCTGCATATGACTAACGTGTCAGTGTTGTTACCTGAGTGGCTTTTCCATTACGAAGCGGATCAAAGAACAATAATAAATTTTGAGGACATCAAAGAGATGTTGTGCAGAGATTTGTTGAATATATCTATCATCCAAGCATATTCCCTGTAAGTGTTACTTTTTGTTTCTTACATTCGAAAATAATTTGAATAAAATAACTTATAATTTAACGACTACCTTGTTATTTTTTTGTTTTGCTATTCCACCTTTAATTATTATTATTTTTTGTTGAAGGTATCTGAAAGCTAGATTGCGTCATAAAAAATTGGAGATGTGGTGACATTCTTATGCCCTGAAACAACATCGCTAGATGCTGCAAACAGAGACCCGTAGGATACAACTATGTGTCTCATGGTATAACGAAGGCTGTTCAAAACAGTAGTAGATACGTGATGATCCCTTTCCATCAGACGTGCGTATTCCTCCCTCTTGCATTTAATTCGTTTTGTTAAGTTTGTGACTTATTGTATTATTATATGATAACTCTTTTCAAAATTACAATCGTAGCAACCATTGGGTACTCCTTCTGTTCTCCATCGCAACATCACAATTACTTGTGCTTGACCCATTACGAATGTATCGTGACTTGCAAATCGACGACTTGTTCAAAGCGTAAGTGTTAGTTAATTAATGCAACTTATTGTTTGTCTATATAATATGATGAACCGAATTAATGATTAATTTTTGAACTTAACAGTGCTTATATGAAGACGGTTCTTCAACAGTTTGACAACCTTTCAATTGTTCATCTTGAGGTACAGTTATTATATCACTATTGTGTTAGTCGTAATTTGCTATTTTGGACTGTTTGTTTTTTGTTTTCTATATACTTGTCAGTGTCCAACGCAAAAGGACTCTAAGAGTTGTGGTTACTATGTAATGCGATACATGTTGGAAATTGTCTTAAACATAGAGAAGGTCACAAAAGATGATGAGATATATTATACTTTCCATTACATATGCATTTTCTAAATCTGTCTATCATTTTTGTTTAAAACGAATACATATGTGTCTTTACATACATATTTGTTATCTTGTTCTCTACAGGTTCGAGAACATTTCAAGAACTCGGGCAAAACTTACGCGGTCAAAGATCTGCAATTAGTTAGAGAGCAGATGTGTTTGTTCATCATCAAGTGTTTCAAGAAATAGAGTACGTATCTATGACTTCTTATAATTCTTGTGTAAGTATTTGATATTGATGAAACAGTTGGGATCATGAGATAATTGACTCTCTAAGTCTACATGTATTTCCTTCTGCATCTTTGTAGATCCGCGTCAACGGTGGCAGCAATGACAGAGGAAGCTCAAAGGAGGAAAATGATTTCATGGTTAGGACTGGGAGGTCAAAAAAGAGGGTGACTACAAGACTGTCTAGCTGTTGTCATTGTGTGTTTTTACTTCTCACTTTTTTGTTTAATTTGTGTAAAAAGTATCGATTAAACTGTTGGGCTAGCTGCTGTCATTGTTGTGTTGTAGCTTTTTAAATTGCAATGGCAATCTGTGTGTGAAGTATGCCACACATTACATATTTTGGTGAAATATGATTGTTGTACAGTGCTGCTATTATGCAGGTTTGGTGGATGTAATCATTTGTGATTATAGAGGGAATGAAAAAGTATGCCACACATTACATATTTTGGTGAAATATGATTGTTGTATAATGCTGCTATTATGCAGGTTTTGTGGATGTAATCATTTGTGATTACAGAGTGAATGAAAAACAGTAAAAAAAATAAAAAAAATACTATAAAAGACGGTTCAAAACAAACCGCCTCATATAGTGAAATTGGCGCGACCGCTTCACGTCTATAAACGACGGTTTCGAGACAGAACCGTCTTTTAAACTAAGACAATAAAAGACGGTTCGTAGTAAACTGTCTCTTATAATCAATTTCGTGCATCTGGTGATGTTGATAAACGACGGTTTATGCGCGCGGGAAGGTGACTATAAATGACGGTTTACTGAGAACCGTCTTTTAAAGTCCGCAATTCGCGCGCCTGTTATGCTCTTAAACGACAGTTTTGAACCGTTGTTTAAGATAATATAGAATAAACTACGACGATATATGAGACGGTTCAAAACCATCATTTTTAGACAGTTTGAACCGTTTCTTTTGACTCGCGCCGCACTAGTGACTTTCCTCTATAAGGCTAAATAGACTAGAGTCGCCACCTAGTTTGACCTATGATAACTAGGAAGGAAGATCGGGTTCTAAGAACCGTTAATTGACTCTGATTTTGCTGCCTATGGATAGGACTTATCTGATCATACCAGAGGTTCTATGTGGGTTCGCACTGGGTTACACCCCTCGGAAGTGGCAACGACCACGACTTCGGATTGGTGCCCGAGAAAACCTCGGTCTCCAATTGTTGGGATTGCATTCTTTCAAAACCTTATTAAAGAGATTCATTTCGAAGCCAAGGATAGGATTAGGACAGGAGGAGAGAAAACGAGTGGGTGAGGCGAGCTTTTCTGCCAAGCTAGCGCCAAGAAGAAAATTGATGAATTCGAATGAGTACAAAATGAAGGTTTGGGAAAACCAAGGGTTGAGTGGATAAACAAGACTTGGAGTCTGATGGTTTGAAGTTTGTGGAAGCTGAAGAAGGTTTGAGTGTTTTGAGAGACATGAGAGCCAGCTTAGAAGGGGAGAAGAGTTTTTTATTGGAATGGGGTCGCACCCTAAGTGGGCTGCCTACGTACTCAACTCCCTGTTGAGACCAGACCTTACGTAGTTCACGATTTTTGGGTTTTGGATGTTTTAAGAAGTTTCGGGTTTGGGATGCTAGTCTGTGAGACGCTTGGGTCTATGAGACATTTAAGATATTCATGTAGTGGGAGTAATGGGATATCAAGGTCTATGAGACGCTCGGGTCTGTGAGACGTTTGAATCTTAAAATGGTGGAGAGATTAAGATGTTCGAGTCTGTGGGGCGCTCGGGCCTATGAGACTATAGAAGTTTGGAAGAAGTCTGGATTTGGGAGATGATTTGAGTTTGGAATGATTTGGAGTTTGGATAATGATTTGAGTGTGTGAGGCAATTGCAGTTTGGGTAGAGATCCCGGGTTTTCTAAGTTTGAGGTTCGAAAAAAGTTGAGGAAAATCATTTTGTTGTGAAAGGGCGGATGATCCCGAGGGGTCACCCTATGTACCCTTCGAGCACGACACTTAATGAATGATAAGTGCCGAGGCTCGAAAGATGGGGCAATGAATTTATGTCGAATTATAGGATATAGAGAGAAGTATCATGAATGGGATACTCTCGGTCAAACCGTAATAACGTCTCTAACTCCCGGTTTTAAAACGTTAAAAATCGAAAACTTTTGAAATCGAGTAGAAGGGAGTTAGACGATTCTAAAATCTCGGCTGCAACTAGGAAGGTAGTTACATCCCTAGCACCCCGTCTTGTAAAAATCTAGGCTGCAATTAGAGGAGGTTTGTCACCCTAATGCCCCGCCTAAAGACATCCAGACTGCGACAAGGGATGTTACTACCCCAGTGCCCTGCCTCGGATTTTTATTTGGGAAGGGAGACAAGTGATGTCTAACTAGGAAGAAAACATTTTGAAGGTGTTAAACATTTCTTGTTCCCCGAAAACGGTTTATTTGAAAACTAAGTTTGAAAACTTTTGAAGTTGTTCGGAATCCTCGATAAAGAAGCACTGATTTTGAGATATGTTTTAGGAGAAAACTTTCTGTATATGTGAGAAGAACTTTCTGCATTTGAGAAGAGTTTTCTGTGATGTGAGAAGAGTTTTTCCTTTAAAATTCCACAAAATGGTTTCTTTTGAAAACTTGATGAAGTTTGAATAAATGATTGTTTAAAATTCGAGAAAGGAGATTTTTTTGAATTTTTGGAGTTCAAACGGGATTTACAAGTTGAGTTTGAATGTGATTTTACAAGTTGAGTTTGAATTAGATGAATTGAATCTGGATTTGAATTGAATGGAATTGGATCTGAATTGGGTTTGAATCAAATTGGGTTGAATGAATTGGATTTGAATTTGAATTTTGGCCAGGATTGGAAGACGGGCCGGGTCAAAGTTTGTGTTGGTCAAAGTTGAACTAGTCAAACTTACATCAAAGTCCACACTCGGTCAAGGTCAACGTGGGCCGGTCAAAGTTGGGTTAAGGTCAAACTTGGGTCAAGCTAGATTCATGGCCTTTGAAGGTGTGGGCCGAAATAGGCTTCTAGGCTTGATGAGGTTCTGGGCTTCGGGTCGGGTTTGGGCCTTGGGTCGGGTTTGGGCCTTGAGTCGGGTTTGGGCCTCATGTCAGGTTTGGGCCTCAGGTCGGGTTTGGGCCTCGGATCGAATTGAATTAATGGGCCAGGTTGGATAGGTTTTGGACCAAAGTTGGTCTTTGGGCTGAAAATTGTTTTTGGGCTGAATTGGCCTTTTGGGATAAACTTGGATTGATTTGGGCTTTGGGTTCAATGGGCCAAAATGGGCTTGATGGGCCGAAATGGGTTTTTCAATTTGGGCCGGAATGGGCCTTTCAATTTGGGCTAGAATGGGCCTTCAATTTATGGGCTTTTTGGTTGAATTGGGTTTGGTAATCGAGCTCAGGTTTGGATCTTGGGCCGATTTGTGGGCTTGGGTCAAAATGGGTTTGGGCTAAAATGGGTTTAATGGGCCAAGTGGGTTTAATAGGCCAAGTGGGTCTTTGATTTTGTTTTGGGCCAAATTGGCCTATGGGCCTTATTTGATATTGGGAAAATTAGGCCTTGTTTGGAATTGGGTCGAAAATTGGGCCTTGTTTGAATTGTTTTGAGCTTTTGATTTTTGGGTCCGATGGGCTTTGGAAAATGATGAATAAATGATGAATCAAATTAGGATGAATTTTGAGAAAGTGCTTTTATTAATACATATTATTAATAAAGTATGGTTTGGGTTTAGGGATCACCCTTTACTAGGTGGGACCATGGCTCACCATTGGCAAGGACTCACCCTCTATCCTAAGGCTTGGTCCTAAGGTCTAGTAACTAGGGCTTAAATGAAGGTTAGAAATAAAAGAACTAAATTAACAAATTATATTGAAAGGAAAATAAAGTAATACATATGTGCAGTAAAAAAACGGTAAACAGGCAAGAAAAGAACTGCTATCCCGAATTCAAGAAATCATTTTTCCTCTTTTGACTTAAATCGAATTCAAGAAAAGGTGGTTTCACATTCACCCTTTATCTAATCAAATTATAAAAAAGGAATGATAACATAATATCTAAAGCAAAACAACACAGTGAGCAATTGGTCGATAGAACAAACTAAACCGATAACAAAAATCGTGAAAAAGGGACTTCAACCGATTTTTTTTAGCAATGTGCCAGCGTGGAGACCCAAAGTCTGCAAGGTTTCACCAGAATCTGCAAGCTTGGTCATAGTCCACAGATCATGCTTATATTGGCACCCAGAATTCAGAAACCATACCGAAGTCCACAAGCTTAGCTCCCTCAACTAGAATCCTTGCGAGATACCTCAGCCAAAATACAAAAGAACGAATCAAAAGAAGTGGATATACAACAATATCAGTTTACGAATTAAAAGTGCAGATACATGAACAAACCAAAATGGTTAGGATGAACAAACTTGAAGTAACTAAACTGATTTCTTATTCCCTCGCCTTTCTGTCAACTGAAGCCAAACCAGATTTCACGCAGGTACAATATGAAGCTCAAGAGAAAAGAGCACACGTTGATATAATTACACTGTACACATCTTTTTTCAGAATGGTGTTCCCTTAATCAGATGCTCTCAAGGAATGATACAAGAGACAACTCTAATTAATCGAATATGGGTGGCAGTTTCCAGAACGGCGGGCAGAACATAGGTCAAGGTTTACAAGCATCCAGAAGCATGTCAAATACAATGTATCGCATAGTATAATTCGCAAGCAAATAGGGGTACTATCATTCATTCAAACTGAATTCGGAGATTCTTAAAGTAACAGAAATGGTGTACCAAGAAAACGATTAAAACCACCTGCAAAACTAGAGCACAAAGAATCGTTAAGTACGTATGTACCGACATGACGAAAGTATACAATCACACATGGTAAGTGAAACAGAGACAAAAATGTATTTTAACAATGGTCATGACTTCAACAACACAAAACGATGTATTTAGTAGCAGCTATGGTTAGAATGAAATACCAGGAACCTATCGAAGATTATTTCCTACAGAGAGACGAGAAATAATAACTCACAACATGAGCAAACACATTAGTCTAGAAGCTCAATGGAATAGACCAAAGAAGAATTGAAAGGAGACCATGAGTATTTGCAGCTGAAAAAGGAACACTGAGAGCTTTTTACCACAGCGACCAACACCACCCTTAATGGAGACCGATCAACAGATCCACATATAATGAACAAACGCCCCAAGGCAAGGTCTAGATCAATGAAGTCATTCGAAGCAGGGCTCGAAGCGGAAATAGTCACTCCGACAGTCAAAGTATTGATTTCTTTGTGAACATAGCTTAGATGACTTTAATTTATGCCCAAGTTCAACAGAGTGCAGAGAGTATAAAATAACAGCAGATCAGTTAACCAAATCAACACCAGTGTCATAGTAAGATTCGACATGGTGTCGACATAACTCGAATGAACTACGCCATTTCTGGACAGAAACAAAGGTGCCATGTGAATATGATTAAAATCGTGATTATGGAACAGAGAAGCAATCGAGATTTGCAACATATACATGATCCCAAGAGCCCACTACGGACTTCACTGTCATCAAAGTTGGTCCGCCTTGCTTGAAAACATAAATACCACCTTGAGAAGGTTAAAGAGATTAAATGAAAGAATGAAAGAGGAACAAAACATGGCACTATTTTCGACGATAAATCCATGGGTTACGATTTTACTTTTCCAAATTTTAACCATGGCACTCGGTTTTAGAAGACAAGCAAAGAATACCCAGGAAAAGAAAGCTTGCGAAAAAAACAGAATCTGACTCTAACACCGATGGCTCTTCGATGAAGTCGGACTCGAGCACACCATCTCCGCTTAGGGTTCATTTGGTGAAAAGAAAACAAAAGTGAAACTCAAGAAAGAGAGCCGAGAGTTGGGAAGAGGTTTTGAAAATGATCTTTCTCAAACAGTAAAATGGAGCTCGAACTGCAGTAGGAGACTGCACATTTCCGGTTTGAGGAATGATGAACGAAGCAACCTGCCATAATCAAGAAGGAAAGGAAAAACAAAAACAACAATACCAATGCAGAAAAATAGATACAATGTTATTGGTTTGATCAAGACTTGCATATCCAGAGAAAAATAGGTAATGGACAAAATCGAGAGTAAATGCTCTGACTATATACACAGTCGACAGGGATATGGAAAACGACAGATGAAAAAAAAGAGCAAGGTTAGTAGATAGACCATATGTGTGTATAACCGACGAGAATGTAGAAATAAGCGGGGAAGCCATCGGGGAACAATGTCCGATAGAAGGACTAATGGAGATACCCCTGAGAAATCAACAAACCACAGAGATACCAGAGTTTTCCGTGTATGGGCATTTGCCACTTTCTAACTGGGCTCAAGGAGAACATTTGTCATTTTAAGATGAGGCATGCAGAGTACAGATGAATGTTCCAGTATTGCCAATATGCATTGACAATATCATCAGTATTCTGATGAAATCGAAACCGAAGACCAACTCCCTCGGGGTCCATCTGACTGAACGCGTGGAGGAAAAAAGACGGGCGTATGGAGTACGACACTAGCATCGATATTTTACAACAAAGACACTTATTGAATGCAGACAGGAAAATGTGAGTGGTTGGAACTGACGTATTTTAAACAAATGAAAAAGAAATTAAAAACTCAAAATACCTTACGGGCTGCAAACAAAATCTCGGTCGCAGTAGTATAGTAAAGTGGAAGCGACCGGATATCGAACCGTGGGACTAAAGGGGAATTATCTAACTCCTAAGCTGTGTCGCAAAATGGGGGATTAATTGACTTGTTTTTATAAATAAAAAGGAAAGATAAAATAAACTGAGTAAAAGGTAAATTAAACGGGACTCTAGGTTCAGGTTTATATAGTCTGCTCTTTTATGCTATGTCTACCGGTTTTATTATAATAGTTTGGCAAAAGTCCTGTTATTATCTTGAGGACTAAATCATAGACTTAAAAGAACTCGTTTACCAGATCATGCTCGGTCTAATCCAGATTCGAGCAAAACACATGTAAACGGATTAAGTATGAGAAATTATATTTGCGTCTGAAAATACTAACTTATTAAATCATAATAAGCTGTCTACAGATTTTCGACTTAATTAACCTGTCTATTTATCATGGATCTGATCAAAATAGATTTAGTAAAGCATTTTAATAAATTCATGAAATTTATTAAAAAGGCGAGAGATAAGCTTTAATCGTAACAAACTGTATTTAATTAAACCGGTAAAAACATAATTACATAATTAAACAGACTATAAATTAACCTTCACCCAGAGTAAATCCTCTTAGCCTGACATATTAACTGGTAATATGTTGGTCAGAGGTTGGACAGAATAATAACACAATGGTTTTTGTGGATGATGATGGGATGAGATGGATGTCTAATATCTAGGTAAATGGAGTGTGGAAAATGGAGGAAGAATTTGATATGTAATGTGGTAGTGAATGATGTGTATTTTAATGGAGGGTTATAGGTGTATTTATAGTGATATTGGGGTAAAAAGGAAGGGTAAGTCGGTGGAAGAGGTGTGTGAAAGGATAATAATTTATTTATCCTTTCACCTGTGTCGACGCAACTCTGTTTGCTGCTTTTACTGACGTGTCCGAACCAGCGTCCGGACATGCTGGTTCGGACTTGTCGACGCTGTGCGGAGCTTGCTTCCACGTGTTGTGTCCGGACACAGGTTTGGACGCGACTATTTCACCGCGTAACAATCTATTTCACCGCGTAACGAATTCTCGTAATGTGTCCGAACTTGCTTGTTCGGACGCAAGTTCGGACACAGCTTATTTTGGCTCTAAAATCTTCGTTTGAACTCCGATTTGATCCCTGCTTGTTGCGTCGTAATCCTCATGAGAAACTCTACATATTTACATGGATTTTTTCTACACTTAACATATAAAATGCATTAGTCCATAACAAAACATAAATCTAGGAAAAAACATATAGTAAGTGGGAACATTACTTTAAAGTGTTGCAAATAATAAGGTAATTAAACCCTAAAAGTCTATATGCTTTGCACTTATCATTGAACCGTCTCCCTCTGTCGGGTTCGTCCGGCGAGACTCAGAAGGTTAAAACAGGGGGATCAGGAAGAGACCAGAAGAAGAAAAATAAAACCGGCTCGCAAACGAATTCAAGTTTTTGGTGATGGAGGAGTGTCGGTAATGGAGTTTTGATGGGAGGAAATTTCAGAGTGATCGGGTTGATGGTGGTTTTTGTTGTGGGGTGCCCTGAATATGAGTCATTTCCAGAAGTAGGAAAAAGAGAAGATGAGATTAGTGTCGGATGGAGAAGATCGAGAAAGGAAGGAGAAGGTAGTGGCGGCTACATGTGAAGAGAATAATACGGGAATGTCTTGGCTACTGTAGGGTTTTTTTTTGCTCTTCTCTTATAATATAAAACTATGGGTCTTATGGACAATGTCTGATGTTTTGATGGGTTGATTATGAATTGGATCTTATTTCTGGGCTGGACTTTGATTTTGGGTCTCTTGGGCTATGTTTGGGCTGACTGAAAATGAGATAGGAAATCTAAAAAAATGATGGGGCTAGTGCTATCCCGAGTTTCAAACTCAGGTCTTCACTTTTCTGCCAGTACACCTCGTCCAACTGCACTACTACGGCATTCCATATGCTATTGCGAGGACTTATCAACTAAACTCTAATCTGAGCTAAAGGGAAAATAAAAGGCAATGGCGCCCGGGCTGGGATTCGAAAACAGGACTTGTGGGTTCCCAAACAAACATGTTAACCAGTTGAGCTAGGCAAGAATTCAATTGTATAAATCAAAGGCATAGCAATAGAGGTTTCGTTCAAACTGGATTAGTACCCCCAACTAACACAAAAGAACAGGAATTTCAAAAGAAATAAAATGTATGGTAGAAACATGATAAAATGTACAAAATAAATTAAATACCATAAGTATATAAAATGGTCAAAAGTGCAACAAAGATAAAATGCCAGTGAACTAAAAAAAACTAGAGATAATGACGATAAAATGAGAAGTAAATACTAAAGGATAATTTAAAAGTAACACTGGCTATGGTAAAACATATAAGTAACAAATGAAAATGAATAAAAAAAATTAAACAAATAAGTAATAAAAATAGAATATATACAAAAATAATAAGATAAGTAAATAAGACAAAAAATGGATGGGTTTAAAACCAGATAATCATTTAAAAATTAATTTTCGGAAAATCATGATTTTACAAAATGCTTTGAAAAAAGATTATAACACGATGGTTTCATTTTGGCATGCGCGTTGATACCATTTGAAAAAGAAAGGCGACGACCCCTCTTATTTTTAGAATTTGCTTTATGGGGTGAGAATTTTTGGTGTCTACAGATGGCTCCCCTTGATTCAATTCTGCAAGGTTTGTAGAATTGGATCAAGGTTGAGAGGGCGCCAAAAATTCTCACTGTGGTTTGTGGTGCATTGGGATACGACTGTGAGTGTATGAAGGCAATTGAAAGTACGAGGACTTATGACGAGCCTCGATTAGACCTCTTGACATCTAACCCTAGGATTTGTGACGAGCCTAGGATACTAACAATAGGGTTTATTTATGGTGCACGAGGACTCATGACGAGCCTCAACTAGACCTCTTGACATCTAGCTATAGGACTTATGATGAGCCTATAATGCAATTAAAAGTACGAGGACTTATGACGAGCCTCAACTAGACCTCTTGATATCTAGTCTAGGACTTGTGACGAGCCTGATACTAACAATAGTTTATTTTGGTGCACGAGGACTCATGACGAGCCTCAACTAGACCTCTTGACATCTAGCTATGTATCCTTAGCAATTTTAAAAGTACGACTTATGAGCCTCAACTAGACCTCTTGATATCTAGTCATAGGACTTATGACGAGCCTATGATACTAACAATTAGATTGATTGGGGTGCACGAGGACTTATGACGAGCCTCAACTAGACCTCTTGACATCTAGCTATAGGACTTATGACGAGCCTATAATGCAATTGAAAGTACGAGGACTTATGACGAGCCTCAACTAGACCTCTTGATATCTAGTCATAGGACTTATGACGAGCCTATGATACTAACAGTTAGATTGATTGGGGTGCATGAGGACTTATGACGAGCCTCAACTAGACCTCTTGACATCTACCTATAGGACTTATGACGAGCCTATAATGCAATTGAAAGTACGAGGACTTATGACGAGCCTCAACTAGACCTCTTGATATCTAGCCATAGGACTTACGACGAGCCTATGATACTTTGTGGAGTTGTATGAAACTCGCTGCTTTTAGTGGTTGATTTGAGGATGACTTTGATTGTGGATTGATTTAGGATTGGATGCTTTTCGATTGCTTCCGTGAGGGATGTGATAGTCGAATGTTTTCTATTGATGTGGCCCTTGACTTTGTCAGTGTGAGACTTGTGTTTCGGTTTTGCTTTTACAGTCTCGCCCGATGTGCACTTTAGTCTCGGGATTTGGTAGGACTCTTGGCTCTAGAGTTCGAGATGGCTCTGGTATGGCTCCTGAGTTTTTTGTATTGGTTTTGGTGATTTTATGATTGGTCTTTGAATGGATGGTTTTTGTGAATGAGTGGATTTGGGAACTTGATGGTTTCAATATGATTGGATGGTATACTACCTGACTAAGGACGTAGTCGGGAGTGGTTAACTCCAAAACTATAATGCCAAGAGGTTACAATACCTGGCCGACATAGCTCAGACAGCTACGAGGACATGCAAGAGATATAATCCGACACAACTACAGAAGTAGTGCCTAAACAAGCTAAGTCGCGGTAACCACGGTAAATGCGTGGAACCGGGCAACAAGGGATGCCACAAAAAAAAGTATAGGGATCTCCAAGGATTGGAGAAGCACCCTGATCAATGGAAGCCATGTCAAACTCACTGAGAAGTTGCTCAGAAAATTGATTGACCCAAGTAAAGGATCAGTGGATCAATGGAAGAGCCGACAAGGCTACTGAATATACAAGGAAAAAATACCGTGATCGGTATAGGTTAACCTAAAAACCACCAGTACCACGCACTTGCCACGGCAAGTGCAGGAATAACAGGATTAATTAGGAAGACTTTTAGCAACAACAAGTACTTAGTAAAGTACCGTGATCTCCATGAAGCAACTACAGGATCACACATCCTAAAGACTTGAAGAATGAAACCTTGGAAGGGCCTAACGGTCCAACCATTGTAGTAAGAAATACACCAGTCAGCAAGGAGCTAGACTTGGTCAAAATCAACCGGCATTGAAATGCCATGCAGATCTTTCTTCCAAACCCAAATTTTCTTTTAAAACTCAACAAAATCTCTTTTAAACCCTAGATCTTAAGACCAAACCAGAAGATTCACCATAAGATATCTTAGGAAGATATAAGAGGAGTTGACAACTAAATACTTCACCTAGGCGTGTGATGAACACTACGAGTGTACCAAAATGAGATGTGGGACGACCGCACTCCGATAAGAGCTTGCGGGCCTGACAGACCTACTTGAAGGATAGTCGGGCAAGTAGCAATGTATCAGTAAGGTACCCCACATATGTATACAAGTGGTGTACAGAACACGAGAAGTAGTTGACTCCGTTCTACAGACCGTAGGTAAGTTCAATCCAGAACAGTTGGACGCCATAGATGATCAAGGAGGAAGAACACAGTTGAACTAACGAGTATAAAGTGACCCAGACAATTCATCTGAGGATCATGAACAAGAATTATATGATGTAAGGAGCACATATTATTTAATATAGACATTGGATATGTCTCAAAATTTCAAAGCGAATGCCTGGAAGCTGGAATGAATACCCAGCCTCAAACAGTAAGGCAGATGCCTACACGGACACGTAATGTTCAATGAACGGGACAGGATTCCCAAAACAATCACCATGACTACTGGGAATATTAATCTTCACCAAGAGGATGTTTGAACCGGTCTAGAACACAAGGAGAAAGTATCAACAATCTACCTAAGAATGGGAGACGCTATGACCCTAAACGGGGATAGTTCAAATACAATACCGCAAGGCGGTGTAATTAATACAACATATCATAAACACTAGCCAGATGTAATGGCGTAGCCTAACAACACCCAGGAGCAATCCTTGAAGGGTGTATAAGCCAACAGTGGTTGAACAGAATATTGTGATAAGAACACAAGTGTTAAAGTGAATACATTCGGCTAGAACACCGAAGGGATTCCACCTAACGAGAAATACCCTAAATCACTAAGAGGCACTGATTAATACCAGATTGTCTAAGAGGCCTCCCATGAACGGAAGTGTAATGCAATGAGCTTATCATGGAGCCCAGCAATACCTCCCACCACATGATGGGATACGGAGAAGTAGGAATATGTACAAACAGCCTGCTAGGAGCATAGCTTGAAGCAATATGGCTCAAAAGCCATAAACCAACTACGTCATGTAGATTTAAATGGTTGTAAACCCACATTAAATGATAGGAAGAACTGCCGAGAATGGCAAGTGGAGAAATGTTATTTCCTACAATGAACAGAATGACAATCGAATCGCTCAATTTGAACCCAATATAATAAGTGGCTTGGAGTATTGACTACCTCAATGCCACTGTCACCAGAGCATCAGCCCAGTATACAGTTGACAAGGCTTTTAATTGCCCTTCAGGCCTCTGTAGCGATGGTAGCACAAAGGCATAGGAATCGTGACGATGACTACACTGGTCTAGTCCACACTTGGACACTACAAGAAATCTAAGGAAGGTACCTCCCATTAACTGAAGACCACCAAGGCGGTGATGATATGAACCCTTAGGAAAGGCTTCCACCTACTATATCAACAAAGCTTACACATGTAATTATTGCCAAGAGACAATTGAATAAGGAAATGAGATTTCCAAACCACTATGACTAGAAAGACTCTTTGAGAGAAACTATGAAAACCGAAGAAGAGTCAGTTTAGAAGAAAACACAGAATGTGTATAATGTGGACTGTAGAAGCACATCGCTTAAAGAGCATAGAGACTTGAAGGAGTAAGTACATTCCATAGGCAACCAAGCATATGGTGAACCATTGTATGAATGGCGGAAGTACATAAGCAGAGACTAACATAGTAAACCTTGTCATGAGACTTATGAGTGGAAACAAACCTCTCAACAAGAACTTTCACTTATCAGTGATAGAATACTCTTCAATTGGAGAACGGGACCAGAAAACCCTTGAAGTTTCCTTGGGATGTCCTAACGATGCGCATAGAGAAATAAGAATGCACCACCAAACCTTATATCCAATGCCAGGATTTAGAAGGAAGTGAGCATTAAGAACAATTAATAAGAATGGACATTTTGACACATTAAATGACCAATGCTCAAAAGAACTTAGGACCCGATAAATTACTTCATCCTTGGTCAACCAAATTACTTGGTAAACGATATCATAAGTGATGAAAGAATGTGAGGTAGAGCAACCTACACATGAAACCTGGAGTAGGACATCTCCACATTAAAAAGATAATGATCTTACGGTTGATACGGTGACAACCATACACACAAACCTGGAGAACTCCCAGTGTGTTCACACTATGAAGGGATTGAGTATAAAACACAACATTAGAGTGTACAGTTGACTAATGGTGCCAACAGCAATAGCCAGTGAGTAAAGGCAAGCTACCACAGTAGCAGAGGCCGTGAAAACAATAATGAGTAAGAATATGGTACGCAACAAGCGACCATTATGAGAATATAGTTAGAGAATTACATGAGAAACAAACCATGAGCTGGAATCAACGAAGTCAAGAAGCAAGAATTGGTAGACAGACTAGGTGTTAAGGCCACAGTCTGAGCCATACAACAAGGATCTCACAAAGAACGCGTTGTTCAACCCTGATGCAAAAACACAAGGAACTGAAAGCGTATACCTAGTGGATCAACTCGAAAAGAGGAGTAATACCTTGGGATAAGAATACCAAACTGCGAGAACGACCAACCGTATTAAATAAGGAAGACTTGCAAATGCAACAAGGAAATTTGGCGTAAACCAGTTAAGCGAAACCCAATAATAAACTATGCGGCCTTCCGGCCAAAGATGCACAAGGAACGTTGGAGATGCTGACAATCACTACCGTGAATTCCAATGGGACAAAAGCAGAAACGAAAACAACCAGCACTATGAGGATCGATGCTTATAAATGCAAGATCGTACAGTAAAAGAAAACTGGTATAACACTACACGAGTGAATAACCATAAACCAATGATCAGAGGAAGCACCACACAGTAGGTAGTAGCTAGACCTCAACTGACAACAAGTCGGAGGAATAAGTAATCACAGAAGTATACAGTAATATGTATGATAGATTTCCAAAAACTGGATAGAAAATCTATAACACAAGGAGTTCGCGTACGGTAAGAGATACCACGCGCCGGTTGAGAAACCGCATATTCCAAGATAAGAGGGATAAGAAGTAGATGTGTAACGAATTTGGAATGATAAAGGGCGAATTAAGCTCTAAGGTTATCAGGGTCGCGCAGCAGAAGCTAGTGGGCCCTAGCTCAGAGGTTTGAATATACCCAGTAAGTATGAGAGAATGACTAATTATCAATGCCTTGAAGCTTGATAGGCTAGAACAGAACCGGTTATGAGTTAAATAAACTCCAATGAGAATTCTTGGTGTAGAGACTAAACCGATAGTATGGTTAAGACCCTTTGACCATAATACATTGAATAATAGACCATAGGGAAGATAAAACGCTTCAGGATGCCTGAATTGAGTGAACCAATGTTCAATGATAACATATGGTAGATTACGTGGGCGTAATCCCTTTTAAGGGGGGTAGAGCGAAAACCACTTAGTGTAAGTCTCATGTATTAAACACATAAACTATAATGTGCATAGCACAAATGAGAATTGTTTGATGATTGGTATGTATGTTACATAAACATATGCACCATTCATAGCCTAGTTATGGGTATTGCGCATAAGTAATGTGAATATTATGTATATAAAAATATACCTATCTTGTTAACTCATGTGTGAGTATACAAGGAGAAAGGAGTAGAGAAACTCCTGGGGAAAGAGAATCCCTATAGTATGTGTGTCTAGCTGAGATTAGACATGGCATTATGATGCATGAGTCGGTATGAAACTGACGTAGAACCTAGAGGGAATTGAGTTCCCTAGGTAACTGTTTGAGGCGAACTGAGAATGTTTAGTGGATTGAATTCCACAAGTATTGTATCCCTTAGTTAGATTATTTGAGATGATGGAGAGTAATGGATGAAAGTAGCAATAGTTGATGAAATGAGCCCTATAGGCATTGAATCCCGAAGTAAAGTATTTGGAAGTAAATTGAGGATGATTGATGGACCGAATTCCATCCTTTGGAGATGTATGAATTTGTAATTATGACTAGGAAGCGTAAAAAGATAGAAAATGGAAATAATTGAATTATTTGATTGTGTGAAATTAATGTGGGAAGTCAAACTTGATCCTGATCAGATCAAGGGAAACCGAACACAAATTGGGGTGGAAAGATAGTTCAACACTAATGCTGATCACATCAGGGTCGAATGATTCTTGAAGCTCCCCTCAAGTGGTCACAAGTAATCACACATAGAATAGATGTAACGAGTATAAATTGGATTTGGGAGTTGATTGTGTTTAAAAAGAATTCCTAACCAATATTTGCAAGAAGTTTTACTTCAACCTTATGAATGTATACATTGTGGGATGGTAAAACCAGAGAGTCGGTTGTAATGCGAATTGTGTTGTGCTTACATGATGCCATGCGTGCATCGTATTGTATGTATTGTATGTGAACACCGTGTGTGACGGACCTGAGGATGTATGAACGTAGTAAAAGGATTTGAGAATCCGTAAGGATGTCTGAATGCATGATCTTGGCATTAGAAATGTCCGAATGGTTAGAGATAAGGAATCACCAACTTTGACCAACTGTGAGGCACAGTGTAGCACTAATTGTGTTCTGAGTTGTACAATGAATAATGTGATTGTGTTGTACGGTACATGACACAAACGGTATTGTGAAATGGTATTGGGGTAGTGTATATTGTATTGTGTATGGAAATTGTGTATTACGTATGGCAGTCGTGTATTGTGCTTGAATTTTGTAGCGCTTGTAATGTAAAGGAAGTGAACACCTTGTAAGGTGGTAGTAAGGTACATTGTGGCAATTGGCTCGCCAAATGAGTAGAAATAGTAAATCGTAAACCTTGAGCAACTTTGAGGGCAAAGTTTCTTAAGAGGGGTAGATTGAAATACCCTGAAATTAGAAATAGTGATTAATTAGGCTAATGAAGGTTTTAGAAGCTTAATTATGCCTAAATAAACACGAGGGAACAATTCCCGAAGAAAACGGATCCTTAAAACGGATAAAAGCACAAATGAACCTTAAAGCCAGTTTTCGAGGAAACCGGGGAAACGCTACTTTAAGCGGGTCAAATAGACTCGTAATGTTTTTAGCCAACCAAATAGTCATTAATAAACATTAATGAAGGTTTAGAACCAATATAATTAATTAAACGAGAAAATTTCAGAAAACGGGTTCCGGTTAGTAAAAACTGTAAAAACCGGTAAGTTGTGGGGTGAGAGTATAAATAAACAAAACTAATGTATCCACTTTTGAAAATAAAAAGTAAAAATCTGTGTGAATGGGTGTAGGTGGACGGTTTTCCCCCTCTCTCTCATTCTCTTCACTCACCTAATATGCTAAAGGACAAAACAATAAAGAAAAAACAAAAAGTAAACTCTCTCTCCTCACAACCCACTCCTCTCTCACACTTTTCCCCCTCTCTATGATTTCCTTCTTCTTCCTCAAGCTTTCCATGGCGATTTGAGAGGACACCACCAGCACTCTCCTTCTCTCCAATTTTTGAAGGCTCAAAACTCCTCCAAATGCAATAAAAATTACACCGTTGGAATCCCCTCGCCAAGGAGAACATCTTCCTCCTTTCAAAAATCCAAAAGCTCCACTTTTGTTTTCATGGCTGGAGGCCATTTGTGGATTTGAGTCTTCCATTAGAAGCTCCTTCTTCACCTAGTTGCTTTGAGCTAAAAAGAAGTTTAAAAAAACACCATTTCTAGCCCTTATTTGCTTTGTAAGAATTTCTAAAATTTGAACTCCATGTTCCTTGTTCTCCAGCCGGTTTGGCTTCACCATTGGGCTATAAATCTTGCTCTCATGCTAACCAAGAACTTCATTCATTGGTTGGAAGGTAATGCCCTTTTCCTAAACCCTAAAAACATGTTCTAAGCTCTAGGTTGATTAAGGGTTAGTATTGAAATGGTATTGCTGTTTTGGAAGGGTTGTAGCATTGCCTAGTTTTAGAACAAGAAACCGAGAACAAGAAGGAAAGAAAGGAGAAGAAAGGAAAGGAAGTAAGAAAGAAAAACTAGCAAGACAAGGTAAATGCTCTTACCTTGAGCTAGTTTTAGGTATTGTATTGTAACAGATTTTAAGTACTTAAAATGAGTAATGTATATTGTGTGAGTAAAAACTATGTTGTATTATAATGAGGAAGAGAATGTAACGGTTTTGAAGCCTTTGAATGTTGAATAAGAACTTGGGAGAACCTTGGGAATGAATGTGTATGTGCAGGAAAAATTATTGTGTTGTAGTATGTGGAATAAGGTAGTGTTGGTAAATGAATGTGTGAGCTGAAAAATGTGTGGGCAAAGTGAGAATTATAGGGGAAGCTCTGTCAAATTTTACCTAGGAATGAGAAGACTTAAGTGTTTAAGGAGAGGGAATAACCCTAGACAATAGCTAGGTGTGTTTTAGTACTTGTTATGAGTAACTAATCACCTTGAAAACAGATTTGGAAAGGAGCTAAGTAATGGGAAGAACTAGAGTGGAAAATAATGCCTTGTGGAGGCTAGTAATGGCATTAGTAGAGGGAGTATTGGTAGAAGATGGAGTAAAAATTTGTCGCAATGGAGAAACAAAAACTGATGTGAGTGCTAGAATGAAGATGAGGGAGTTGTGTAAGATAACATAAAAATGGGAAATGAGTTATTGAAGACTTAATGGATGAACTAAGGCAATTTAGAGGGCCTAAGTAGTGTTAAAACATGTGGGATTACATGTAGGAAGATTAGGGAAGCAATGAGTAAAGAAAGACAAGGAAACTTAATTTAAAATGGAAGTACTGGGCTGGACCGACCTTAGGACCGAACTTAGCAAGGTCGGTCGGGCCTTAATTTGCAAAGACGGAAGTCTACTGACTTCGACCGACCTTGGGACCGAACTTGACAAGGTCGGTCGAGTCGTAATTTGTGAAACCAGAAGTCACTAACTTCGACTGACCTTGGGACCGGACTTGGCAAGGTCGGTCGAGTCATAAAATTCGAACCCAGTAACACACTGACTTGGACCGACCTTGGGACCGAACTTGCAAGGTTGTATATGATATTAATTATCTCTTGATAATTCTTGGTACAGGTAAATGGTGTGTGATCTATTCTTATTTGTTATATTGTTAACATTTGTTGAAAACAAAGGTTTTAAAGAGAAAATAAGTTTTTACGGGGTGTGGTAGTGTTACTCAGTTTTTACTGATTTTATTTGTTTGTGTTTTCCTGTGTATATGAACTCTGTGTGTTCAGGGTAACTGGGATGGTCACCTTCTCTGCACTGAGGACGAGTCCACCGATACCTTCTATATTTTCATGTTTGTCACCTATCGTAGAAGTATACAGCCTGGGGTCACCGAGATAGTGCTTGAGGAGTGGAACAAGAAGATACAGGGTTTTAGGCACCCGGAGAATGGCAGTAGTCAGTCCATCACCTATGAAGTTTCCACTGTTTATGAGTACATGGAAGTAGTCCTATGCTAAGATGCAAGTGATGTAATAGTCTTTGATACCCCTTGCTTTTGGTGTAAAATAGGAGTAGGAGCTAACATAGTAGTTGGCTGGAAGGGGTCTTTTGGTACTAAGGTGTAAAGTGACGGGTTGGTTGTGTCACTCTTTTGGTAGTAGAACAGCGTTGTAAGAAAGCTAACGTAGGGGTGGTGGTGGTAAGTAGCCTTACACTTACTAGTCTTTAGTAAGTGTGGTGGTAACCCCCGGGGCTAGTATTAGGGGACCTTATGTAAAAAAAGACTAACACATGTATAATACAAGCTAAAGGTGTTATTTCAGTTATAACATATCTCTAAAGAATTTTTTTAAAAAATGGTTAAGTATACGGTGGTGGTAAACCGGGGCGTTACAGAGTGGTATCAGAGCTAAAGGTTAGTTGGAGCGGAAAATTCGAGTTTGTCTAGGAAGCAAGGTGACCCATGCTTAGGTTTAGGAGTCTAGGCAAAACCATGTGGTTCTGAAAATGTGACTTGCTGTGATATTGTGTTGTGTGCTTGATTATAGTTAACTATTTATATTGTAACTAACATATCTGTGTGTAGAATAATGGAGAGGGGAGAGGACAGAGTAGTGGAGAGGGGAGATGACCGATGGATGAACTGAGGGAGTTGACACTGAGCATGGGAAGAATCCTGGAGCAGCATGAGGCTAGAGCTGAGGTACCCAAGGATTTCTCCCGAAGGATAACAACTATGAAACCAAGTACTTATTTGGGAGAAGAGGATCCAGTGATTCTGGAGGAGTGGATCAGAGAGTTTGACAAAATATTTGATATCATTGATTGCCCTAAAGAAAAGAAGGTAAGTGGGGCTGTATTTTACTTTAAAGGAGAAGCTGATCTGTGGTGGACTGCGGAGAAGGACAGACTCAAAGGAAATCTAGGTTTTGGATGGAATATGTTGAAGGATGCAATAAGGAAAAGATTCTATCCGGAGCATGTAAGGTTGCAAAAATATCAGGAATTTACTGGATTGAGGCAGCGGATGGATGATGTTAAAACTTATCATGCTAAGTTCGTGGAGCTTGCTAGATTTGCTCCGCATGTGGTACCTGATGAGACTGCTAAGGTTCAACGTTTCTTGGAAGGGTTAAATTGGGATTTACAAGAAGCTCTGAGTGTAATACCTATAAGTACTTGACAAGAGGCATACGATAAAGTTGCTAATCTTTATAGGGTACAACAGAGGAGGAAGGAGGTACAAACGGGGCGGAAAAGGAGAATGGAGACTCGTAAGGCCAAGAGCTTTGATAAGAGGGCTAAAATAGAAGTTAGACCAAGTGGAGGAGCCAGACCCAATTACCCGGGACGACGATTCAATGATAAAGGAACTAGATACTTTTATTGCAAGATTTGTGGAAGGAATCATCCAGGTGAAGATTGCGAAGGAAGGTTGGTAAAGTGTTTTAACTGTGGGAAGCTGGGCCATATGGCCTATGAGTGTAGGGTAAGAAGGATGGAAGGAGGTACTGATCAGGTAGCAAGACCTGCTACAACTGGAAATTTCAGCAACCAGAACAATCGTGGCAACCAAGGCGGAGTACAGCGGAATAATCAAAATGGACAGAGGAATAATTATAATGGTCCAAGAGGTAATATGGGTGGACAAGGGAATAATCAGGGGAAGCAAATACAATATGGAAGTGGAAGTACACAGGGAGGAGGCTTTTTGTAACACCCCATCCAAAGCCATTCGTGGTTATCGCAAAACTGTACACTTAATCGAATACGTCGCAGCGGAAATAATAAACACCTGGACCTTGCCACGGTCTGATCGTTAGAATATACCGGCCTTAACAACAATACTTATCCAAAATACTTAACCAACCCAAAACATCACCATCCACAATACCACAACCGACCGAGTACAAGTAGCTAAGCCATAAACACAACCTTACATCAGTTTTAAATATAAACAGTCGGGTGCACAGGCGCAACCCGAACTCAAAATAAACATCCCACCCTAAGTCAAACCGCTCCTACTCTCGTAGTGCGTCCTCATGGGTCTCTTACCTGCAAGTGTAAAAATAGCCCCCGAGGGGGTCATCACGAATGTTGGTACACCCTCTCATGGCCCCCAAGCTAACGGGGCTACGACGACTAATTGTCGATAGCATGGAAATTGATTACATACACAAGCATAATATGAAGTGCAACAACAATAACCACAGATGAACATATATAGTTCACAAACAATGAACGACTCAAGCGTTCCCTTATCAAGTGGGTTAGTAATCCCCTCCTTAGTCCTCATTTTCTTAATCTCGATTCCTTACCTTACCTTAATCTTAATCTTAATCTTAATCTCAGTATACAAACCTCTCCTGGAAGGGATTGGTTGTACCTTAATTCGAACCTGGGATTTAGGTGATCCCACCGCACCATCTTAATGCCACCTACTCTGGACGGGAGTCCAGCGTAGCTGAGCCGGCAACCGGCCCTAGGCTACAAGTCCGAAGACAAGTCCTTAAGCGGAGGGCGGATCTGATTCAGATACCGTCCCCCTTTTTCCTTAGCATGCATGACCGGAGATCGGTCCCGGGTTTCCTCACTCAAGTTCCAGTTAGTAGACATCTTAATCACCATGTGCTAGCTAAGCCTTAACGGGCATTAACCAATAACCATCAAACTTAACTCTTATTCTTAACTCAGTAAGTACTAAACTTGGTTAGTAACAATCTCAAGTCTCGCGGGTTAGTGTAAATATAACACATACACAACGAGAACAATATGACCGGTTGCATGCTTTATCTTGTTTTAGTCATAGCAATTAAACAGATAGCACACAAGCCGAGGGACACCTCGTTAGCAAGCAGGTCACAAGAAGGATTGTACCGTTCACCGTCGATCGTTGTTTGTTTAACCTTCTTCGGGGTCCCAATTCACAAACCTAAAACATTCATTCATTTTTAGGTCATTAGTTATTTGCACCTTACTTAACTCACTTAGTCCCTAAGGATCCCCATTCAATAACCTCTCAAGTCTTTGCCACTTAGCTTACAAACTTAACTTTAAACATTAAAACTTATACTTAATCTTAACTTAATTCCTTAAGTTCTTAGGGTCCTAATCATTACCACCCTACCAAAGGTATACCTTATTACCTATTACCATTCTTAGAATTCAAAATTTCTCTTTTTTATTTTTAGGCTCGACCGAACTTCCGACCGACCTTACCTAAGGTCGGTCCATTCCAGAACACTTTACCGTTTGAAAATTCTACCCCGACCGACCTTGCAAGTCCGGTCCCAAGGTCGGTCCATTCCCGAGAGTTTCCCCCGTGGGAAATTTAAGCTCGACCGAACTTGCCAAGTCCGGTCCCATGTTCGATCGATTCCAGAGACTTATTTCCTTCACAAAATACATGCCCGACCAAACTTGCAAGTCGGTCCCCAAGTTCGGTCGGTTCCAGAGACTTTCTCCGGTAGTGTAATTTGAGCTCGACCAACCTTGCAAGTCCGGTCCTAAGGTCGGTCGGCTCCAGAACCTTGTTTCTAAATTCTCTTTTCAACTCCAAACTTCTCCTCATAAATCCTAATATGTTATAACCTCATTTGGGCACCTCAAATACACCTTAAGCCCTCCTCTAAACACATTAAATCATTCACCAAGATTCACCTTAATCATTATACATTTTCCTTGTAATAATGCTAACACTTGTAATGTTTTCCTCTAGGTTTCTAGGTGGTGGTTCATACCTAATGTAACCACTATGCCAAATGTTTTCCTCACCACTATAACATCATCTCCCAAGCATCTTTCACCATCTAAACTCTTTTATGCATGTACTTAAAGTTCCTTCACAAGCTTAAACTTCCTTCCTTCAACACATTATTTCCTTCCTAATTGTTCACCAATATTTGCCTTAGTCCTAAATACTCAAATACATTCTCTTGATTCCTAAATCCTTCATGGTGATACCTAAGTCATTATAAGTCATTAGAACACCTTAATCTCACCCTTTTTCATCAAGACAACCTCTAGAACATCCTAGTACTTCCTTAGTCATTGAATTCCCTTAGAATATCTTAAACACCTAAGTTCTCCTTTAAATTTTGCCATGGGTTCTCTAGTACATAGTACATCCTAACACTTGGTTTTTCTCCATCAAACAACCAACATCACCCAAATTCTCATCACAACACCTTAACACACAATTTACACCAAAACCACACCACATCATCATATAGTGCTTAAACTTAAAATGCTTGGCACTTAGGCCCTTAAATGACAATAATCTTAACCACTGAATTTCCACATATATTTGCCTTCAACCTGCGAATACACACAACAAGGCTCCCATTGAAATAAAATGCTTCTTGTAATTCACCTTGATGTTCTTAAACTATCTCTTTTTCTCATTTGCTCCTTAGTCACAAGTTCACAAGTATAGTCATTATTTCTCCTAGGTTTTATATAACCCTTTTCTAATGTAAACTCTACACTAAACTCATCACATATCTAAATCCCATTCCCTTAAACAATAAAACACCTTAAGGTAAGTAATTTACCTTGTTCTTTTACAAGCTTTAAAAGCTTTCTTCCTTAGGTTTTTCTTTGTTCAATCTCGGTCACCAATGTATATCTCCTTGCCAATGTTCTAACCAATATCCAATGACTCCAATGAGTACTAGATAATACATTAACCCTAAGGAACAAACCCTAGGTTAAAAATATGCTTTAAGGTATTAAGGTGATTGTTTTACCTTGGTTTCTCAAGACAAGCTTGGATATGAAGCAAGAAGGACCTCCTCAATCCTTTGAAGAGTAGAAAACAAGCTAGAACAAGGCATAAACATGGAGTCCCATGAGTGTAAATTTTCGGACAAGGAAGAAGATGATGGAAACCTAGATTTTCTTACACTTTCTTTACCTAAAGAGAATGGAGAAGCCAATGGAGTCTCCAAACTTGAATTTCCTCCTCTAATGGTGGTTTGACTTGGCACCAAAATGAAGCTCTTGAAGTTTTGAAAAGATAGAAAGGAAGAGCTTGAGCTAACTAAGGAGAATATGTAATTTGTTTTGGTTTTGGAGCTAAAATGAGTGAGTTGTGTGCAAGGCTAGATGGAGCTAGCATGGAGTAGCTCTTCACGTTAATGGAGAAGGGAGAGAGAGCAAGAAATCATGGGAAACAAAGGAGAATGAAGAGGTGAGGAGAGAGAATCACTAAAGTGTGATATTTATGTAAAAGGTGAATAGTACTTTTGCTTTACAAAACTTTATTTGCTTAATGAGTCATGAAGGTGGTGACTCACCTTACAAGAAACCGGCCCCCATTAGTAACAAGGGGTACTTAAGTCATTGTTGACCAAATATCTCACTTATATTGACTTATGTTATAAACTAGCTTAAATAATTTACTATTCACAAAACAAGGCACATTGTTGTGAAATTTTTGATTTCCCATTGATATAGACTTCCAAATGTGATACTATATAGTACACATGTTAATTAAAGAGTAATGATGGACATTTAGCCATTCAAAACTCATTTACAAGACAATTTTTCAAAAACGTGCTTTAAGACTCCTTAAAGCACATTTTGTGTTTTAACTTGTTTTCAAGCTTGGTTTTCTTTGGTAATTGATTTAAAATGACCATTAGGATATTACTAAGGTCTTAGAACAATATTTGGGTACTCTCCCAAGTCTCTCCAAGCTTAGAGCACGTTTTTGCTTAAACTGCTCTTTTGGTGTTTCCTTATATTTTCTTTGATTAGAAATGTTTCTAAGGCATTATTTAGCCTCCTTATATCTTATTTTATCATTTAAACACCACCTCTAAGTTTGGGGTATTTCAATCTAGCCCCCTTAAAAGAACTTTGCCCTCAAAGTTCACATATGTGCTTAATCATTCATGGTACTCAATTCCCTTAATCTTGACACCACATCTTATATTCACATTCACACATCTCAAGACTCAAAGGTCAATCTCAAATACAATACATAAGTATTATACATAACTCAAACTTACACGAAGTGTAGCAACTTATACAAATTCACATCTTAAACAACCAAACAAACGACAAACATGATCGTTTCCTAACTCAAAAGCGAGGAAGCTCTACCCCCCTTAAAAAGGGGTACGCCCCGTACCCTATACAGATGATCTAGTCAGTAAACAATGAAGGGTACTTCGCCCTCATCTTATCCTCTAACTCCCATGGCCTCTTCGACATCCTGGTTAGACCAGAGAACCTTCACCAGTCGCACTGACTTGTGGCGAGTGTCCCTAGTCTTACTGTCCAAGATTCTCTGAGGAGTCTCCACGGATCTCATATTTGGTTCTAAAGTCAACCTCTTAGGTTCTAACACATGGGAGGGGTGGTGCATGTATTTCTTTAGCTGTGAAACATGAAAAACATCATGCACTTTACCCAGCTCAGCAGGTAAATTCAACCTGTAAGCAACCGGGCCCACCCGCTCCGTAATCTCATAAGGACCAACAAATTTCGGGCTTAATTTGCCCTTCTGCCCAAATCTGAATACACCCTTCATCGGTGAAACTCACAGAAATACCTGGTCGCCCACTGCGAACTCCAGGTCCCGTCGTCGAACATCAGCATACGACTTCTGCCTATCTTGAGCAGCTTTCATGTTCTCCCTGATTTGCTGAACTTCAGCCTTAACTTGTTCCAAGTACTCTGGTCCTATAATGACCGTCTCACTCGACTCATCCCAGCAGAGCGGTGTACGACATGGTCTACCGTACAACGCTTGAAAAGGTGCCATCTTGATCGAAGCGTGATAGCTGTTGTTGTATGAAAACTCGATCAGATGCAATCTGTCAATCCAACTGCCCTGGAAGTCTAAGGCACATGCTCTCAGCATGTCCTCGAGTGTCTGAATAGTACGCTCAGTCTGACCATCTGTCTGAGGATGGAACGCGGTACTCAACTTGAGTTCTGTACCCAACGCTTCTCTGGTAGCTCTCCAGTACCTCGAAAGGAATCTGGTATCTCTATCTGACACTATGGTCTTTGGTATCCCGTGATGTCTCATAATTTCTTTCTCAAATAACTCAGCTAATTTGGTCACCTTCCAAGTATCCTTCATCGGTATGAATCGGGCTACCTTGGTAAGGCGATCCACCACCACCCATATCATGTTGAGACCTCCCCTTGCAGGCGGGAGCCCAACTACGAAGTCCATGGAGATATCATGGAACTTCCACTCTGGAACTGGCATCGACTGTACCATTCCGCCCGGTCGTCGGTGCTCAAATTTCACCTTCTGGCATGTGAGACACCTCAAGACGAACTCGGTAACATCTGTCTTCATCCCCGACCACCAGAAGTATCTCTTCATGTCTTTATACATTTTAGAGGCTCCCGGATGGATGGAAACTGAAGAACAGTGTGATTCTCTAAGTATACGGTCTTTCAGATCCGTGTTGCCCCGTGGTATGCATAATCGGCCCTTAAGTCTGATCAGATCATCATCATGAAGTCTGAAGTCGTATTTCTGACTCTCAAAGGTACCATCTGTTAGCTTCTGTTTGACCTCCCTCATGTGCTCATCTGTCCTCTGAGCCTCTCGCACCTCATCAACCAAGCTGGAGAAAGAAACTAGCGAATGGAGTGAGTGTGCTCGACGGCTCAGGGCATCTGCTACAACATTGGCCTTCCCCTCTTTGTATTGGAGGTCAATGTCATAGTCTTTCAGAAACTCTAACCATCTCCTCTGTCGAAGATTTAACTCCTTCTGAGTAAATATGTATTTCAAACTCTTGTGATCGGTGTAGATCGTGACACTAACCCCATATAAGTAGTGGCGTCATATCTTCAAAGCGAAGACTACAGCTCCCAGCTCTAAATCATGTGTGGGGTAGTTCTCCTCATGTTTCTTCAACTAGCGTGAGGCATATGCCACCACCTTGCCATGTTGCATAAGCACGCAACCCAGCCCTCTGCCGGATGCATCACAATAAACCTCAAAGCCCTCTGTACCGTCTGGAATGGTCAGAACCGGTGCAGTGGTCAGTGAGTCCTTCAAGCGCTGAAATGATCTCTCACAGTCAACTGTCCACAAGAATGGTGCATCCTTCTTCATCAGACTGGTCATCGGTTTCGCGACCCTGCTGAAATCTCTAACAAACCTCCTGTAGTAACCTGCCAGACCGAGAAAGCTCCGGATATCGGTAACAGTCTTCGGCCTTGGCCAAGTACGTACGGCATCAATCTTTGCTGGATCCACTGCGATCCCAGCATCTGAGATGACATGACCTAGGAAAGAGACCTGGTCAAGCCAAAACTCACACTTGGAGAACTTAGCATATAGCTGGTTCTCCCTTAGTATTTCCAATACCCTCCTCAGATGTTCCTTATGTTCAAGTTTAGACTTCGAGTATATCAAGATGTCATCAATAAAAACCACAACCGACTTGTCCAGCTGCTCCCGGAACAAGCGGTTCATCAGATCCATAAATTTCGCCAGTGCGTTCGACAAACCGAACGGCATCACTGTAAACTCATAGTGGCCGTACCGTGTCCGGAATGCCGTCTTCTCAATGTCTCCCTCCTTAATGGCTATCTGATGATACCCCGATCTAAGATCAATCTTGGAGAACACAGATGCTCCCTTCAACTGATCGAACAGATCGTCAATGCGGGGTAGTGGGTACTTATTCTTCACTGTCACTGCATTCAGCTCTCTGTAGTCGATGCAGAGGCGGAGACTACCATCCTTCTTCTTCACGAAGAGGACTGGCGCTCCCCATGGTGACACACTTGGTCTAATGAATCCCTTATCCAACAAATCTTTCAATTGTTCTTTTAACTCAGTCATTTCTGCCGGAGCCATACGGTATGGTGCCTTGGCTATCGGTCCGGTACCAGGTAGCAGCTCGATGGTGAACTCTACCTCCCGAGTGGGTGGCATGCCGGGCAGTTCCCGTGGAAATAAGTCGGGGAACTCCGACACTACCGGTAAGTCGGGGTCGAACTCAGGGTCTCTCTCTATGTCCTGTACATAGCAGAGGTACACTTCTTCCTTTCTCCTCAATTCTTTATACATTGCCATGGCGGTGATGATCTTAGTCGAAGGCTCTCTGGGCCTCTGGCGGTATGATATTGTTACCCCAGACGGACTCCTGAGCAGCAATCTATGCTCGGCGCAGAGGATACGTCCCTTGTGCCGCTCCAACCAGTTCATCCCGAAGATAACATCAAATCCTAGCTTACTGAACTCAATGAAACTGACTGGAAAGTCTTCTCTCTTAATTCTGATAGTGGCTCCTCGGTAATAACGAGTGCAACGAACTGTAACACCCCAACCGTTAACTCATCATTACCTCTTAATCACGCAGCGGAACTCTAATTACAATGAGGTGAAACAACGCCGTTAGCCACCCATGCGGCTAACCAGGCTAAACTTACATACCGTAACGGTCTGATGGACTGGAACAACCGAGTACACTTTACAAATACAATACTCAAATTTTCTCTACTATACCGAGTCTACAATGAATGGATGCCGACAACATATTCGGTCTTACACTTCCTTCAATACATAAGTAATTAAATCTAACTACCCATGCAACCCACCGACCCCGTCCTACTCACGAACGGTAACATCTTCGGTGTACCTGTAAAAATAAAAACATCGCCCCTAGGGGCTCAGCTTAACGCTGCATATGAAATTCGCATACCCCGAGCGCTAACCGGGGTACGCCGACTACTTTTGTCGGATATACATGGAGTTCATTAGTCAAACAACATGCATCATAGCAATACAATATATATGTGTATTACTCAAGGAATCTACATCCAATCACGGAACACGATTCCTAACTAACATAACAAGGTTGTTAGTGGTAACTGGTTACTCTTAGGCCTTGAGGGTTATTCCTCACTATGCCTTGTTTACTTATTCAATACCTCACCCGCTCTCCGGGTTACTTATTCATACAACCCATTCTCTTGGGCTACTCGTACTATACTCACCCACACTCTCGGGTTACTTATTCTCTATCTCACCCATACTCTTGGGTTATTATACTCATTATCTCACCCACACTCTTGGGTTATTTATACTCAAGCTCTTGTAGATTCTCGAGACACTACAGGTCTCCTACGTCACGCTTGTTACTCTTAATACATACTTAGACCAAAACTCATGGCTCTCTAGCATAGTCTTACTTCCCCGGTTTCGACCCTACTCTGGGTCTAGCATGGTGGGAAGGTTCAACTAGCTCACGGAACTCTCCCTTAGTTCCTATCTCTTTTACTTAGGTCCGACTACTCTCGGACTACTTTCCCATACACTCCCTCTCGGAGATATAGTAATATGTATATTAGTCTAGAAGCATCACTCTCGATGTTTCTAATGACTTTGGGAACATTACTTAAGTTTGGTTAATCTTAGGTTTTAAGAGTTACCCATACATTTACTTTACTCATACATTCGGTTATTAGCATATATCAGGTAAAATCCTCAGATAGGAGGTCGACCATGTCTCAAGGGAGCTACTAATCCCTCAGGTCTTTTACCTTCATCACTAGTTCACATCTTCGAACTATCTTAATCCTCTTGAAGGAGGTTCACTTATCTTTCCACTCTCATTTGTTTCGTGGTTTTCAATGTGGTTTTCTAACCATTATCGGGTATTTACTCAACCCGTACTTCTCCTCACATTCTAGGGAGTTCATATGTTTGCGTTATCGTTATACTTTAACGGATAGTTTGTGTGTTTGCACGTTTTCGTTATCATAAGCGTCGACCCGATCTAGGGTCTCTAGCCAAACGTTACTCACTACGAGTCGGTCCATTCACTATGTTAGACCACACCGGCATACAAGTATGTTAGCTCATTCAACATACAACAAGGCATACATAATCAAACAAGGGATTATTTTCATGCTTTAATCTTGATTAAGCCGGCACACAAACACACAAATCAACGTAACTCGGTTAGCACGCGGAGTATGAGAAAATCATACCTTTCACCGGGGTTTTTACTTTTACCGTGTCATCTCACCATGCTTGGGTTACGCACGATTCTCTGATAATGTTTCAAACATTATTGTTAATAATAAACTCATACGGTATATGATAAAATGCTATTCCCGTATTTACCCCGTTATCCCGTTAACTCGGTTTTACTCTTGTCAATTTGAGTTCTCACTTCTCAATCACTTCTAACACTTTCTTACACTTCCTAGGGCCTTTACATGTCACCAAACAAGGCCTTAACATCTTATAACATCATTAACCTTCAAACCCCCATCATTTAAACCCTTTAAAACACTCTCTGTAGGTTTCTGGGGGTGGTCCGGGACTTGGTCCTTAACCTAAGTCCCGGACCAATTGCGAACTTAACTCTCGGGTGAAAATTACACATGGTCCGGGACCTTGTCCTGGAGTATAGTCCCGGACCAAAGCAGCACTTGCACTCTCGGCCTTAATTTAGGTGTGGTCCGGGACTTTGTCCAAGGACCAAGTCCCGGACCCTGCTAAAACCTGCTCCAAACTTGATTTTTCCACTCCAAATCAATCCTTAAACCACCCTTAATCTTTCCATAAACTTTCCACAAGTTTTCCACATGTTTAATCACCTTAAAACATGCTCTAAAACTCTTCAAATCATAGGCTCAAACCTTACTCAAACTCTTGCTCAAATTCACACATTTTTCATTCTCATTTTACACTAATGCACACTTGTGCATTTCTAACTTCTCCTCAACCCTTTGCATTATGCTCTCTTTCATTTTGACCATTCCACATCTTCCAGGATAATGCACAACTCATACCAAGGTTCATATCTCTCTCTTAAAACCTTAAATCTTCTTTGTTTTCTAGAAACTCCTCAAGCATTTAAACAATCTCTTTGCTACAGATTTTGCACCAATCTTCTATCTTATCACAAGAATCCCCAAAGTGGTTTACTAACTTCCAATCAATCTTCATACATACCTAGCCACTCCTAGGCTATTCACCACCCAAACCAACACTTAATCCACTTAGATTTCTACACAAATTTTGCCATAACTTGGCTACTTCTCTAGCATTGTCCAAAACTCTTCTCATCACATTATTCAACCTAAAACCAACCAAACCCATCATGGGTTCTACCAGCACATACATGTTCACCAATACTCATCAATTCTACAAATACAACACAATGCTTAATTCATAAAATGCATAACACATAACAAACACTTATTTCACAAATGTTTTCTCTCTTGTATTATTACTATACAAGCTCATTCCTACAACACCCAAGTGGGGTTCATACATTTATTGACCCAACCCAAATTCTAATACATATAGAATATACATTAGGGTTGGTTTCTTACCTTGAATTCTCTTAAGTTTCCTTAAATTACTCTCCTCTTCCTCTTCCTCTTCTCTTCCTTCTAAAACCGGTCAAAGACCATGGAATTACCCATCTCCATGTCAATGTTCAAAGCAAGAAATGAGTTTAAGTAAAAACACTTAACCTCATTAATTTAAAATGCTTAAAGCTCTAAAATGGGTGATTACCTTGAAACCCTAGGATGAGGTTTTGATCAAGAATCAAAGGGGAAACTCCCAACCACCATTGAAGACTTGGAGAATAGCTCAAACAAGGAAAAACCAAGGCATTACAACTTGCCAAAATCGGCCAACACAAGAGGGTGAATAAAAGATGCATTTTCTTTGGATATTTTTACCTTGGGTGAAAGAGGAAGCTTCAAGCTTCAAGATTATGTGCTTTTCTCCTCAAATGGGCAACACCCATGAAAATGAAACTCACCATTTTCGAGTTTTGAAAAGAGAGGATGATAGAGGGTGATGAGAGGATCACAAATATGTGGTTATTTTTGAGTTTGGAGCTTAAACAAAGCTTGAGCATGAAGAGAAAGAGGGACCTCCATTATTGTTGTTGTTGCAGCTCAAAATCGCTCAAGGAGGAAGGAGGAGGGGAGCTACGGATGAGAGGGGTGAGGAAGTCAAATGAGTAGAAAGAAAATGAGAAGGGAGGAGAGAGGAAAGTAACTTATTACTTTACACTTTTTACTATTATTTCTCTTTCCTTTTTCTTTCTTTCTTTCTTTATTTGTGTGTGAGTGTGTGAGGGACTTATAAAAACCGGCCCCCATTACTTTATTAGTCTGGAGCGTTTTTCGGTTTCTGACAGAAAACGCTCGTTATTTTACCCGGTTTGGCACTATTCACTAGCCGGGCCCGTTTTTCGGATTTTTCTTGTTTCTTTATTTTTAATGGCTATTAAGCTTCCATTAATACTCATCTATAGTTATTTAATCAACTATAATTTTTACGGGTCCATTTGACCACTTAAAGTCACGTTTTCGGGTTTTCTCGAAAAACGTGCTTTTATGCTTATTTAGCGTTTTAATCCATTATTTGGATCCGTTTTCTTCGGGAATCATTCCCGTATACTAATTAGGCCTAACTAAGCCTGAGGAATCCATCTCGGACCCTTACGAGATTATATATCTCTTATTTTCATTTAATGCGCATTTTAGCGTTTTTCGCGTTTAACGCATTTTCTCTTTTCTTTTGGTTTTATTCTTTTTACCAATACTCTCTAGGCACAATTAGGCCCTTAATAATCTTATTAGAGTAATTAAATCACCATTTTTAGATCCGGGGTATTAAAATCTACCCCCCTTAGGAACTTTGTCCTCAAAGTTGGTGAATCTAAATGGTTACTCTCATGGGCGTACTATGCCAAGGTTATAATACATGTACAACCTTACAGACTTCACAAGTCTGTCTCATTTCATACTACACATACCTCACACATATCACAGCATGTATAGCAATCAAAAATTTTTGTTCTCTCTCCATGGAATCGGTCCGAAGACAAGAAGGCACTACAGTCCTCGAATCCATGTTGAGTAATATACTACTGATCCCTCAGGTACCGGTCACGTTGAACACTTACTCTTTCTGGTTCACGGCCGTTTCATGACAAATGGGCACTTACTCTCTCTGGCCCACGGTCCCTTCGGTTCAGATCAAAACGTTACACATATACATATCCTCAGGCACTCTGGTTGACTCACTCAACACAGGAACATCTCAGGGTACTCTCCCCGTCCCGCTGCCTTTGGAAAAATCACACACTGTCACCGCCCCAACCGGTCACTTAGGACCGCCGCACGTACGGTGCAATGGTTTCAAAACTAATACTCGCCCACCGTTCTACCGGTCATCAAGACTTAAGGCCACAGCCATCGGCGGGTGATAGCGGTTTCAAAACCAACTTCGTTTCCACCTTCATACTCGAAGAAAATCCATTTTCAAATTCTGTTTGAAAATTCCTTTTTAAAACATCACACAACTCCAAATCCAATTATGATAGTTGCCTCTTCTCTTAGCGTGATTACTTGTGACCACTTATAGGGAGCTTAAAGTATCATCCAACCCTGATGTGATCAGCATCAGTGTTGAACTATCCTTCCACCCCAATTTGTGTTCGGTTTCCCTTGATCGCTAGCAGACCAAGTTCCACCTCCCACGTCAGTTTCAAACAAACAGATAGTCAAACATTTTCGTTTTCTATCTTTTACTCTTACTAGTCATATTCATAAAACAATCTGTTTCAATTTATCCCTAGTTCTTAGAACTTAGGTCATCCATTATTCTCTATTCCCTTGCTTACTTTACCTAGGCATTCCATACTTATGGCCTCATTAGTCAAATTATTACTCAATGTTAAAACATACAACATACAACTCCAAGGGATGGAACTCACTCCATCAATCATCCTCAAATCAAATCACCTGGGAAACTCACTTCCCACTAGGTTACACATCGGTTTCATACCGATTCTTACTCATTATATCACATGTCTAATCTCAATAGACAAATACTAAAGGGATTCTCATTCCCTAGGAGTCTCTCTACTCCTCTTTTCATAAATATTACATACTCGTTACTTGCATCACTCATGCACAACAATCATTATTACACAATGAATGGGTACATATGTTTATGTAACATAAGTTCCAATCATCAAAACAATTTCTTTTGTGCTATGCACATAGTAGTTTACGCACTAAACGTAAAACATACTCTAAGCGGTTTCTCGCCCTACCCCCCTTAAAAGGGGTTACGCCCGCGTAACAGACCATATGTTATACTGAACATTGGTTCACTAATTCTGGTATCATGAAGTGTTTTAACTTCAACGCGGTTAATTAACTCATAACCGGGTTCGGTTCTAGCCTCTAAGGCTTCAAAGCATTTAGGATTAGGCAACTACTCACAATTGCTAGGTATACTTAACCTTTGAGTTACGGTCCACAAGCTTCTATTGCGTGACCTGATAACTAGAGCTTAACTCGCCCTTTTGGTACTCTCAATGTATTATCCACTCCCTTTCTATCCCTTTTGACTTGGGAATAAAGGTTAGTCAATCGTCGCTAGGTATCTCTTACCGTATGCGAATTCGATGAGTTATAGATTTTCTCTCCAGCTCTCTGGAAATCTGTTTTGTATAACTATGGATACCTTCATGATTATTCACATATTTTTCCCGACTTATTGTCGGTTGAGGTCAAGCTACTACTCAGTATGTAGTGCTTCCTCGATTAATAGTTGCTTCTGAATTACATTTGTTTACTTGTTTCTGTACAAGAATTCCTCATACACACTACTCTGCCTTTTTCCACACATCGATCCTGGGCCCTGTGGGTTACTGCCCACGTTCTTTGTGCATCTTTAGCCAATGGCCGCACGGTTATCTCTCTAGATTCTCACTCAACAGGCTTCATTGACATTTCTCAATTCCTGGCTCTCCCACTCGATCATCACCGCACAAGTGCAATACCAAAACACTCAGTCATACAGAGTGCAGAAGCGTAAACCCTTGACAGTAAATCTCTCATGGGATAGGAATGATTATGTCTCCTTACCACATTTTCTCATCAGCTTCATATCCTTATCTGTTACTGCGTATCATGCTATACTCATTACAACATTCGCTTATAAGGCATCCGCTACTACTTTAGCTTCCGCTCATATAATCCTACCATTCAAACTATGGCTCAATTGCATATACAACTCTAACTCTCCACGTTTATGGCGTATCGTTTATTCTGCAATTCATATTGCACACATACAGTGTTTACTTCTCAACCGATTGCTCTCTCGGTTTCCTTCCATTGCTATCAAAGCCTTTCTACATGCTATTTGTGTTCATAAATTCCTTGGCAATATACACATGCTCAGGTTTCACTACACCGCTTTAGCAGTTTCATATTACATACTTAGATGGTAGCCTTTCTCTGGAGGATTCACGCAATTGCCGCTCCATAGGCTCCACAATAATAAGTGGTGTCCCCACTCTAAGGTGGTGGTTCACGCTCCACAATAACTTTTATGCCTTTATGCATATGTTTTACTACGTTTGGATCTACAAGTTGTAGTTGGTTCTATCGGCTTACAAGCCACCTTTCCTCGAGTGATGCTCCATGCGGGCTGTTTATACAAGTTTCTTCTTCTCCGTACACCATTCAATGGTTTGGAGGTATTACTGGGCTTTTCGATAAGGTTGTCTCAACACACTTCCATACATGGAAGGCCCTTTTAAATAACTTGATATTTGTTCATGCCCTCTGGCAATCTAGGGTATCCCGTGTTACGTGGGATCCCTTCGGGTTTTACCCGAGTGTTTGACTTAACACTTGTGTTCTCAACACGATGTTTCGTTCAACTACTGTTGACTCCGGCACCCTTCTCGGATTGCTCCTGGGTGTTACTGAGTAATGCCATTACATCTGGCTTGTACTTATGGTTATGTTCAGTTGCGACTTCGCCTTGCGGCTATGTATAACTCAAACTATCCCGTTTAGGGTTGTAATGTCTCCCGTTATTGGGTAGAGTATTAGTACTTTTCCTTTACCTACTTAATTAGGTCGTTATTCTCTTAGTGAGACATACTGTGGGAATTCTATCCCGTTTATCAAACATTGATATGATCAATTAAGGCATTCATCTTATTGCTTACACTGGTATCCATTCCAGTTATTAGGTATTTCCTCCTTGATTCCTGAGACATATCTCATGTCTGTGCTTAATACTCTGTGCTTCTCGCACTTATTAACGCTATATCCTTAGGTCCGTCACCTTACTGGATTCTAGACTCCTTTATCTTGGTAAGCTTCCTTATGTTCTTCGGTCATTCGAGGTGTCCAACTGTCTTTGTTTGAATTGGCTCTTTCGTCCGTAGTATGGAGTGGGCTACTTCCCGTGTTCCGTACTCTACTAGTATACATACATGGAGTATCTTATTGATACGTTACCACCTACCTGACTAACTCATAATTGGTCTGTCAGGTCCGCAGGCTCCTTCGGAGTGCGGTCGTTCCATGTCTCGTTTGTGTACACTTGTAGAGTCGGTCACGCCTAAGTGAAGTATTCTGTTGCCAACTCCTCTTGTAATATATGATAACTTACCGTGGTTCTCTGGTTTGGTTTTTAAAAATTTGGGGGTTTTTGGAAAATTCTCTGTTTGAAAGAAAAATTTGAGTTGAAAATAAAATCTCCACGGCATTTCAATGCCGGTTGCTTCTTACCAAGTCTGACTTCTTGCAGACTGGTATGTTCTTTATACAGTGGTCAGGCCTTTAGGCCTTTCCAAGGTTTCGTTTCAGAATTCTTAGGGTTTGTGGTGCTATATTGGCTTCTCTTGCCGTCTTGGTACTTGCTAAGTACTGGTCGCTTGTCAAAGCTCTTCTTATTAGTCCCGCTATTACTGCACTTGCCGTGGCAAGTGCGCGGTACTGGCGGTTTTTGGGTTAACTCATACCGGTCACGGTATTGTTCACATTATATTTGGTAGCCTCGTTGGCTCTTCCTTGATCCCCTAGTTGGATAACTGCTCCTTGGAGCTGCTTCTCATTCCTCTTGACATGACTGTCATTCATTTAGGTGCTCCTCCACTCTCGGAGTTCCTTAATTACTTTAATTCTATGCTTTACCTCGTTGCTCGTTCCCACGTCTTTACTGTGGTTACCGAGGTTTAACTTATTTAGGTACTACTTTTGTAGTCCTATTCGGGTATATCCCGTAGTTATGCTCGTAGCTGTCTAAGCTGTATCAGTTAAGTATTGCAACCTCTTTGGGTGTGGCAGGGTGGGTGCATCTACCTTTGACTAGATTCTCAGTCAATACTACTATACCATTGGTGGTATTAGTTAACTATGGCGGTCCGTAGACATGTGTCCCGGTTCGCTTTAGTTCTCATAAGTCCGTCTTGTCGCACGATTGGTGCATCCTTTCACAGCTGCTCGACCAGCTGGGTTCTCGCGACTGCTAAGCATGTCGCCCCAGGCTGCCACCAATTTCTGGTCTCCTTGGATTAGGATGTCTCGACCTTCCGTCATTGCATGCAGTTATTGTCATTTCAGCGGGATCCGTCTCCGGGATTTCCGGTTCTCGGGATCTACCGCATGACAGGTTCTGGGTTCAGAATGAAATATTTAACCACTGCCAGATCGGGTTTTCCCCGTCTCTCTACGTTCTTTCCCGAACTTTTAATACGGGGTTGTGGAGGGCGGGTTTGGTATTGTAGGTATCCAGATCATACTGGAAGTTCATAACTAGCGCACTCTCTCACGCATACCACTCAACCCTAGTCCTAAGTCTCTAATTCCTACTCGGTATTTCCTAAGCTTGGTATTTCCAGCCATCAGAGCGATACTTCGCTCTGATACCATTTTTGTAACACCCTAACCGTTAACTCTCATTACCTCTTAATCACGCAGCGGAACTCTAATTACAATGAGGTGAAACAACGCCGTTAGCCACCCATGCGGCTAACCAGGCTAAACTTACATACCGTAACGGTCTGATGGACTGGAACAACCGAGTACACTTTACAAATACAATACTCAAATCTTTTCTCTACTATACCGAGTCTACATGAATGGATGCCGACAACATATTCGGTCTTACACTTCCTTCAATACATAAGTAATTAAATCTAACTACCCATGCAACCCACCGACCCCGTCCTACTCACGAACGGTACAATCTTCGGTGTACCTGTAAAAATAAAAACATCGCCCCTAGGGGCTCAGCTTAACGCTGCATATGAAATTCGCATACCCCGAGCGCTAACCGGGGTACGCCGACTACTTTTGTCGGATATACATGGAGTTCATTAGTCAAACAACATGCATCATAGCAATACAATATATATGTGTATTACTCAAGGAATCTACATCCAAACGGAACACGATTCCTAACTAAACATAACAAGGTTGTTAGTGGTAACTGGTTACTCTTAGGCCTTGAGGGTTATTCCTCACTATGCCTTGTTTACTTATTCAATACCTCCCGCGCTCTCCGGGTTACTTATTCATATACATACCCATTCTCTGGGCTACTCGTACTATACTCACCCACACTCTCGGGTTACTTATTCTCACTATCTCACCCATACTCTGGGTTATTCATACTCATTATCTCACCCATACTCTTGGGTTATTTATACTCAAGCTCTTGTAGATTCTCGAGACGCTACAGGTCCCCTACGTCACGCTTGTTACTCTTAATACATACTTAGACCAAAACTCATGGCTCTCTAGCATAGTCTTACTTCCCCGGTTTCGACCCTACTCTGGGTCTAGCATGGTGGGAAGGTCAACTAGCTCACGGAACTCTCCCTTAGTTCCTATCTCTTTTACTTAGGCCCGACTACTCTCGGACTACTCACATTCCCATACACTCCTCTCTCGGAGATATAGTAATTATGTATATTAGTCTAGAAGCATCACTCTCGATGTTTCTGACTTTGGGAACATTACTTAAGTTTGGTTAATTAGGTTTTAAGAGTTACCCCTTTACTCTCCTTGGTTTTAGCATATTCGGTAATATCGGCGGTGGCAGGTCAAGGGCCATACATAAGAAAGGTCTAATCCCTCAGGTCTATACGTTCCCTCAGGTCTCTTTAATACTTCATCGCTACAATTCTTCGAACTATCTCTTCATCTTCCACTCTCACTTTGTTTCCACTCTCATTTGTTTCATGTGAGGTTTTCTACCCTACCATTATCGAGTATTTCTCAACCCGTATTTTCACTTCTCGGGAGTTCATTAGGTTTTGCGTTATCGTAATACTTTACGGATAGTTTGTGTGTTGTAGCACGTTTGCGTTATCATAGCACCGACCTGATCTAGGGGTCTCTAGCCCCAGTTCTCCCGACGAGTCTACTCCATCAACTATGTTAGACCGTTAGACCACACCGGCATACAAGTATGTTAGCTCATTCAACATACAACAAGGCATGCATAATCAAGGGATTATGCTTTAATCTTGATTAAGCCAGCAAACCCAAACACACATCAACGTAACTCGGTTAGCACGCGGAGTATGAGAAAATCATACCTTTCACCGGGGTTTTATCTTTTACCGTGTCATCTCACATGCGGGTTACGCACGATTCTCGAATAATCAAATGTTTCAATTGTTAATACTAAAACTCATACGGTATATGATAAAATGCTATTCCCGTATTTCCCGTTATCCCGTTAACTCCGGTTTTTTTCTCTGTCAATTTGAGTTCTCACTCTCCATCACTCTAACACTTTGTTACACTTCCTAGGCCTTTACATGTCACCAAACAAGGCACTTAACATCTTAACACACATCATTAACCTTCAACCCCATCATTTAAACCCTAAAAAACACTATCTATGTAGGTTTCTGGGGGTGGTCCGGGACTTGGTCCTTAACCTAAGTCCCGGACCAATTGCGAACTTAACTCTCGGGTGAAAATTACAGATGGTCCGGGACCTTGTCCTGGAGTATAGTCCCGGACCAAAGCAGCACTTGAACTCTCGGCCTTAATTAGGTGTGGTCCGGGACTTTGTCCAAGGACCAGTCCCGGACCCTGCTAAAACCTGCTCCAAATTGATTTTTCCACTCCAAATCAATCCTTAAACCACCCTTAATCTTTCCATAAACTTTCCACAAGTTTTCCACATGTTTAATCACCTTAAAACATGCTCTAAAACTCTTCAAATCATAGGCTCAAACCTTACTCAAACTCTTGCTCAAATTCACACATTTTTTCATTCTCATTTTACACTAATGCACACTTGTGCATTTCTAACTCTCCTCAACCCTTTGCATTATGCTCTCTTTCATTTTGACCATTCCACATCTTCCAGGATAATGCACAACTCATACCAAGGTTCATATCTCTCTCTTAAAACCTTAAATCTTCTTTGTTTTCTAGAAACTCCTAAAGCATTTAAACAATCTCTTTGCTACAGATTTGCACCAATCTTCTATCTTAACACAAGAATCCCCAAAGTGGTTTACTAACTTCCAATCAATCTTCATACATACCTAGCCACTCCTAGGCTATTCACCACCCAAACCAACACTTAATCACACTTAGATTTCTACACAAATTTTGCCATAACTTGGCTACTTCTCTAGCATTGTCCAAAACTCTTCTCATCACATTATTCAACCTAAAACCAACAAACCCATCATGGGTTCTACCAGCACATACATGTTCACCAATACTCATCAATTCTACAAATACAACACAATGCTTAATTCATTAAAATGCATAACACATAACAAACACTTATTTCACAAATGTTTTCTCTTGTATTATTATATACAGCTCATTCCTACAACACCCAAGTGGCCTCAACACATGGTGGTTTCATACATTTATTGACCCAACCCCAATTCTAATACATATAGAATATACATTAGGGTTGGTTCTTACCTTGAATTCTCTTAAGTTTCCTTAAATTACTCTTCTCCTCTTCTCCTCTCTCTTTTCCTTCTAAAACCGGTCCAAAGACCATGGAATTACCCATCTCCATGTCAATGTTCAAAGCAAGAAATGAGTTTAAGTAAAAACACTTAACCTCATTAATTTAAAATGCTTAAAGCTCTAAATGGGTGATTACCTTGAAACCCTAGGATGAGGTTTTTCAAGAATCAAAGAGGAAAACTCCCAACCACATTGAAGACTTGGAGAATAGCTCAAACAAGGAAAAACCAAGGCATTACAACTTGCCAAAATCGGCCAACACAAGAGGGTGAATAAAAGATGCATTTTCTTTGGATATTTTTACCTTGGGTGAAAGAGGAAGCTTCAAGCTTCAAGATTATATGCTTTTCTCCTCAAATGGGCAACACACCATGAAAATGAAACTCACCATTTTCAAGTTTTGAAAGAGAGGAGGATGATAGAGGGTGATGAGAGGATCACAAATATGTGGTTATTTTTGAGTTTGGAGCTTAAACAAAGCTTGAGCATGAAGAGAAAGAGGGACCTCCATTATTGTTGTTGTTGCAGCTCAAAATCGCTCAAGGAGGAAGGAGGAGGGGAGCTACGGATGAGAGGGGTGAGGAAGTCAAATGAGTAGAAAGAAAATGAGAAGGGAAGGAGAGAGGAAAGTAACTTATTACTTTACACTTTTTACTATTATTCTCTTTCCTTTTTCTTTCTTTCTTTCTTTATTTGTGTGTGAGTGTGTGAGGGACTTATAAAAACCGGCCCCATTACTTTATTAGTCTGGAGCGTTTTTCGGTTTCTGACAGAAAACGCTCGTTATTTACCCGGTTTGGCACTATTCACTAGCCGGCCCGTTTTTCAGATTTTTTTGTTTCTTTATTTTTAATGGCTATTAAGATTCCATTAATACTCATCTATAGTTATTTAATCAACTATAATTTTTACGGGTCCATTTGACCACTTAAGTCACGTTTTCGGGTTTTCTTGAAAAACGTGCTTTATGCTTATTTAGCGTTTTAATCCATTATTTGGATCCGTTTTCTTCGGGAATCATTCCCGTATACTAATTAGGCCTAACTAAGCCTGAGGAATCCATCTCGGACCCTTACGAGATTATATATCTCTTATTTCATTAAATGCGCATTTTAGTGTTTTCGCGTTTAACGCATTTTATCTTTTCTTTTGGTTTTATTCTTTTTACCAATACTCTCTAGGCACAATTAGGCCCTTAATAATCTTATTAGAGTAATTAAATCACCATTTTTAGATCCGGGGTATTAAACGAACCTTCTCCTTAGACGGGAGCGTAACGTGAAGTCGGGTAGCTCATCAGCGTCTAGCCTCAACCTGCTCGCGAATGATGCCGAGACAAAGGTATGCGAGGCCCCTGAGTCGAAGAGAACTGATGCCTCAATCCCATTAATCGGAAAGGTGCCGGTGAGGATAGTACCGCTGGCGTCGGCCTGTGCTCTGTAAGTATGCTTAGTGCACCTTCCGTACCGAGTCCATAACCTAATTGTGTTCACAAGCTTCATGAGTATTGATGGTATAACAAGAGTCGTAACAATTTATATGAACAAACACTGTTATTTTATTCATGACCATCCTGTTTACAACATGTGCTTCAATCTTACATCTCATTCCTCATCTCATTCTAACATTACATGGCTAATATTGTCTAAAGGTTAGGTTTAGTCTTCCTGGTCTCATCATGCGTCGCATTGATTACTGCTGACGGTGCTGTATTCAGCTTGATTCTCTTAATCCCATGGTATACATCCTTGATTCTCCTCCCATAATTACACATCACCTGACTTAAGTACAACTTATCTGCACGGTCCGCACGCTTCTACTACTCCGCCGTATAAAAACTCTGCATCATCCCCAATGGACCAAGACACTACGGGATATCCCTCTTTCGAGAGACTCCGCTGTCTCATCCTTATCCTGGTGTAGTCCCATTTCCTCCCATCCTTCTCGTAGAAGTTACAATGCAAATATCTGCCTGGATGTCTGGAATCGGTTCAGCTTCCAACTGCTGAGCGATTTCCACGACTTGTGTAATAACTAGATGGAACTCTTCGGGTATTCCCCGTGGTGAGACTCCATCTTGCACCCTCATGGTTTGGTAATTCTTGGCATAATAGGATTCCAATCCTTGCCCAAGCTCATCATCTTAATTTCATCCTTGCTCCCCCTGGGTTACTCCGGTGTGTAAAAACCTCCCGGTCCCATTCCTAGTTGATTGCATCTTCTGATGATGGCTATTTGTGCTTCGGTGTCAGGTATCCCTTAATAAATCATACCTGGGCGGATAACCTGACATTGTTCGGTTGGAAAGTCTAAGGTTTCGATGTCGGTGTGCTTCGGGTTAGGTGCAGATGGTATTGGGTAGCAGATGTTGAATCTTCCTAAAGTGGTAGTAGGTTATATCTTACTTAAGTTCTAATCTCATCTTATTCTTACTCAACTCTTTTCATTCACAAACATGCATGATAATGCGGTAAGCTTAGTTTTATTACTAAATGGTTATAGCGGTACCTGGCCTCGATGAGGGTTTCAGGCTCATCGTCCCGGTCCACCATGTGTAAAGTGATTCCGACTTCTGGGTCACCCTTGGGTTCTTGTCCGCCGGCTGCTGCACCTTCCTCTGACCGTCAATCCAGCTCCCTGATCGGTCTTTGCCCTTGCCCCTGGTATCGGGCCTATAGGCTCTGCTAGCAGGTTCCGGTAACACTCATATGCTCGGTTGCCCCGAACTCCCACAAAATTGCACTCCACCTTATTCCCCTTACAATCGAGCCCGGTGTGGTCCTTGTGACACCACCTACAGATGAAGCGTCGCTGGTAGCCACCACCGGCTCCCTTCTCATTCATATCCTGATGATTCATAATGTCAATTCTCATATCTCAAACGGTTACTAATCTGTTTCTTAATTCATTCAATATTAATTCTTCCTTACCCTTTGGCGCCCTAGAGCGCAGGGTGTAGCTTCAATAGCATACGTCAACTTCAATGGCTCTTCCGGAGCCTTCTCCTTTTCCTCCTTCCCCTTTGGGTTCTGACTTTTCTGGGCCTGAGGCTGGTACTTTTGTTTCTTGTACCCTCCTTGCCCTGGACTTTCTGAGCTCTTACCAGCACTCTTCCTCTTTGCATTCTCCTCGTCCCTCAGCTGGACGGTTATCTCAACCTTAGCAGCGGCATATCACTCCTACTTTTCCACAGTATTATCACTCTTATTTCTCATAATCTAGATCTTACTCATTACTTACTCAAATCTCAATCATTCTTATTACCTGCAAGGTAGTAGTGTAACTCCGTCGGCCCCATCCGTAGCGGAGTCGATGGCTAAGCCCGTCATAGAAGCGGTCCACCAGGATCGGTCAGAATATCCAAGACCTGGCAGAAGACGGAGCAAGGCAGTGAACTCTGAGTAATACTCGTCCACTGTCCATCTTGTCCGTCTGCTTAAGCGCATCCAAATGCAAGCGCTCTTCTTCGTCTGGACATGGGCGGGGTAGTACTTTGCTCGTAGCAAGGCGGTGTACTGCTGCTCCCAGCCGAACTCTGGTTTGGCCACATGCTCGCCCTCACCAGCTTCCACCAATCGCCTGCCGCCCCCCTTCCAGATAGAAAGCAGCTAGACGCACCTTGATCCCAGCAGGGACATCAAGGGTCTCGAAGGCGGTCTCCAGCTCGGAGATGTACGCCTCAAGCTTGGCGGGATCGGTCTCCCCCTTAAAGTGTGTGGGTCGAAGATCTGCAAGACTCTTCACCCAGTTTGGTTCCCTAGGTTGTGGCGGTGGAGGTGGTGCACCCCCACACCAGGCTGGTAGCCCATATGCCCTAATGCGGCAGCTACGATCTCTGCGATCGTCCTGCCCTCCAGGTATTCCTGAATCGCATCACCACCCCGGCCGCGCGACCTCGGCTTCCCCTAGGACGTCCTGCCATCTGAACAAGCATAACTCACATTATTTGTATTCACCACCGTTTTCGGTTAACGAATTTATAACGTCCGACATAAAGACGATCCACACTTATTAGTGGTCATCTGACTCTACTCTCACTCTAACTTCTCACACCCTTAACCCAACACTTATTCCTTACTTATATCCTAACTCGGTGGTTACTCATATCCGGTATTTCTTGAACAGAGCGTAACTACTCTCTGATACCAACTTTTTGTAACACCCCATCCAAAGCCATTCGTGGTTTCACAAACTGTACACTTAATCGATACGTCGCAGCGGAAATAATAAACACCTGGACCTTGCCACGGTCTGATCGTTAGAATATACCGGCCCTTAACATTTACAATACTTTATCCAAAATACTTAACCAACCCAAAACTCACCATCCACAATACCACAACCGACCGAGTACAGTAGCTAAGCCATAAACACAACCTTACATCAGTTTTAATATAAACAGTCGGGTGCACAGGCGCAACCGAACTCAAATAAACATCCCACCCTAGTCTAACCTGCTCCTACTCTCGTAGTGCGTCCTCATGGGTCTCTTACCTGCAAGTGTAAAATAGCCCCCGGGGGTCAGCACGAATGCTGGTACACCCTCTCAGGCCCCCAAGCTAACGGGGCTACGACGACTAATTGTCGATAGCATGGAAATTGATTACATACACAAGCATAATATGAAGTGCAACAACAATAACCACAGATGAACATATATAGTTTCACAACCAATGAACGACTCAAGCGTTCCCCTTATCAAGTGGGTTAGTAATCCCCTCCTTAGTCCTCATTTTCTTAATCTCGATTCCTTACCTTACCTTAATCTTAATCTTAATCTTAGTATACAAACCTTTCCTGGAAGGGATTGGTTGTACCTTAATTCGAACCTGGGATTTAGGTGATCCCACCGCACCATCTTAATGCCACCTACTCTGGACGGGAGTCCAGCGTAGCTGAGCCGGCAACCGGCCTAGCTACAAGTCCGAAGACAAGTCCTTAAGCGGAGGGCGGATCTGATTCAGATACCGTCCCCCTTTTTCCTTAGCATGCATGACCGGAGATCGGTCCCGGGTTTCCTCACTCAAGTTCCAGTTAGTAGACATCTTAATCACCATGTGCTAGCTAAGCCTTAACGGGCATTAACCAACAACCATCAAACTTAACTCTTATTCTTAACTCAGTAAGTACTAAACTTGGTTAGTACAATCTCAAGTCTCGCGCGGTTAGTGTAAATATAACCATACACAACGAGAACAATATGACCGGTTGCATGCTTTATCTTGTTTTAGTCATAGCAATTAAACAGATAGCACACAAGCCGAGGGACACCTCGTTAGCAAGCAGGTCACAGAAGGATTGTACCGTTCACCGTCGATCGTTGTTTGTTTAACCTTCTTCGGGGTCCCAATTCACAAACCTAAAACATTCATTCATTTTTAGGTCATTAGTTATTTGCACCTTACTTAACTCACTTAGTCCCTAAGGATCCCCATTCAATAACCTCTCAAGTCTTTGCCACTTAGCTTACAAACTTAACTTTAAACATTAAAACTTATACTTAATCTTAACTTATTCCTTAAGTTCTTAGGGTCCTAATCATTACCACCCTACCAAGGTATACCTTATTACCTATTACCATTCTTAGAATTCAAATTTCTTTTTTTTTTTATTTTAGGCTCGACCGAACTTCCGACCGACCTTACCTAAGGTCGGTCCATTCCAGAACACTTTACCGTTTGAAATTCTATTCTACCCCGACCGACCTTGCAAGTCCGGTCCCAAGGTCGGTCCATTCCCGAGAGTTTCCCCCGTTGGAAATTTAAGCTCGACCGAACTTGCCAAGTCCGGTCCCCATGTTCGTCATTCCTCCAGAGACTTATTTCCTTCACAAAATACATGCCCGACCGAACTTGCAAGTCCGGTCCCCAAGTTCGGTCGGTTCCAGAGACTTTCTCCGGTAGTGTATTTGAGCTCGACCGACCTTGCAAGTCCGGTCCTAAGGTCGGTCGGCTCCAGAACCTTGTTTCTAAATTCTCTTTTCAACTCCAAACTTCTCCTCATAAATCCTAATATGTTATAACCTCATTTGGGCACCTCAAATACACCTTAAGCCCTCCTCTAAACACATTAAATCATTCACCAAGATTCACCTTAATCATTATACATTTTCCTTGTAATAATGCTAACACTTGTAATGTTTTCCTCTAGGTTTCTAGGTGGTGGTTCATACCTAATGTAACCACTATGCCAAATGTTTTCCTCACCACTATAACATCATCATCTCCAAGCATCTTTCACCATCTAAACTCTTTTATGCATTTACTTAAAGTTCCTTCACAAGCTTAAACTTCCATCCTTCAACACAGTATTTCCTTCCTAATTGTTCACCAATATTTGCCTAAGTCCTAAATACTCAAATACATTCTCTTGATTCCTAAATCCTTCATGGTGATAACTAAGTCATTAGAACACCTTAATCTCCCCTTTTTTCATCAAGACAACCTCTAGAACATCCTAGTACTTCCTTAGTCATTGAATTCCCTTAGAATATCTTAAACACCTAGTTCTCTCTCTAATTTTGCCATGGTTCTCTAGTACATAGTACATCCAAAACTTGGTTTTTCTCCATCAAACACCAACATCACCCAAATTCTCATCACAACACCTTAACACACAATTTACACACCACAAACAACCACACCACATCATTATATAGTGCTTAAACTTAAAATGCTTGGCACTTAGGCCCTTAAATGACAATAATCTTAACCACTGAATTTCCATATATATATTTGCCTTCAACCTGCGAATACACACAACAAGGCTCCCATTGAAATAAAATGCTTCTTGTAATTCACCTTGATGTTCTTAAACTATCTCTTTTTCTCATTTGCTCCTTAGTCACAAGTTCACAAGTATAGTCATTATTTCTCCTAGGTTTTATATAACCCTTTTCTAATGTAAACTCTACACTAAACTCATCACATATCTAAATCCCATTCCCTTAAACAATAAAACACCTTAAGGTAAGTAATTTACCTTGTTCTTTTACAAGCTTTAAAAGCTTTCTTCTTCCTTAGGTTTTTCTTTGTTCAATCTCGGTCACCAATGTATATCTCCTTGCCAATGTTCTAACCAATATCCAATGACTCCAATGAGTACTAGATAATACATTAACCCTAAGGAACAAACCCTAGGTTAAAAATATGCTTTAAGGTATTAAGGTGATTGTTTTAACCTTGGTTTCTCAAGACAAGCTTGGATATGAAGCAAGAAGGACCTCCTCAATCCTTTGAAGAGTAGAAAACAAGCTAGAACAAGGCATAAACATGGAGTCCCATGAGTGTAAATTTTCGGACAAGGAAGAAGATGATGGAAACCTAGTTTTCTTACACTTTCTTTACCTAAAGAGAATGGAGAAGCCAATGGAGTCTCCAAACTTGAATTTCCTCCTCTAATGGTGGTTTGACTTGGCACCAAATGAAGCTCTTGAAGGTTTGAAAAGATAGAAAGGAAGAGCTTGAGCTAACTAAGGAGAATATGTAATTTGTTTTGGTTTTGGAGCTAAAATGAGTGAGTTGTGTGCAAGGCTAGATGGAGCTAGCATGGAGTAGCTCTTCACGTTAATGGAGAAGGGAGAGAGAGCAAGAAATCGTGGGAACAAAGGAGAATGAAGAGGTGAGGAGAGAGAATCACTAAAGTGTGATATTTATGTAAAAGGTGAATAGTACTTTTGCATTACAAAACTTTATTTGCTTAATGAGTCATGAAGGTGGTGACTCACCTTACAAGAAACCGGCCCCCATTAGTAACAAGGGGTACTTAAGTCATTGTTGACCAAATATCTCACTTATATTGACTTATGTTATAAACTAGCTTAAATAATTTACTATTCATAAAACAAGGCACATTGTTGTGAAATTTTTGATTTCCCATTGATATAGACTTCCAAATGTGATACTATATAGTACACATGTTAATTAAAGAGTAATGATGGACATTTAGCCATTCAAAACTCATTACAAGACAATTTTTCAAAAACGTGCTTTAAGACTCCTTAAAGCACATTTTGTGTTTTAACCTTGTTTTCAAGCTTGGTTTTCTTTGGTAATTGATTTAAAATGACCATTAGGATATTACTAAGGTCTTAGAACAATATTTGGGTACTCTCCCAAGTCTCTCCAAGCTTAGAGCACGTTTTTGCTTAAACTGCTCTTTTGGTGTTTCCTTATATTTTCTTTGATTAGATGTTTTCTTAATGTTTCTAAGGCATTATTTAGCCTCCTTATATCTTAGTTTATCATTTAAACACCACCTCTAAGTTTGGGGTATTTCACTATAAGAACCAAGGGTATATCAACGTAATCAGCAAGACGGAGGCTGAATCTCAACAAGAAGGGGTGTCATTACAGGTACTTTTCAAGTTCTTGGAACTAGTGATAAAGTATTATTTGATTCCGGTGTAACCTGCTCTTTTATATCCTCTGAGTTCTTGAAGAAAGTAGGAGTAGTCCCCGATATAGAAGTTGAAATTCTGTTTCTACACCTACGGGAAGAGTGGTAGGATGCACTAGAAAGATGGAAGGAGTAAAAGTAACTATAGAGGGTAGAGAATTCGAGATGGATCTGGTAGAGTTTGATTTGAAGGATTTTGATATATACTTGGGGATGGATTGGTTGAGTAAGCACAAGGGACGCATAGATTGTGAAAAGCAAAAGGTTAGCTTATGTGGGAAGAGAGGGAAGAGAGTGTCGTACACATGCGAAGGAGCCAAGCAAGGGTAAAGTTTCTACCTGCCTCAATTCTTAAAGGATTTGCGGAAAGGAGAGCCAGTTTATATGTGTTATGTTCAAGAGGAAAAATCGGCGCAAGAACCAAAGTCATCCGCACTTGAGGATCTTTCAGTAGTCAGAGAATTTCCAGATGTTTTTCCAGAAGAAATTCCCGGACTTCCACCCGACCGTGAGATTGAGTTTACTATTGATTTAGTACCAGGAACAGCTCCAATTTCTAAGCATCCTTATAGGATGGCCCCAAATGAGATGAATGAGTTAAAGAAACAGTTGGAGGAACTTTTAGAAAAAGGTTATATTCGACCGGGTGCTTCTCCGTGGGGAGCCCCAGTATTGTTTGTGTAAGAAAGAAGGATGGAACTTTGCGTCTTTACATTGATTACAGGAGTTGAATAACGTCACAATCAAGAATAAATATCCTATGCCTAGGATTGATGACTTGTTTGACCAGCTACAAGGAGCTAAAGTATTTTCTAAGATCGGTTTAAGGTCAGGCTATCATCAGTTAAAGATAGCAGAAAAGGATATACCAAAGACAGCCTTTCGAACTAGGTATGGTCATTATGAGTATGTGGTTATGCCATTTGGGCTAACAATGCACTGGCAGTATTTATGGATTTAATGAATTGGGTATTCGCCAATTCCTTGATAAGTTTGCGGTGGTATTTATTGACGACATATTGGTGTATTCGAAGGATGAGGAGCAACATGTTGATCATCTGCGGCAAGTTTTACAAGTTTTAAGGGAGAAGAAGTTGTATGCTAAATTATCTAAGTGTGACTTTTGGCTCAAGAAAGTATCGTTTTTAGGTCATGTGGTAACCGGAGATGGATTTCGGTTGACCCGGCTAAAATTCAGGCTGTTAAGGATTGGCCCAGGCCAACGAACATTCGAGAAGTTAGAAGTTTTCTTGGGTTAGCTGGAATATATAGGAAGTTTGTTTCAAGATTTCGCTAAAATTGCAAGACCGCTTACAAATCTGATGAAAAAGGAAGTACGTTATAAGTGGGATGAAGATTGTGAAAAAGCTTTCCAGATTTGAAGGAGAAGTTAACCACAACACTAGTTCTTACGTTGCCCTGTGGTACAGAAGGTTTTGAGGTATATAGTGACGCGTCTAAATATGGATTAGGGTGTGTATTGATGCAGAATGGCAAGGTCATTGCCTATGCTTCTCGACAGTTGAAAAGTTATGAGACGAGGTACCCTACTCATGATTTGGAACTTGCAGCTGTAGTTTTTGCCTTGAAAATTTGGAGGCACTATTTGTATGGAACTTCTTGTAAGATATACACGGATCACAGAGCTTGAAATATATCTTCACTCAAAAAGAGCTTAATATGAGGCAAAGGAGATGGTTGGAACTTATTAAGATTATGATCTGGAGATTTTATAACATGAAGGCAAAGCCAACGTGGTGGCAGACGCTTTAAGTCGATAGAGGAGTCACGAGGGAGAAGCTAATTGGATATTACATGATGAGTTGGTACAAGATTTCAAGAGGTTGAGCCTCGAGGTAGTAACAACGGGGAGGTGGATAGAGAAATTTGGCTAGTATGAACGTGTTCCTCGACATTTACAAGGAAACTTTGCATCACCAGCAAGAGGATGAGAAGCTACGGAAAATAGAAAAGTAGAAAAAGAGAAGCCCCAGATTTTAAGATTTATGACGATGGTAGTCTGAGATTTCGTGGAAGATGGTGTGTACCAGATTCATGTGGCGATATTAAAAGGAAGTTGATGCAGGAAGCTCATAACTCTGCATATTCCATACATCCGGGAGGAACAAGTTGTACAAAGATTTGAAGAAAGGTTTTTGGCGGCCAGACATGAAAAAGGAGGTAGCTGAACATGTGTCGAAGTGTTTGACATGTCAAAAGTTAAATTTGAGCATAAGAAGCAGAGGAATGTTGCAACCATTGGATATACCCATGTGGAAATGGGATTCGATATCCATGGATTTTATAGTGGGATTACCACCGACCAAGGTGGGATGGATCAGATTTGGGTGATTGTAGATCGGTTGACCAAGACTACTAGATTATTCCAATGAAAAGTACTTGGTCTATGGAACAGCTGATGGAAGCATATATTAAGAATGTGGTTAAATATCACGGAGTCCCTATGGAATTATTTCGGATAGAGATTCTAGGTTTATTTCAAGGTTTTGGCAGCAATTCCAAAAAGCCATGGGAACAAAATTGAGCCTTAGTAACAGTTTACCACCCACAGACTGATGGGCAGACGGAGAGAACAATTCAAACTTTAGAGGATATGTTGCGGGCTTATGCGATGGATTATCAAGGGTCATGGAGTGACAAGTTGCATTTGATTGAATTTTCGTATAACAACAGTTATCACTCGAGTATCCGTATGGCCCCGTATGAAGCTTTATATGGTAGGAAGTGTTGTACTCCGTTATGTTGGAATGATACGCAGGAGGTGGTTATGGTAGGGCCTGAATTAACAGAAGAGATTGCTCAACAGGTTAAGAATATTCGGCAGAAGTTGAAAGCCGCACAAGATAGGCAAAAGTCTTATGCTGATTTACATAGAAGGCCAGTTGAATTCAATGTGGGGGACAAGGTATTTCTGAAGCTTTCACCCACTAAGAGCGTGGTACGATTTGGCAAGAAAGGAAAACTTGCTCCTAAGTATATCGGTCCGTATGAAGTATTGAAAAGGTTGAAAATTTGGCTTACCGATTAGCTTTTCCGATGAACTTGGATAGGGTCCATAATGTGTTCCATGTATCACAGTTGAAACGGTATGTTCCAGACGAATCACATGTGTTGCAACCAAACGAGGTAGAAGTTGCACCTAATTTGACTTATGAGGAACACCCGATTAAAATTTTGGATCGTAAGACGAGGGAGACTCGAGGGAAGTCTGTGGATTTGGTTAAAGTTTTATGGACTCACCATGGAGTTCAAGAAGCTACATGGGAACTAGAAAGCAAGATGAGAGCTCAACACCCAAAACTCTTTGATTAAGGTTAGCAATTAAAGTTTCGGGAGAAACTTTCTTTTTAGGGGGGGAGAGTCGTATGGTAAGTGGTGAATTTGTGAATGTTTGTTGGAGATTGTGAATGTTTGTTGGTGCCAGAAATGGTTGGTAATACTTGAATGTTATTTTAGGAGTTGTTTCTTCATGATTTTATATATGTGGTATCATTGAATTTGTGAATGGTTTATATTGTGTGATGGATGGGATTGGTGTGTCTGAGGTTTTTGTGTGATGTTGCTGAATCATCTGTGGTTGATAAAGTTACCTGGGAATTATTATGTGGAATATTGTTTTAATTTCTTGGAGTATGTGAATATATTGTTAGGTGTGATGAATTGAGCTTCGAGGACGAAGCTTTGTTTACGGGGGGAGGATGTAATACCCAAATTTCTAAACTGTGATTAGGGCCTTACTTAACTGTAAACCTTAGGAAACCCTAATTTCTAAAGATGGAGAAGGTTATAATTAGTTGGAGGTGCTTGGTGAACATTAGGAACCTTAGTTCCCGGAGTATCACCCGGTAAACCTTAGTTTCGCAGGATTCCTGAAATTCCCGAAAATTACTAAATTCCTTAGGAACTGAGAGTGGTTATCAACCCTAGGAAGAGTGTTAGATACGTTTGAGAGTGTTTTGATGGAAGAAACAATCATATCTTTCTTCTTTTAATATAAGACAATCCAGTTACATTTTTCAGTATTTAGTGGTTCTGGGCAAACGAGGCTTCGGAAGAGCTCAGAAATGACCCGAGGAAATTCCTGAA